>OV121093.1:23840621-24320687 GCA_921293015.1 Phorcus lineatus
TCATCTCACATATAACTGTACTGTATGTCAGGTCATCTCACAAATAACTGTACTGTATGTCAGGTCATCTCACATATAACTGTACTGTATGTCAGGTCATCTCACATATAACTGTACTGTATGTCAGGTCATCTCACATATAACTGTACTGTATGTCAGGTCATCTCACATATAACTGTACTGTATGTCAGATTATCTCATAAGAAAAGGACTCTTGGTCAGTTTATCTTATCTAAACTGAAAGGTTTCAGATGTCAGATTATGAAAATGAAATTGAATTATTAGTCGATAATTATTATTAATGAAACGGTAGGTTCATGTTATCTTATATAAAAATGACCTTAAATCAGATCGCGAGCAACTGGTTGCAGCAACAGAGTTAAAGTCATAGTCTCATTTTTGTAAGGCAACTAAACTAAACCAATTATTCTTCACGAACAAAATCTGATCACTAACACAAATATTTCCTGTCGCATTTGCAAAGATTTTCATTTTTATGCCCATTTTACAGTTTTGGATGAAGCAGCTTATTGGCGTATGCCGTTTCAGACCGATGAGGTACCGAATCAAGTGCAATCCCATCGCGAGTACGAAACACCGGAAATCTAGTCATCGCATCGCCGATACTTATGACAGACGCATTCTTCACTGAGTTTACCACCTTTTTGTTATTACTGTATTTGAAAAAGCGTAAACTATTAGCTATTTTCATTGGATATTCAGCTGGTAAATTTTATGTGTTCTTCGTCACGGCCTTAGCGAAATGACGTGGTAAGGACTAACGCTCGCAAAGAACATAATATTCGGGTAGGGTAGGGTAGTTTGAACTTCATTATTGAGGGCTAGAATTCCTGCAGAGTTCTGAAAATTGTTGCAAACGTCAGGGGAAAGATTTCTGTGAGTGGTGAACTATTTGTCCGGCATTTATGAAAATTTGCCTTGCAAAAATGAGACTATGACTTTAAGAGGGTTAAAGCTACTGCGTTGTATTTGGCGGATCATGCTCACTGTAGCATGCTAAGTGGGTCGCTCCCTGGAATTAGGTTGGTTCTGATGTTGGTCGCTCCCTGGAATTAGGTTGGTTCTGATGTGGGGATCTGTCAGTCGGAGCATCCCACCTGGCTGCTGAAGCTCGAAGAGCAGAAGCTATGTTTGACAACACTTAATCTACCTTTATGTTTGGGCTTGTCGTTACGGTTACGGTCTACGTAGGTTTGCCTCAAAAGTTTCATATCAATAAATGGTGTTTTCGTGTCATTGCTTTTGATACCCCTCGTATAGAAGGTCCATAAAATTGCATATTTTTCAAGAATTCGATGGAGCCCTTATATTGCTATAACTACGTCATATAAGTGTACTTGACTAATGATTATATAAGTGTGTATACGCCCGTACTTTCTTATACGAAATATGTAAACAACAAGAAGGAAAGGCCATTGGTTACTCAGCTCATCATACTTTACATTTTCGGAGGATGAAGAATTATCTATTAAGTAACATACCTTTTTTGTGAGCATTGTGCATTTTGTTTTCAGTAACAATGCATCGTTTTAGTATTATCAGTAAAATGAACGTCAAAAAGTCAACCCTGATATTTAGGGATTAACGTGATAACGGCTTATTTTTGTTGTATCTGCCTTAGTTGTTGTGCGATAAGTCCCTTTGTGAAAGTACAGACGACAAGACCAACCAATAAAATGCCAAAGTGGGACATATTAGGCTAATCTATTCATGGCGCTAAGTATAAATTTAATCTATAATAATATATATAAATTACCACAAACACATGTTATTGTTTATGACGAATACCTGATTAAGAAGAAAAGTACCGTTTTTCTTCTTCGTACCGTGGTGTATGCACCCAGTGACCCGCAAGGGTCACATCTGGCAGGTCGGCACTGTCACAGATCAATCATCAAGTTAGAGAGCTCAGACAACAGGACTCACCTTTACTGTGTAGCCCTTATAATCATTTTCATCATCTCGTGATCAAAATATTAGAAATGTGTCTTTGTTTATAAAACGGGCCATTGATTCAGAGATGACATGTTATAATGAAATGTTTACACTGTAAATTCTTGTTCAAGATTATTTAGTATAAGTCTAAATTGAATACAAGAAACTTTTTTTCTTGTCTCGTCTGTGTTTTCATTGTTCATCAAAGCAAAAAAAATTACGTTATAGATATAAGAATAATTATAGTTTGATTATTTGATCAAACTACCTAGTGATAAGATCTCCATTCTCGAAATATGAAAAGCTCATGCAGTGTATTGGACTGTGAGCCGTCACGTGAGTGCGGGCAGCTGGTCTACAGCACTTTGAACAGTCATTTGGCTCAGCACTCCAAATAACTTCATGTTTATCGCAGGCACAGGTACAAGAAGCCTACAAGTGTATTGACCATGCCTAAAAAACTTTCAGGGATTTGTCTTTTGCTTTGGAAGTATATTGTTTTCCCTTAATAACCCACTAGAAGACTTTATAATGTTTGGGTATAAACAATTGCAGAACGTTATTATAAAAGAAGGTTTAAAATTCAAACGTAAATTAAATTTAACACTGCTTGTGTGCTTATTGATAGTCTATTGTTAATTCTCCCAGGTTACATTTCCGATTTCCAAGGTAAAATCGAACACCGTGGCTTGATATTGTAAGTAAAACACAGACGTGAAAAATCGACAATGACATCGTTTTACCTACGTTTTACTTACAATATCAAATTTCTGTGAAATGGAAGCCGCTACCCTTTGACCCATATGCATGCACTCTACTCAACTCTAGCTGACCAGAAAGAAGGTTAGGTCATGTTTAATCTAATGAACTGAGCGGTATATTTCCACATCAACTTTGATAATTGACTTTGAAATTATTAATAAACTCCATCATGGATATTTAATTGATAAATCATACATACATACATCGAAAGATATAAACATGCATACAAAGATACATACATACAAAGATACAATGATACATACACACATATATAAATATATACATACATACATACATACATACATACATACATACATACATTGGTGCTCGACGGAAAGTTACATATTCAATTTGAAGCAAGTCTCGTGGGTCCAGAACCCCAATTTATACCTACTTGTGTTAATGTCACTTAAGGCCCGTTACATGAGCCTTAAGAGCTGCGCAACACAAAGGGAAGGCTGTTCCGCAGCACCAGTGTCAAGCTCCAAGTGAGGTCTGTCACAGGCATTTTCAGCCCTCTTATATACAAATGTCAGGTGAAATGACCTGTGGCCGACGATTACAGGTATCATTTGTAACAGTGACCTAAGACATTTCTTTAGCAGTGTTTGTACTTTAGCTAGTTAATGTTAATTACCATGATCAAATTGAACGAGGAAACGAAGTCATCCAAGACTTCTGTTAGTGGAATGTCTTCATATCATGAGTTTCCAGTTAGTAAGTGCCGTGTACCACAAAGAATGGTGTTCTATTGGTGTATTGTACTTTTGTTTCTAACAACGTTGTTGTACACACCACAAATATCCTGGACGCTCGATTAGACAGCCTGGGGTCATTAAATCAGACTGATTTGGATACTAGTTTTTGGTTGGTTTATAAGGTGCAGTGGTTTGCCTTAATTATGTCATATTTGAAGTTCTTCCCATTAAACTACATGTTATTTTTGGTGCAACATCAATCATTGTCATGACAATTCTGTTCAATCGTTGCTCATAGACTGGAATCAACTCAGTTCGAAGTACAAAATGCTATTAAAATATTCAGATGAGTATTTAACTAATTAGATCACTTTTATCTCTGTATAGAGTTTATGCAAAATGGACATGCCATAAGCTGCCATGTTAATTTAAACAACAAAATGCAAAAATGCAATGTTGATTAAATTTCTACCTCCGAATACACATTAAAATTTAACAGAAATCATATAAAATTCTTCAAAAGCATTTACACCAACACAGAAATCACATAGGCGTAGCAAGGGTGATTCCTCATAAATGCACAAAATGTGAAAATCCTTCACAAAGAATTTCGTGACAATTATTCATGCTACACTAAGATAACATGTAAGTCAGGGAATATCGTCAAATGACATAATAATGACACAATACGGTACATCATTTGGAATAGCGCTTCATATTGCAGTTTAAGAAAAAATATAATAATATGCAAACATTGTGTCAAGTTAAGGTGAAACAGAGTATGTTTCATATTTTTCATGCTTCATTTTTGGCTTTGATAATGGCCAAAATACCATTTACCCTAAGTTCAGTTCAAATCAAGTCAAACTTGCATATTTATCCATAAACTGCACATATTATGATATTTATTTGCTTAAAATTAAAAACATAACCGGCCATAAAATTATCCGGGAATTAGAAATTCTATTTCCCATTGTCATGTATACTAGTGATATGATAAACTAAACCAAAACCAAGTTGAACCCATATTTTCCTTTGTGTCATTGGCGCGCCTATGTTAGGTTTCGATCACAAATCATGATATTAGTTATTTTTGTCATTTTCTCACCTGATAAGCAGTAGAGAGCTAATTTTCAGAAAAAGAGCTTCTTTGTTTTAAAAAGTCTGACATATATGCATATGACTCCAGCAACACACTCTATGTTAAAGGGTTAACGTTCGTTCTCCGAGACAGTATACTCATCTAGTCACGATAAGTTCTCCTCACACGTCACTCAGGTAACGTGTTTACCTTTTATCTTTATTTATTTCCTCATATGTGACAAATATCATATGTCATATTTAGCAGCACCACGCAGCACAAACATATATGGAGGAATATGCAGAGAACGTCTTGTGTGTCACTAAGTTACGTGTGTAAAGATGAAAGAGATTGACCTCGGTTAACAAAATCTCTTGAACCATGAAGTGCAATCATTCATGGAAGCAAATGAATATTGTCGGTGTATGTATCAAGATTTGCACGAAGAAAGATAGTTACCACAAGGGGAGGCGTGAGTGTTGAGGACTAACTTTCAGTATGGAATATCACTTTCCATGTGGAATTATTTTTCTCTGTCTATATTTGTACAAGGTCCATGGTGACAATAACTTCTTTAATTTGTAAGTGTTAATCCAAAGCATAGAAAACGTTCATTTAGAGCGCCTATTTTAAATGTTCAATTGAATGTTCGCCATAAAGTCTTCAAATGCATGTCATCGTTCAGCAATGACACCACTCGTTTTACAGTTCATTCTAGCTACACCATATCTACAACACAAGAGCCTCAATACAGCATTACCCGGTCTAAGGCGAGGGTTTTACAGTTCATTCTAGCTACACCATGTCTACAACACAAGAGCCTCAATACAGCATTACCCGGTCTAGGGCGAGGGTTTTACAGTTCATTCTAGCTACACCATGTCTACAACACAAGAGCCTCAATACAGCATTACCCGGTCTAGGGCGAGGGTTTTAGAGTTCATTCCAGCTACACCATGTCTACAACACAAGAGCCTCAATACAGCATTACCCGATCTAGGGCGAGGGTTTTACAGTTCATTCTAGCTACACCATGTCTACAACACAAGAGCCTCAATACAGCATTACCCGATCTAGGGCGAGGGTTTTACAGTTCATTCTAGCTACACCACGTCTACAACACAAGAGCCTCAAAACAGCATTACACGAACTAGCGCGAGGGTTTTACAGAATTCACATTTGTATATGGCAATCATCTGCAAATTTAAATAAGTAAACGCTTTTGATGAATCAATGAAACTTAACTTATCAGGTTTACGCGACATAACATGATGTCACGATAGCGTCTATGACATTTCCCCCTTTGCATCGTATACGTTTAAAAATATGTATTCCGATATATTTGCACTCGTAGAATAACATCGTCGTCTATAGCCTGGTTCTTATTTTATAATGTTCTTGTTCGTGTTCTGTCGTCCATCTAACGGAAATGGTAAATCAACGTCTTTGACTCATCTAGAAGAGGCTGTCCTGTAGTTATCTTTATATCTTCCTTTACAGCCACACGTTGTCTGAGCATACCGTACCTCTGAATGTAGGATTTACAGCCACACGTTGTCTGAGCATACCGTACCTCTGAATGTAGGATTTACAGACACACGTTGTCTGAGCATACCGTACCTATGAATGTAGGATTTACAGACACACGTTGTCTGAGCATACTGTACCTCTGAATGTAGGATTTACAGCCACACGTTGTCTGAGCATACCGTACCTCTGAATGTAGGATTTACAGACACACGTTGTCTGAGCATACCGTACCTCTGAATGTAGGATTTACAGACACACGTTGTCTGAGCATACCGTACCTCTGAATGTAGGATTTACAGACACACGTTGTCTGAGCATACCGTACCTCTGAATGTAGGATTTACAGCAACCCGTTGTCTGAGCATACCGTACCTCTGAATGTAGGATTTACAGCCACACGTTGTCTCAGCAAGACTTCTGGAACGTTGCCATTTCAGCTAATTTGATGTTTCTCGTGTTCTCAACACAGGATTAATTTCATGGTTAACTAAAAAGTCGGATCTACTCAGTACACACTTTGCGGGGGGAAATGCAAAACAGTTTTAAGAGAAATTGTTACTAAATCAATCATTGTCAATCGTAATCCTCTCCTGATTGGGCTGTACGCATCAGAGATGAACTCAGCAATTCACACACTGATAATATGTGCGCACCAATTTAGATTCTAAGTGAAAATAGATAAGTGACACAGAGGATGGAAACGACATTCTCATTTAGAGATGGCAAATGCAGTTATTTTTTACATTTGTATACAATTTCTCGCGCGGTGGTCGTTACTTGTGTATGACTGGCTACATGACAGGATTAATAAGAGAAGACGTGATGAGTGAAAGTAAAAAATGTATAAAGAATGACTGCACTTCTCACATTAGTTCGGTGAATCATGTATCGTCAAAACGGCGAGATGTCGCCGACTACATGGGCATCAATTGGATGGAAGGCGACCTCCCGTTAGGAGCATAGAACCACCACACAACTGACGGTCCCAAAAACAACGAATATTTTGAAGGCTGGCATGGACGACTACAGAATTGGTCCAGATTGAAGCTGGACATCCCCTCCCAACCCAAAAAAGAACGATAAACCAATATGAACAGGCATATCTTCATCCTGAAGTAACGTTTTGCAAGTGGTCAGATGTCTCCAATTTCATTCATTGATGATTTATCTGTTTTACTAAAACTCTCATAATATGTTCCATGTAAATGATACTATGCAGTTATTTTTATTTCAGTATAGAAATGTGAAATGACTCTGATATGAATGTGAAATACATGTGAAATGACTGATATGAATGTGAAATGAATGTGAAATGACTCTGATATGAATGTGAAATAAATGTGAAATGACTCTGATATGAATTAAACATACATATGGAAATCCATAATTTTTTGGGGTGCCAATTTCAACTTTTAATGCTAACAATGTGGTCGCTGATTGCTTATGTGCTCCGAAAAGCACGATGTCGACTCGATATTGCGTGTTTGTTGTTACACCCGTCCATGTTTCGACGTCCTGCGATATGTGCCGATCATCACTACGAGGAACGAGCCAGCTTCGGAGCGAGTGCAACCTTGCTACTCTTCGTAGCAGCACGTCTGTAGGAGTGGAGAAGTAAAATATTGTGCATAATTTAACTGTCATTTACCATCTTTGACTTTTTCAGAACTATCGATGCCCATTTCGCCTTAGATGTATATAATGGGTGTATGTATGTAAGTAGGGGGGTAGGTATTAGGGTATGTATGTAAGTATGTAGGTATGGGTGTATTAATGTATGTAGGTTTAGATGTAAGTATGTAGGTATGGGTTTATGAGCGTATGTAGGTATGTGTGTATTGATGTATGTAGGCTTTGATGCAAGTATGTAGGCATGGGTGTATTAATGTATGTAGGTTTGGATGTAAGTATGTAGGTATGGGTGTATTAATGTATGTAGGTTTGGATGTAAGTATGTAGAAATGGGTGTATGAGAGTATGTAGGGTTGTGTAAAGGTATTTAGGTATTTGGGATCTATAAATATAAATGTCCTTTTGGATGCTGTAAAGGACATATATGTATTGAATGATTGATGTTTGCTTATGTTTATTTGTATTTTATATCTGATGTATTTTAAGGTGTCTTTTCGACCTTATGAGGTCCGGTGTGATTTTTAATATTGTGACCAAAGATTTTATGATTTGTATATGTAACACATGACACTGTAATAAACTATTATATTATTATTATTATTGTATTCTTAGAACAGAGGTCACAGCCGATCAGACGTGCTCTTACAGCCCAAAATCCTCGGTCTGTTATGCAATTTACACGAAGTGACGGCGAGTCTGTCAGACTGGATCAGGGTCAGTTAACAACAATGGCTTCACGCATGAAAGGGCGCAGAGAACAGTGTGACTCACACACGACAGTAAATGACAATAGCCTCCTCCTACGGTCCTACCCTGCCCCCGCTACCCTGCCCCACAAGCACCTGTCAGCACGTGTGTCATCACACCTCAACTATCAACACATCATTACTCTTTGTGTAGGCTGTTGTTACACATATCTAAAATATATATACTTATGTTTTATTTTTTAGGTTCGTTCCATAAGCAACACATGGTATATACTTAGGAATATTGTCATGTGTGCTAATACATGTCGAAAAATAAGGTTGGACTCTGCTTACTTGGTTACTGTAGGACACACGAGCCTAAACGATTCAAATTTCAACACTAATCCCTGACCATTGAGTAATCAACTAGCGTCCTATTGTTTTATTCAATGCTTATACCCATCTTCAGTCCCTTGTGACTCGTTAAAAGAAAATTTCATCTGTTCATCTTGGAAACTATGTATATTTCTTTGTTATATATTTTGCGTTTTTGAGAATAAATGAATTTTAAATGAATTTGATATTGAACTGTGGGTGATCTTACTTGGGAAGGGGTGTTGCTAGGTTGCATTAATAATGGAGGACATCGATTACCCAAGCATTGAGGAAGCGATTACATTTCTTGTGTGTACGAAATGTCATACCAACACTACCCTGTGTGCTTGCCAATATGTGTACCACTTCCTGGTCTGGTAACAAACCAACAATGCCAAGGTGTGCACCCAGTGTTCTTGTGTTAAAAGCGGCCAGGTATGATTGCGTGTCAGGTGCTACATACACTATAGGGAGCATCTGCGACTTCAATGTTAACTCAACAGTGAACAAACGGTAGTATTACAAGAGATCTGTTGACTACCGTACATAGGACAATCAACATTAGGCACTCCTGGAAACGAAATGCTATTGTCCCACCGTACCACAAGGAAAGAATGCTTCGTGACGTACTCAATAGCAGTAGCCTACTTCAAAGAGGCACCCTAAACAAGCTTGAAATGTTTGAAAATACTCTTAACATTTTTACTATGACTGCTGCTTTCACTGTTTTTTCTTAGCTTTTAAGCACTGTGTTGGTAGCGGCCTTATTTGAATATTAATAAAGAAAGTCACTTGATGAGATGTGGGGTTATTGGAGGAAACCTACCTTGAGTCTCTTTTAGCTCCAATAACTTGCCTGCGTAGTATCCAATTAGAGAAAACGCCAATGTCGTGTCTCTATTAACTTTAGTCAACAGTAAATAGAATGTGCGAATAAACCCAGATCACAGAATAGTTCACGAGTCAGCGAGTTTCCACCACGAGCTCCGACAACCACCATTCTCAGCCATCCAGTAATATAGTCTTAGTCCAACCAGGATTAATCTTTACTTATTCAGGGCACCGGTAGACGGGGTTGTAAAACGAAAACATGTATATGTAACCGTTACGGTCTGATTCTCCTCAGGTCTATTTTTATCCCCCAACACGTCTGTCATCACAACAGAGCACGAGGAATCAACACGTGAATAATGACGTACTCGAAAGTATTTCACTTACAATGAACATATTAGTGAGGGTTCCAGCTTACGAGTGGAAATTTTCCTATATATCATATTAATATATTATTTCCTATATACTGAAATCACCATGAAATGTTATATGCTTGTGAGTGCGTCATACACTGAAACCCTTCTCCATGTGGAACCGTTCAGAACAGCAGACCAACAACCGAAAACAACCCCGAACCCCTCGATGCTCAAACCAACACGTGGACCTCAAGACTGTCCTGGTCCGTGCTCAGTAGCAGGTAAATCAACACAAGCACAGTGCCGCCCTTGCATTTATGTAAGTGATTGAAGTATTCGGTCTAATCGGAAGGTATATCAATTTACGGCACAAACTTGTGGTATTTGCGACTGTAGAGATTTATTCAAATAAATACATAAATAATTGCAACATATGATAACTTCTTATCTAAATTTGTTTCACCGTACGGTTCAAAATGTTTCTCACTTCTTATTTAGTTGCAACGTATGCATTAACAAATGATTATGCTAGTCCAACAAATTTCACTCTAAACAATAATTACCTCCGTCCAAGATGGCTTAAGAAAACATACATATAGACTGATGTCCAAAAGAAAATAGACAATTGAAATTTGTTTGACTATTTAATTTTTATTAAGTAAAAAATATATATACAACTTTTTTTATTCTTTAATTGAATTGGAGCCGTCTTAAAGCAAAATTAAAGAACCATTTTTTTGTACAGATACATTCACAGACCAAGTATACTCGAACACAGCATCAGCATCTCGGACTGAGCGTCCTGTTTAATGTCCAATGCTCTCATTTACCCTACGTTTGTCTATACATCCTTAAAACTTGATTGTGATTGTTTGACTAATTTGTTAATTTACTTTTGCATAATGAATAAAGAACACACAAATATTCCGACACAAAAATCTCCACAGAATTGATTAATGCTAAAATCACATTTTCAACACAGTTAACTACGATACATCGGTAACCATTGGGTTTTGCAATTGAGGTAGGGGGCTCAACCACGGTGAAACAATCGCATTGTCCCGCGTTTCGAAGTTCTGGGCCAGTTTCTTTTAAGTTGGTTGATGATCGTGCCTTAGCGCGAGGCGAAAAAGGTGTGTAATACTTTAGATGTAATAGCAGGCCTGGGGGTGTGTACTGATACCACTATTCCTAACTAGACTGTCTCATATCAAGTCCTCCATGTACAATATGTACCATACTAAAAGGCCTGTTGCATTATTATGTAATCACATCTCGCAGTTCTCATTAAGTGTATATTGCCTGGTATCTGAAAAAATAATTTTGATAATATTTTTTGTTCGATAGTGAAACATAGTGAACTTAACCTACATGAAAGAGAACAGTTTCAAACCGTCGCATTGACGTTTAGTTGGTATATGTGTACAAAGTGAACTAAAACTACATGTAGGAAAAAGGTTTCAAACCATCGCATTGACGTTTAGTTGATATATGTGTACAAAATGATCTAAAACTAGTTGTAAGAAAAAAGTTTGGAATTGCATGTCTTGAATGGCAAAATTCATAATTATAACTTAATATCTACAAAAACACATAAGAGCACATCCCCTTATTTGTCGCAGCTGCTCTTGCATGTCTCAGGATGGAGTGCTTGTCACTCCAGGAGGGTAATCAGGACATGGCCAGTGCGTGATGTGAGTTACTGATCTTCTCGGGGATGGATCGGAGTGCTTACACATCAACACAGGGCCAATGCGAGACCCTTAGATTGATTGAGTCCTCTTTCATTATGTGAAATGGCAATTCCATTTAATACGAAGAGGCAACATTGACATCTATACCAAAATGATATATGAACAAGATACATTAAATTGTTTATTCTAAATCACTTACATAATATAGGGAGGCAATATTAACGTGAATGTTCCAATTTCCCCACGTTATATGGACGGACAACACGTTCCAGTTCTACAACGTTATGTGGACAGGCAACATTAACGTGAACGTTCCAGTACTACAACGTTATGTGGACAGGCAACATTAACGTGAACGTTCCAGTTCTACAACGTTATGTGGACAGGCAACATTAACGTGAACGTTCCAGTTCTACAACGTTATGTGGACAGGCAACATTAACGTGAACGTTCCAGTACTACAACCTTATGTGGACAGGCAACATTAACGTGAACGTTCCAGTTCTACAACGTTATGTGGACAGGCAACATTAACGTGAACGTTCCAGTACTACAACGTTATGTGGACAGGCAACATTAACGTGAAGGTTCCAGTTCTACAACGTTATGTGGACAGGCAACATTAACGTGAAGGTTCCAGTTCTACAACGTTATGTGGACAGGCAACATTAACGTGAACGTTCCAGTACTACAACGTTATGTGGACAGGCAACATTAACGTGAACGTTCAAATTTTCCGTTGTTATAAGGACAGGCAACATTAACGTGAACGTTCCAATTTTCCGTTGTTATAAGGACAGGCAACATTAATGTGAACGTTCCAATTTTCCCATGCAATATGGACAGGCAACATTAACGTGAACGTTCCACTTCTACCACGTTATTTAGAAAGGCAACATCACTGCATATGTTCCAATTATCCTAAATTATTTGAAATTTTTTAAATCAAACTCTTGTACATGTCAAAAAGCTATATATTTATGTTACATTTTACATAAATCATGTGGACAGGCAAGAATGTGTTTTGAAACATTAGTTAAACATGAATTGAAAAGGAAACATTTATAAGTACGATTACATTCCCCTGAATCCTATGGACAGGCAACATTAGCTTCTCTGTGTACTTATTCCCCTACATATAGTGAACAAGCAACATTAGCTTCTCTGTGTACTTATTCCCCTACATATAGTGAACAAGCAACATTAGCTTCTCTGTGTACTTATTCCCCTACATATAGTGAACAAGCAGCATTAGCTTCTCTGTGTACTTATTCCCCTACATATAGTGAACAAGCAGCATTAGCTTCTCTGTGTACTTATTCCCCTACATATAGTGAACAAGCAGCATTAGCTTCTCTGTGTACTTATTCCCCTACATATAGTGAACAAGCAACATTAGCTTCTCTGTGTACTTATTCCCCTACATATAGTGAACAAGCAACATTAGCTTCTCTGTGTACTTATTCCCCTACATATAGTGAACAAGCAGCATTAGCTTCTCTGTGTACTTATTCCCCTACATATAGTGAACAAGCAGCATTAGCTTCTCTGTGTACTTATTCCCCTACATATAGTGAACAAGCAGCATTAGCTTCTCTGTGTACTTATTCCCCTACACATAGTGAACAAGCAGCATTAGCTTCTCTGTGTACTTATTCCCCTACACATAGTGAACAAGCAGCATTAGCTTCTCTGTGTACTTATTCCCCTACACATAGTGAACAAGCAGCATTAGCTTCTCTGTGTACTTATTCCCCTACATATAGTGAACAAGCAGCATTAGCTTCTCTGTGTACTTATTCCCCTACATATAGTGAACAAGCAGCATTAGCTTCTCTGTGTACTTATTCCCCTACATATAGTGAACAAGCAGCATTAGCTTCTCTGTGTACTTATTCCCCTACATATAGTGAACAAGCAGCATTAGCTTCTCTGTGTACTTATTCCCCTACACATAGTGAACAAGCAGCATTAGCTTCTCTGTGTACTTATTCCCCTACACATAGTGAACAAGCAGCATTAGCTTCTCTGTGTACTTATTCCCCTACATATAGTGAACAAGCAGCATTAGCTTCTCTGTGTACTTATTCCCCTACATATAGTGAACAAGCAGCATTAGCTTCTCTGTGTACTTATTCCCCTACATATAGTGAACAAGCAGCATTAGCTTCTCTGTGTACTTATTCCCCTACACATAGTGAACAAGCAGCATTAGCTTCTCTGTGTACTTATTCCCCTACACATAGTGAACAAGCAGCATTAGCTTCTCTGTGTACTTATTCCCCTACACATAGTGAACAAGCAGCATTAGCTTCTCTGTGTACTTATTCCCCTACACATAGTGAACAAGCAGCATTAGCTTCTCTGTGTACTTATTCCCCTACATATAGTGAACAAGCAGCATTAGCTTCTCTGTGTACTTATTCCCCTACATATAGTGAACAAGCAGCATTAGCTTCTCTGTGTACTTATTCCCCTACACATAGTGAACAAGCAGCATTAGCTTCTCTGTGTACTTATTCCCCTACATATAGTGAACAAGCAGCATTAGCTTCTCTGTGTACTTATTCCCCTACATATAGTGAACAAGCAGCATTAGCTTCTCTGTGTACTTATTCCCCTACATATAGTGAACAAGCAGCATTAGCTTCTCTGTGTACTTATTCCCCTACATATAGTGAACAAGCAGCATTAGCTTCTCTGTGTACTTATTCCCCTACATATAGTGAACAAGCAGCATTAGCTTCTCTGTGTACTTATTCCCCTACATATAGTGAACAAGCAGCATTAGCTTCTCTGTGTACTTATTCCCCTACATATAGTGAACAAGCAGCATTAGCTTCTCTGTGTACTTATTCCCCTACATATAGTGAACAAGCAGCATTAGCTTCTCTGTGTACTTATTCCCCTACATATAGTGAACAAGCAGCATTAGCTTCTCTGTGTACTTATTCCCCTACATATAGTGAACAAGCAGCATTAGCTTCTCTGTGTACTTATTCCCCTACATATAGTGAACAAGCAGCATTAGCTTCTCTGTGTACTTATTCCCCTACATATAGTGAACAAGCAACATTAGCTTCTCTGTGTACTTATTCCCCTACACATAGTGAACAAGTAACATTAGCTTCTCTGTGTACTTATTCCCCTACATATAGTGAACAAGCAACATTAGCTTCTCTGTGTAATTATTCCCCTACACATAGTGAACAAGTAACATTAGCTTCTCTGTGTACTTATTCCCCTACACATAGTGAACAAGTAACATTAGCTTCTCTGTGTACTTATTCCCCTACACATAATGAACAAGCAGCATTAGCTTCTCTGTGTAATTATTCCCCTACACATAGTGAACAAGTAACATTAGCTTCTCTGTGTACTTATTCCCCTACACATAGTGAACAAGCAACATTAGCTTCTCTGTGTACTTATTCCCCTACATATAGTGAACAAGCAACATTAGCTTCTCTGTGTACTTATTCCCCTACATATAGTGAACAAATAGCATTAGCTTCTCTGTGTACTTATTCCCCTACATATAGTGAACAAGCAACAGTAGCTTTTGTATGTACTTATTCCCCTACATATAGTGAACAAGCAACATTAGCTTTTCTATGTACTTATTCCCCTACATATATTATAGTGAACAAGCAACGTTAGATTCTCTTATTCCCCTACATCATGTGGAAAAGCAACACTAGTTTTTGTATGTATTTATTCTTCTACATAATATTGACAGGCAACATTAGCTTTTGTATGTACTTATTCCCCTACATCATGTGGAAAGGCGACATTAGTGTTTGTATGTACTAATTCTTCTACAGTAAACTGACATGCAACACTTGTGTCTGTGTTCCAATTATCCTACATTATGTGAAGGCAACACTCCTCATATTAATTTGAACAATGCTAACAACACTGGACTCATTACAAGTAAGGAGTATACTCAAAATCCTAAACACTTTTTACCCTAGCTCAAGGACAAACATAATTTTTCTCTCCAGTCTCATCTATGTCGGACGACAGAACTTGGCTGTTTATGAAGGCATTCTAAGTTTAGCCGTCACATTGCCTACACCTGCAAATTAGGGACCAAATTTCACTGCTGGGTGAACAAACGCAAATTTTGATATTTTGTCCAAGGTGATACCACGAGACGAGATATAAAATTCCAGCGCTATTGCAGACCACTTACCTGCGCTACATATCCAGTGAGACGTGTATACATACTGCGCTACAGAACCACACAAGCAGAAGGTAATGGTAGACTCTGGGAGAAAATAAAGTTTCTCACCAAATAATTTGCAGCCTTGTCATCACCAGAGAAGCCTCACCTACGTGAGTCAGTGACAAGCGGAGGTAAGCGCTGCATGCTTCATCCCAAGAAATCAAACGTCAACTTGGCTTTAGAATTAGACCTCACTTAGACCGGTTATTTCAGCGTGACACTGTCGTGAAACCAGCATATCGTCAATGTTTTGTTGGATTTGTCATACTCTCGTCACAATTACTAGTTCTCAGGACCTTCTTGAAAAACTGGCATATCGGGATCCGAGTGTGATCAGGACGGGATGACCGTGTATGAACGGTCTGGGGACTGAAAAAAGCTTCAGTATCATTCCACGATTACATTCAGTACAGGATCTAATAACTATTGTATGAAATTATCTTTCAGTGGTTACTACATCTGCAAATCGACAGCAGAAAGACGTCTGCTAACGAGGGGTGTAGAATGTGGAGACCCAACCTTGAACACAACGTATGGGAGTAGTATCCAAACCTGCCGTACATGCATGTGCGCCTTTGTCTACTTACAAAAACGTGGACAAAATGTTTTATCCGTACGTGGTGATCACCGCCCCAGTACGGGTTTTGGAATATTATAAAGAGAGAGAGAGTGTATCGAGCTGCATTCGGCTACGGATTCAATCATTAGTAATGGCTGGTTACCATCCAGCCAATGTGCGCAGAGAACTGACTCCGTGATTCTTTCCCGTGCGCGAACCGTGCTTACTTGGCGCTGTTTGGTTCCTAAATATTTACTGAATATTTCTTGGTTCAACCTTAAAGATAATATATCCACATAGGGGGTACGATTAGCAGAAATACTTCATAACACAGTTAAGAATAAATATCGACAACTATTTAGGTTCACATCCACCTGAAAATAGCAGAAAAAAACGTGTTTTATAAACACTTCCGGAAAACAGATGCCAAACATTTCATTAGCCAATCAGGTGCTAGGGGGGTTGTGACGACATAGACAGGACTCGTTAACGACTGGCTGATCTGTGTCATTGTTTACATTATAGATTCCAGCGGTCGTGAACGTATAGATTTTCACTGATTGTACTTATAAAAAAGCCTCTAAGTCACCAAAGCTATTAATATCAATACATCGACATATTCTGTTTGACATTAATTACCTTGTTATTTGTTTGGGTTGTTAATCTCCGATAATGCCGATCGAGTTAACCCAAACTGATATCTGCCGCCATTGTGACTGTTTTTTTGTTTGAACACCTAGACAAATCTACTACCCCCCTGAGTAGTTGATTGACCATTGTATATGTAGAATATTTGTTACTACTTTGTGCCATTTTAAAGTGTCAACTCAATACCGTAACTCCGTGTTTCTGCTTTGGATGACTGTAACAATGAGATCTCGCTTTTGATGGACTAGTACTCCCTCTCGGCAATTTCCGGAACTCGTCATTGGGATACGACGGTTCCGAGCAGCTGTTTTTGGCCTTATTAACCAGTTATTAGTGATAATGAAGATCAAATCTTTGATGTGTTTAGTAAATGTACCTCTTGATTCGCGATTTGCCACCTTCATAAAAACTACTACGTACGTACTAATGTATTTTGCATAGTAAGGATACAGATTATTGTTGTTTTGTGTGAGTTAATGGTCAGTGTTTGAGATAAAGAGTGTGGTACTAATCTAGAGTGACGTAGGCCAATTTGTCAATAATAACAGAACATTTATTGTTGATTGTGATGTAAGTTAAAACCTGCTTGGAAATTTATTGTAATTATGAAATTCTTTTTCAGTTTTAACTATTTCAACCAAATAAAAATATTAACGCTGAAAAGCATGTTATTTCCATTTCCTTCGGTACTTTGGTACCGGTATTTTACCAGAGAGAAGTTTTAGTTACCTAACACTACTTTTTCACACCAGACAATATAGTCATGAAGTTATTACCTAACAGTCTACATGAAATGCCACACACCTGTACATTATGGCAATTAAGCAATAAACTTAATGACCTCAGCACCAATAGGTAATACACAAGGCACTGATTAGTTATCTAAACTTTATCCTCACACATGATTAACAGCCTTTATTGAAACTTGATGAAGGTAATTAGGTTTGTCTATACACGTGACACATGACAATATATTAACAAATCTGTATTACTAAATATCTTATTTCATACTGCAATGTTTATCAATGTCAATTATCCACTGTAAGGCTACATAAAATGGTAAATGTTTCCCCGGGGCAGCTTTATGACTTTAATTTTACTTTTTGTTGCTTCTAAAATGACGCTGTAGCAAGAAATGTTAATTTTTCATAAATGTTATAACCAAAACTGTAGTGTCAACATACAAACATAAGTGACGTGCCCACATTTTTGTAGGTATCCTTAGAGTAATCAGCACCAAAAAAGTAATATATACCCCAAAGCTAGTAATGTACCAAACTACAAACCTGTCACTGTGTATCATTTACAGATCAATATACATGTGCACCTTATTTCATTATAGTCTCCAAAATGTTGAAATAACTATTTAGTTCAACCCGATGAATTTTTCAACCCCATATGCAATCAAATACTAAAAATTCAAACAATTGTTGAGGTTGGAATCAATAATTTCTGCGACTAATCTAAAGAGACATAAATTCATACTGCAGATAAAAACTCGACATTAGTCTGCAAAATCATCAATTATAGTTAACTCCCAAAAAGTTTCATGATTATTTATCCCATCTCCCGCTGAATAGAATTTTGAATTAGCCTATCTTTCAAATTCTTTACCCTCTTTCGTTCCCTTTTCTCAAAGTATATTCCGTCCGTTTTCTCTTCCGATATGGTTGACTGTCATATCTCGCTGGACAGACGGGTAGCGGGGCTGTTATCATCTTCATCTGTTTATTAACTGTTGGTACGGCATTTTTGACGATTCTTTTCCTTTGGGGGGCAAGTCCAAAGTCCGTTTTGAAATCGTAGGAAAGATCATAACAGTCCTCTGTGAAATGATCGGAGCAGACGACAGACCTGTCATTGGGACTCCACTTCGCACTTTTCTGACTAACAAACTTTGTCCAATTCGCGAATTGTACAGGATCTTTCGGAAACCGATGCAGTTGAATGTCTCCTGATTTTTTATTAGTACAGTTGGCAGCAACGCAGGAAGAAGGCATGTCTCTTTCGCAATGAAAACGTAGACGAATGCGACCCCTATCTGCATTGATATATAGCAGAAAATTATGTCACCTGTAACCTGGATCGTTCTGAAAGAAGGATTATTAGTAAACTGCGTTATGGAACGCTGCCATTAGAAATAGAACTTGGTAGATTTTCACGCCCCGTACCGCCATTAATTGACATAAAATGAAAAGTTTGCCATAATGAGCAAGTAGAGGATGCGGTACACATTTTACTGTCTTGTGAAACTTATTCTGACCTTAAGTATGATTTTATAAATGATATTGAAAGCATCTATCCCTCTTTCCCACAGTTATCAATTGTAGACCAATTCAATCTTATTATGTCAAGCAATAAATCTAAATCATTAGCCGTATTACTCCTGCGAATGTTTAAGCGGCGCAAATCCCTCAGCATACATTAGCATAAACTAGATTTTATCTCTAAAAAAACAAAAAATTGTCACTTTTTAATCTTTTATTGTTATGCATCATTAATTTATTATGTATTTTATTGATTTTATGTGTTTCATAGGCATTCGGTGGCCGGCTCGTGTACTTCTTCTTAGTTTATGAACAACATTGTCATTTTTGTACTGTACATGTGGTGACAAATTGATAAAATAATTTTCTTCTTCTTTCTTTCTTCTATATACTTGTTCACAAACAAACGCGGAGCAAGTCCTGTCTATGACGTCACATCCGCCGAAGGAGAGCTCAGGCCACTCTAGGGACTTTTTTGATTGGGCTTTCGAGGTGGCCAATTTCTACGATTTCGGAGGACTAAGAGTTCAGGGGTTTGGTGTTGATAAACCGCGTCTTTGAGCGCCTGGATAGCCTGAGTGTCCTTATTGTCTCTGGGTAGTGGCCTTGTGAGTCCACGTGCAGCCCGTGAGCAGGGAGTGTTGAGAACGGATCGAGATTCAGAGTTTGGTTGAGGTGGATCGAAATCCGGGAGTGTGGCAGTTGAGTTAGTCAGTTTGCTTTGATTTGGATCCGCTGTGTCCGGTTGGTTGATTTGATTGGCTGTTGGTGGTGTGGGGGTGAGGATTGAGTGGGTAGATTGACTGAGGGGGGATGGTTGGCCTGTAGAATTTGGTGTGGGTGATTGTACCATGGGTTGGGATGCCTGTTACGACGTAAATTGTAATAAAAACGTAAATTGTAATACTTGCAGCAAATTGTAATAACTCTTGACGTAAATTGTAATAAAAACGCAAATTGTATTAAAACTTTACGTAAATTGTAATACGCAAATTCTAATAAAAACTGACGTAAATTGTAATAAGATCTTCTTGCGGTAAAATGTAATAAATATTTACGTAAATTGTAATAACCGAATTATCAAGGGGACCTTGATTAAACTACCTCAAAATCCCGTTCACTTGAACTTAGATTTCATATTAACACATCAAAAAATATTCTTGAGGAGGTTTCCGCTTGATTCATTTTATGCAAAAACATACATATTTAGGGTTACATACGCTTTTCGTTGTACATAGAAGGAAACGGTTTGTACCGTACATGGTATGCTTCTAAATGTCCTAGGCAAGCTTTGATCGGATATTTTACAGCAAATGCAGACGCCAAATAAGGGCTTGAACCTGCTAATATTATATAGAAATTCATAGATAGGAATAAAAATTGAGTTGTACAAATTCTAGCGAATATTTAAGATAATATATGGCGATGGGGCTGGGGTAAGGGATATTTGACCAGCTATTATTATACAGTGTTTTATATTATTTATTATTATATATCTCCAGAAATTGGTAGATGTTTTGGAGACAGTAGATGATTATGACAGAAAAGTCGGCGCTTCTACGTATTAAGTTACAAACGATCTGTATGCCACCCAGACAATTGCCACCCAAACCAGATAAAATGAAAATATTTTGTTAACATTTATTAATTCTATTAATTTCATGATGGCAGTAACTAATATATAAATTAGAGTATTCCAAATTCTTAAACTAAGTCAATGCAAATGAACATACTTTTAAACAATGAATATTTTCTAGTAATGCTGCATTAGATAAACAGTGACACGGCTGCATGTATACATGTAACCCTTATATGACACCCGTCATGTCCGTCCTAGTACATTTTGTACGTTCAATCTTATTCTCCAATTTCATTAGACAGGCGTTAATTTATTGGATGCATTCATATTTTTATTCTATCATTAACACGCAACATTAAATATCCTCTCAAGATCGTTACTAGAAACAGGTTAGGGCCCTGTGACTGTTTTGCGTATAACAAGTTCTATGGTTGTCGTAACCCTTACGCTTACTGGGGCAACAGCACGGTTTTTAAAATATGTATTTATTCAAATTTTCCCAATTAATCATTTGTTTATGCGAGATGTATTTTCTACAGAGGTTCAAAACATCTCATTTCTCAACCCGATTATCCGTTGTCGTAGAGGAAACAATAAGAAATAAACAAAAAACTACTGGCGGCCATTTTTGTGTGAACACCTTTTAATCAATTGATGTATAGAAATTGGTTCACATAGTTTAAACGATCATGTTACGTTCGTTTTAAAACTGCTTCTTTCATTAAAACACATTGTCTTGCAATTGAAAACATTCAAATAATTGAGCTTCTTTTTGAGCGATGACATACGTTATCAAGTATCACAATTACATACGAAAAAAACCCAACTTCGCCAGCACTCGCCTTTTGTGTATTTATATGAGTTGTAAGCCAAAGGCTCAAATATTACAAATCTTCATCTTAATATTGGATATCAATGATACGGACACATTCTTGATTAATGATATCTGTTTAAAAAGATTGATGTATGTAGCTTGGACTTTTCACTTTTAAAACCTTCGAAGTATAGTGCTATCTGAAAGAGAAAGATATACTATAAAACAGATGTCTGTGCTGCTGTGGCTGCATGTTCAAAGATTAGCTATAATATTCATACAAAACCTCCCTTAACCTGCCATGATGGGTATGATTGTAATGATATACACAAAAAGAACAATGCATTTTCTTGTTGTTGACATTAGTTTGAAGTTCGTTCAGCAAGCGTATCATATCTGGTCCAAGTGCGTTTGTGTAGGTCTGTCAGAAGAAGACCATTTGTCGACATGCCTATTAATTGCGTATAAGCGTCCTCAGCATAATTTGAGCATATCCAAGACCGTCACGACGTACAAGAACCAACCTTAGAACAATTAGCATGTCTATGAGGGTGGTATATTGCATGTGCATTATATATTTTATATTTCGTATACCTAGACTTGCTTCGTAAGGTAATGTCGACGTCAAATTATCATTAACTACAGTCTCACTACAAGATTGATAATGTGTGAACGTTATAATACATTGAAAACCAAAAATAATTAACAAAGTTGTACCCAAGGAAAATTGACGGGGAAAACATGCTTTAATCGGAAAGACCTTTAAATGGCTAACGGAGACTCGTTGGCTTCGAATAGTTTGGGTTGTATTTCAAACTTATTGCTTCAAACATTACAAAAAATATAGCAGTGTTCATGTTGTTGCCATTTCAGACAATCAACAAATTTACAATCGGACAATTACAAATTCATAATTGTTATTATGGCCATCACTCTACAGATATATTCTCTGTTTTATCAACTGGTACGAGTATGGTTGTAAACTTGAATCGTGTTATGTTTATACCCCACGCATAAATACTCAGAAAAGAGTACTAGTATAAATGAAATACATTACATCCTTTTTTGTTTAAACCACACCAAGATCATACGTATAAAGTGTTGCATTATTTCGTTTAATTTCATGACAATGTACTGTAGGCCTTTGGGTGTTGAGTAGAGACTGAATCGGATACATAGAGAAGTAAACAACAACTTTTAAGGATGAAACCTCTTTTTTCTGTCACTTTTTTACTACATCAGCATTATATCAAAGCGCAAAACAGGGTTTACAGGGTCACCACCCTTAAAATGTATCCCTTCTATGTCCTTAGTTGTGTAGGTAGGACAGGGATATTTACATGTATTACTCCTTATCCTGAAAATGTAACATTTTCATAACTTAACTTTGTCCTGGAACATATAATCAAAGCAGGTTTGCGGGTTGACATCCTGCGACTACCTATTTGAACGTGAACATGATAATATATATGATCTCCTTTTATTCATATTAGTAAGGGAGTGATAGATATTACAATTCATGAAAAACGATTTTAAAACAAGAGTAGACTCGATAATTTCCACTTGGTCGGGAAAATTCAAATGAAATAAAAACATATTTATATGAAAACAATATTTTTTGTTTGTAAAATTGGATGGAAAAAACGTAGATACCTATAACTATCAAGCCAATCTTCCACAAGATGTTGTTTTCATGTAAAACGCTAATTTTTTAAAAACCTATTCCTGTCCAATGATCATGATTCATAAAGCCCTCATTCAGTAAGTCAATATTTTATTGGTAAACAACAAGACAAAGAAATAAACATTATTTTTCGTCTTTCCCATTGCTAGTCGCGCTGATTCTGTCACTCTGTCTACTTGCAAGTGAATCAGTTTGTCTATCTTTTTTGTCACAACTTTTTCTACTTGACTTGTTGCAGTAAAACGGTAATGAACATTCCCACGGTTTTATTCTGTCTTTCTTAATTATTAACCACAAACCCCTGTTAAATTCGTAATTTTGATAAATGCAACCGGTTATTACAAATTACGTAAAAAGTTATTACATCTTACCGCTAGCAGAGATTATTACAATTTACGTAAATTTTTGTTACAATTTGCGTATTACAATTTACGTCAGGTTTTATTACAATTTACACCAAGAGTTATTACAATTTGCTGCAAGAGTTACAATTCACGTTTTACGTCGTAACAATGCCGCTCTGGCTCGTTTAGTATTAGGCTTGTTGGTGTTTGATATGGGGTGAGGGGTAGGGGGTTGGTCTTGGGGTGGATTATTTATAAGTGGTGGTAAGGAGGGGGAGTCATGATGGGTAGGGAGAATAATAGTGGGTGGTTGTCGGGGGAGAGGGGGGGGGGGTGTTGAGAGGGGGGTTGTTGAGAGGGGGGTGGGTTGCGGGCGGTAGGGTTGGGTGCAGTGCGTGGAGGGCGGGACTTACTTTTTAGTTGAGATAGGTCAAAGTTGATAGTAATTGTTATTTTGTTGTTAAGGTAATCCGTATTGGAGTTACCGTCTCAACAAAATTCATTTATAAAAACAAATTCAATAATATATCCGCTTTACGATCTAGTTTTACGATCTAAGTATAGAGATACACTACTAAATGAACCATGTACTGATGGCAATATCTCAGTCAGAAATAATATTTTAATGATATATATGTGGAAGAGAAAATGTTTCTCATGAGCTATACGGTAAACCAATATCCAAATTTCTTTATTGAAGTTTAAACATCGCTTTCTCAGTAAAGCTGTGATGAGCATACCGTGACTGAAATTGCCGAAGTTTTCGAGTGTGTAAAATCGTTGCTCTCGTGCAGCATTTGAAAGCTTCTTTGCATTGGCAGAAACAGTTCTTATAATTGCGAACCTGATGCACCAAAACGTATGTACTGTCGCACAAATATAAGTATGCATTGCGAATATTGATTTATACAAAGTACGGACCTAGCCATCATTATTGAAAAGCCGAAATGCCAGGAGAGCTGAAAACTGTTTGTTTGTTATATATGGTCAACTGTTTGCCTGTTAATTTCCTGTTTGAAATTAAAGAGGACACGGATGTCAATGGGATTCCGTCTGATCATATTGTGAGTGACAGGTAACAACCGAAGACTAGGGAACGAATCATTGATTTGATTTTAATCAGATTGCGAGATTGAGGGCCGTCGTCCGTTCTCCCAAAGGCCAAGTATAGCGTAAGGTAACGGATATAATATACATTTTCTAAGGACGGTTATCGCTACTAATTTCCGTATCGCAATATATTACGTTATAGAGAGGTGTATATCAATACGTATTGCAATATACAGGTACTTTTCATATTGTAATTTTTCAATGCTCTCTTCACTGAAGAACATTAGAACATTATATTTTTCCGCAAAGGAAATTGTTAAATTTATATCATGCAATATATTCAATATTTCCATAAGAGTCTGCCGTAGTCTGTCATCCAGACCGGCCTATGGCAAAATATTAAAGGAGCCTTCTTAAGTCTAGAAAATGATGGCAAGTTTAGTTGCCTCAGCCATAGGCCTGAAATTATTGTACATGACTTTTTTTTATTATTATTATTTCATTCCAAATATGGAACAATAATATTTTGGTAAAAATCTTTTTTACAGGGACTATACGTTAGTCTAGAGTGTGCCGGTAAGTATCGTGTTGTTTCCGTATTGTTTCAATAATATACCGATATACCGATATCACCCTTAACATTTACCAACTTTGAATTAAGTGGGTAAAGTTGGAAACGACTGTCATAATTCATTGTTTGGAAAAATTAACCAGAACATTAACCACGGCACATGCAGGGTTGTTATCTCTTAATTCTTAATTCCATTCTCGTGCATTTCACTTACTCACTGTTGAATTTTCTTTTTTTCAATATTTCAAGAGCTCAACACTGCCACTGTAAGCGTTCTTCGGGTCAAATACTGCCACAAGCTTCCGGTATACGGAGTAAGTAAAACACAGAGAAGGTAACATCTTACTTGCGACAACGTCCATGAGACGACGTGGACTGGCACACATTGGTGGCGTTGGTAATCAGAAGGGAAAATGGTATTGAAATTATCACTTAATTAAAGGCACGATAACTTTAAAATCGTGCCTTTAATTAATTGATACATCAACATAACATCGCAAGTCTTTCACAGATGCCATACGTCAATATATAAATATATATATATCATTAGAAGTATTTTAAAAATAATGTGGAAATAACATTTATTTCGCAATTTAAAGGCAATAATACCTTCAAGCATATTTATTTATTTCTTCATATAAAGAGGTCGAAAAAGTTTCAAAACATTATCCAAGCTATTCATTTAAAAAGTTTTGGTAATATCTCATAAGTTTTAAGCATGAGTGTCTCTTGAGGTTTGAAACTGTCTCATCTAGTTGTCATGATGTATGAAACACTTGTAGACCGATTCGGAACTGAATCGTGAAGGCAGTTATGCCTCACGAGTTGTAAAATTCCATGTAAAGGAACCTTTCTTAACCACGGCTCTGCTACTTTCCTGTCTCCTGTGTCTACACTATTCTAACAGTTGACTTGCCAAGACACCGTACAAAGCGTGGTAGGCGTCATTTGTTTCCAACCCTGATGATCTCTGCA
Organism: Phorcus lineatus; assembly: GCA_921293015.1. Taxonomy (NCBI): domain Eukaryota; kingdom Metazoa; phylum Mollusca; class Gastropoda; order Trochida; family Trochidae; genus Phorcus; species Phorcus lineatus. The sequence goes on from OV121093.1 coordinate 23,866,942, forward strand.
TTACAAACTCAAACTTGTTATTCTCTGTTAAACCGCCAGCGGCGATACATAAGACAAACATATATACATTTTACTTAATATACAAGATAGCAGCTTACTGGCAATATGAAAATTCATTTTCTAAAAGCAATAAATAAATGATTGAGAAATTTAGACAGGCATTTAAGATCTTTTATGCTGGTGGTAGTTAGTAGTTTTCGAAAAATGAACATGTTTGGGAATATTAAGTATTTATCATCTACATATTCTTTACGAATTTGGAGAAAAGTTTCACATCTAAACAAGCATTGGAGTTACAAAGTGGACATGTTCGGTCTTCACGTGGAATGCTCAACCATCGACCTGTCTCGATTGGTAACTGGTGATTAGTTGTTTTTATGATGATTTTTTGGGAGGAGGAGATACTTTTCTAAGATAGGTTCGTTTTTATGTATTTGTAAAGATTTCCTTTATGATAGGATAAAACTTGAGCTCTCCAATTTTGAAGAAACTGTGATCTATAAACATTTACAACCACTGAGACGAGCTAATCCGTTGAGCATACCGACGGGTTTACAAAGACATAGGATAGACCGCAGTTATCTAAGATATGTTTTGTAAAACGTAGCCATGGGATTTTATTTGTACTATCAGCGATGTGGGTTATTAAATTATATATCAGCTGCGATGGTTTAATATGGGTGCTATCAGAGGCTAATTTATGCCAGTGTGATATAAATCGTTTAAATATTTTAATATTCAGCGGTTCTCTTCCAAATTCACCGTAAAGAATAGAATGTGTAGTGCTGTTTTCAAACCCGAAGCAAGTTTAAGGAATTTCAAATGGATTTTTTCTACGACTTCTAGATCCTCATGTCCCCACATCTCTGAACCATACAAGAGAATAGGAACAACCATAACATCAAAGGCGTATAAAAGGCAATCTAGAGGTAAACTGATATTTCTTGACTTTTTAATAGACAATACATGGCTTTTGTAGCACCTTCTACGAGTGATTTATTTCTGTGCAGACATGGTCAGTAATAGAGTAGTTCACGCCTCATTGAAGGCTTACAACGGCTGGGTAGCAAGGGCTTCAGTCGTATGACGACAAGTGAAAACAACAAGTGGAACAATCGGGAAAGATTATCCAGTTCCAATGTCATCGACTGTGGGACACTACACTGAATGACCGAGTAAATGAAGTTAACCTGTCATGTTTGTATTTGTATTATCTATGTTCAACCCCATGTGTGATTAACCAAGCATAATAAGAAAAGGCAAGCAAGATAAACAAGAAGGGATACTTGTTGAAAGTAATATCCGATACGTACGGCTTTACTGTGATCCTTCAAAGTTGGATCGGGCGAGACGCGATCAAATACAACATTTGATTTACGATAGAATAAATATCATACCCCTGGTGATTAATACCAATATGTCTCCTGTGTGTTTTCCTGCCTTGTGAACATGCTTTGATTTTATGGGCAGTTATATGAAGCAACTGGAACCATTGTACAAGGGAGGAGAAAGGAAGAGCCTACGCGGTTCGATGAAAAATCGATGGTGATATTGACAGCACGATTGGTCGGTAACGCTGTTGAAAATGGCTAGAAAATGAGTACTGTAAGACGTCCGGACTCACGGTATAAAAACGACAAAAGCTTGCAGTTACCATCGTACTAATTAACAGCTTATGGTGCGTACCCATTCGTCAAGGGGAAAAAATCATCAGCAACGACACCAGTATTACATCAAGTCTGATGATCGGGATCAGTCATACAGCAATACAGCATCGATATAGAAATGGAGTAATAATGAGTCGAAAAGGGCGTGGCTGACACAACGTTCTTGTGTCAAACTCTGTCGCCAGAACGAAGCCATGCACCCGGGAATAAGTTGGGGAAAGCTCGCAGTCTTCGTGGTGATGGTGTCTCTCAGGGTACACGCTCTGTATGCAGGTAGGTGCTCTGTAGGGTGACGGGTAAACAAAACATGAGTAGAGTGAAGGGATGGTACATGGTAGAGTGAAGGAAGGGTACAAGGTAGAGTGAAGGGAGGGTACATGGTAGAGTGAAGGAAGGGTACATGGAAGAGTGAAGGAAGGGTACATGGAAGAGTGAAGGAAGGGTACATGGTAGAGTGACGGGAGGGTATATGATAGAGTGAAGGAAGGGTACATGTTAGAGTGAAGGAAGGGTGCATGTTAGAGTGACGGGAGGGTACATGGTAGAGTGAAAGGAGGGTACATGGTAGAGTGACGGGAGGGTACATGGTAGAGTGAAGGGAGGGTACATGGTAGAGTGAAGGAAGGGTGCATGTTAGAGTGACGGGAGGGTACATGGTAGATTGAAGGAAGGGTACATGGTAGAGTGAAGGGAGGGTACATGTTAGATTGAAGGAAGGGTACATGGTAGAGTGAAGGGAGGGTACATAGTAGAGTGAAGGGAGGGTACATGGTAGAGTGAAGGGAGGGTACATGGTAGAGTGAAGGAAGGATACATGGTAGAGTGAAGGAAGAGTACATGGTAGAGTGAAGGGAGGGTACATAGTAGAGTGAAGGGAGGGTACATGGTAGAGTGAAGGGAGGGTACATAGTAGAGTGAAGGGAGGGTACATGGTAGAGTGAAGGGAGGGTACATGGTAGAGTGAAGGGAGAGTACATGGTAGAGTGAAGGAAGGGTACATGGTAGAGTGAAGGAAGGATACATGGTAGAGTGAAGGGAGGGTACATGGTAGAGTGAAGGGAGAGTACATGGTAGAGTGAAGGAAGGGTACATGGTAGAGTGAAGGAAGGGTACATGGTAGAGTGAAGGAAGGGTACATGGTAGAGTGAAGGAAGGATACATGGTAGAGTGAAGGAAGGGTACATGGTAGAGTGAAGGAAGGGTACATGGTAGAGTGAAGGGAGTGTACATGGTAGAGTGAAGGGAGGGTACATGGTAGAGTGAAGGGAGAGTACATGGTAGAGTGAAGGAAGGGTACATGGTAGAGTGAAGGAAGGATACATAGTAGAGTGAAGGAAGAGTACATGGTAGAGTGAAGGAAGGGTACATGGTAGAGTGAAGGAAGGATACATGGTAGAGTGAAGGAAGGGTACATGGTAGAGTGAAGGGAGCGTACATGGTAGAGTGAAGGAGGGTACATAGAGTTGTAGGAAGGTACATGGTAGAGTGAAGGAAGGGTACATGTTAGAGTGAAGGAAGGGTACATGGCAGAGTGAAGGAAGGGTACATGGTAGAGTGAAGGAGGGTACATAGACTTGTAGGAAGGTACATGGTAGAGTGAAGGAAGGGTACATGGTAGAGTGAAGGAAGGGTACATGGTAGAGTGAAGGAAGGGTACATGGTAGAGTGAAGGAAGGGTACATGGTAGAGTGAAGGAAGGGTACATGGTAGAGTGAAGGGAGGGTACATGGAAGAATTGAGGGAGGGTACATGGTAGAGTGAAGGAGGGTACATAGAGTTGTAGGAAGGTACATGGTAGAGTGAAGGAAGGGTACATGGTAGAGTGAAGGAAGGGTACATGGTAGAGTGAAGGAAGGGTACATGGTAGAGTGAAGGAAGGGTACATGGTAGAGTGAAGGGAGGGTACATGGAAGAATTGAGGGAGGGTACATAGAGTTGTAGGAAGGGTACATGGTAGAGTGAAGGAAGGGTACATGGTAGAGTGAAGGAAGGGTACATGGTAGAGTGAAGGAAGGGTACATGGTAGAGTGAAGGGAGGGTACATGGAAGAATTGAGGGAGGGTACATGGTAGAGTGAAGGAGGGTACATAGAGTTGTAGGAAGGTACATGGTAGAGTGAAGGAAGGGTACATGGTAGAGTGAAGGAAGGGTACATGGTAGAGTGAAGGAAGGGTACATGGTAGAGTGAAGGGAGGGTACATGGAAGAATTGAGGGAGGGTACATAGAGTTGTAGGAAGGGTACATGGTAGAGTGAAGGAAGGGTACATGGTAGAGTGAAGGAAGGGTACATGGTAGAGCGAAGGAAGGGTACATGGTAGAGTGAAGGAAGGGTACATGGTAGAGTGAAGGGAGGGTACATGGAAGAATTGAGGGAGGGTACATAGAGTTGTAGGAAGGGTACATGGTAGAGTGAAGGAAGGGTACATGGTAGAGTGAAGGAAGGGTACATGGTAGAGTGAAGGAAGGGTACATGGTAGAGTGAAGGGAGGGTACATGGAAGAATTGAGGGAGGGTACATAGAGTTGTAGGAAGGGTACATGGTAGAGTGAAGGAAGGGTACATGGTAGAGTGAAGGAAGGGTACATGGTAGAGTGAAGGAAGGGTACATGGTAGAGTGAAGGAAGGGTACATGGTAGAGTGAAGGAAGGGTACATGGTAGAGTGAAGGAAGGGTACATGGTAGAGTGAAGGAAGGGTACATGGTAGAGTGAAGGAAGGGTACATGGTAGAGTGAAGGGAGGGTACATGGTAGAGTGAAGGAAGGATACATGGTAGAGTGAAGGAAGGGTACATGGTAGAGTGAAGGAAGGGTACATGGTAGAGTGAAGGGAGGGTACATGGAAGAATTGAGGGAGGGTACATGGTAGAGTGAAGGAGGGTACATAGAGTTGTAGGAAGGTACATGGTAGAGTGAAGGAAGGGTACATGGTAGAGTGAAGGAAGGGTACATGGTAGAGTGAAGGAAGGGTACATGGTAGAGTGAAGGAAGGGTACATGGTAGAGTGAAGGGAGGGTACATGGAAGAATTGAGGGAGGGTACATAGAGTTGTAGGAAGGGTACATGGTAGAGTGAAGGAAGGGTACATGGTAGAGTGAAGGGAGGGTACATGGAAGAATTGAGGGAGGGTACATAGAGTTGTAGGAAGGGTACATGGTAGAGTGAAGGAAGGGTACATGGTAGAGTGAAGGAAGGGTACATGGTAGAGTGAAGGAAGGGTACATGGTAGAGTGAAGGGAGGGTACATGGAAGAATTGAGGGAGGGTACATAGAGTTGTAGGAAGGGTACATGGTAGAGTGAAGGAAGGGTACATGGTAGAGTGAAGGAAGGGTACATGGTAGAGTGAAGGAAGGGTACATGGTAGAGTGAAGGAAGGGTACATGGTAGAGTGAAGGAAGGGTACATGGTAGAGTGAAGGAAGGGTACATGGTAGAGTGAAGGAAGGGTACATGGTAGAGTGAAGGAAGGGTACATGGTAGAGTGAAGGGAGGGTACATGGTAGAGTGAAGGAAGGATACATGGTAGAGTGAAGGAAGGGTACATGGTAGAGTGAAGGAAGGGTACATGGTAGAGTGAAGGGAGGGTACATGGAAGAATTGAGGGAGGGTACATGGTAGAGTGAAGGAGGGTACATAGAGTTGTAGGAAGGTACATGGTAGAGTGAAGGAAGGGTACATGGTAGAGTGAAGGAAGGGTACATGGTAGAGTGAAGGAAGGGTACATGGTAGAGTGAAGGAAGGGTACATGGTAGAGTGAAGGGAGGGTACATGGAAGAATTGAGGGAGGGTACATAGAGTTGTAGGAAGGGTACATGGTAGAGTGAAGGAAGGGTACATGGTAGAGTGAAGGAAGGGTACATGGTAGAGTGAAGGAAGGGTACATGGTAGAGTGAAGGGAGGGTACATGGAAGAATTGAGGGAGGGTACATGGTAGAGTGAAGGAGGGTACATAGAGTTGTAGGAAGGTACATGGTAGAGTGAAGGAAGGGTACATGGTAGAGTGAAGGAAGGGTACATGGTAGAGTGAAGGAAGGGTACATGGTAGAGTGAAGGAAGGGTACATGGTAGAGTGAAGGGAGGGTACATGGAAGAATTGAGGGAGGGTACATAGAGTTATAGGAAGGGTACATGGTAGAGTGAAGGAAGGGTACATGGTAGAGTGAAGGAAGGGTACATGGTAGAGTGAAGGAAGGGTACATGGTAGAGTGAAGGAAGGGTACATGGTAGAGTGAAGGGAGGGTACATGGAAGAATTGAGGGAGGGTACATAGAGTTGTAGGAAGGGTACATGGTAGAGTGAAGGAAGGGTACATGGTAGAGTGAAGGAAGGGTACATGGTAGAGTGAAGGAAGGGTACATGGTAGAGTGAAGGGAGGGTACATGGAAGAATTGAGGGAGGGTACATGGTAGAGTGAAGGAGGGTACATAGAGTTGTAGGAAGGTACATGGTAGAGTGAAGGAAGGGTACATGGTAGAGTGAAGGAAGGGTACATGGTAGAGTGAAGGGAGGGTACATGGAAGAATTGAGGGAGGGTACATGGTAGAGTGAAGGAGAGTACATAGAGTTGTAGGAAGGTACATGGTAGAGTGAAGGAAGGGTACATGGTAGAGTGAAGGAAGGGTACATGGTAGAGTGAAGGAAGGGTACATGGTAGAGTGAAGGGAGGGTACATGGAAGAATTGAGGGAGGGTACATAGAGTTGTAGGAAGGGTACATGGTAGAGTGAAGGAAGGGTACATGGTAGAGTGAAGGAAGGGTACATGGTAGAGTGAAGGAAGGGTACATGGTAGAGTGAAGGAAGGGTACATGGTAGAGTGAAGGGAGGGTACATGGAAGAATTGAGGGAGGGTACATAGAGTTGTAGGAAGGGTACATGGTAGAGTGAAGGAAGGGTACATGGTAGAGTGAAGGAAGGGTACATGGTAGAGTGAAGGAAGGGTACATGGTAGAGTGAAGGAAGGGTACATGGTAGAGTGAAGGGAGGGTACATGGAAGAATTGAGGGAGGGTACATAGAGTTGTAGGAAGGGTACATGGTAGAGTGAAGGAAGGGTACATGGTAGAGTGAAGGAAGGGTACATGGTAGAGTGAAGGAAGGGTACATGGTAGAGTGAAGGAAGGGTACATGGTAGAGTGAAGGAAGGGTACATGGTAGAGTGAAGGAAGGGTACATGGTAGAGTGAAGGAAGGGTACATGGTAGAATGAAGGAAGGGTACATGGTAGAGTGAAGGAAGGGTACATGGTAGAGTGAAGGGAGGGTACATGGAAGAATTGAGGGAGGGTACATAGAGTTGTAGGAAGGGTACATGGTAGAGTGAAGGAAGGGTACATGGTAGAGTGAAGGAAGGGTACATGGTAGAGTGAAGGAAGGGTACATGGTAGAGTGAAGGAAGGGTACATGGTAGAGTGAAGGAAGGGTACATGGTAGAATGAAGGAAGGGTACATGGTAGAGTGAAGGAAGGGTACATGGTAGAGTGAAGGGAGGGTACATGGAAGAATTGAGGGAGGGTACATAGAGTTGTCGGAAGGGTACATGGTAGAGTGAAGGAAGGGTACATAGAGTTGTAGGAAGGGTACATGGTAGAGTGAAGGAAGGGTACATGGTAGAGTGAAGGAAGGAAACATGGTAGAGTGAAGGAAGGGTACATGGTAGAGTGAAGGGAGGGTACATGGAAGAATTGAGGGAGGGTACATAGAGTTGTAGGAAGGGTACATGGTAGAGTGAAGGAAGGGTACATGGTAGAGTGAAGGAAGGGTACATGGTAGAGTGAAGGAAGGGTACATGGTAGAGTGAAGGAAGGGTACATGGTAGAGTGAAGGGAGGGTACATGGAAGAATTGAGGGAGGGTACATGGTAGAAGGGAGGTTACATGGAAGAATTGAGGGAGGGTACATGGTAGAAGGGAGGGTACATGGAAGAATTGAGGGAGGGTACATGGTAGAAGGGAGGGTACATGGAAGAATTGAGGGAGGGTACATGGTAGAAGGGAGGGTACATGGAAGAATTGAGGGAGGGTACATGGTAGAAGGGAGGGTACATGGAAGAATTGAGGGAGGGTACATGGTAGAAGGGAGGGTACATGGAAGAATTGAGGGAGGGTACATGGTAGAGTGAAGGGAGTGTACATGGTAGAGTGAAGGGAGGGTAAACGATCGTGAAACAACCTTTCTATGGAAGTTACTTATGTAAATTTATAAAATAGTTAAAAAAGATGATAAACTTATAGTGGATTGATAAATGAATAAGTATACTTAAGAATGTAAAATGAAATGTTGCGAGAAGCAAACAAGTAAAACTATATCATTACCAAGTGAGTATAAGAGACGAAGCCGTTTTGTAAGAAAGAGGTTCTAGTTGTCTGTAAAATATCTAAAACTTTAAGAATCAGTTAAAGAATTAAGCCCTGAAAATAGCTGAGAATAATAGTGACAGTAGGCATTTAGATACATATGGAATTCATCCTCAATTCCCATGTAGTTAAAACAAAGAGGTTCTTCTGTTTGTGCGTTCTTGTAGCGACCTGTCTCAATCCTCAAAGGAGCCATATCAAAACAGAAGGGAGCGATAGAATTTCTGACCTTTTTTATATGGGCATGTTTATATGATATGAAAATCTTGTTTTAAATGTGTATAGTTTCGAGGTTTATTTCTTCCGTTCCTTGTCTCTTTATGTTGAACAGTTTTCCTCGAACAGTACTATAGTCATAATAATAATGTTTTGTAACTGTCCTTACAAGTATGCATGAATTTATTTCTTGTGCAGTTATAGGGTGTACGAGATTTTCTCAATCATGAACACCATGGATTCTGTGTGCCCAGTTTTTTCCTCTTGACGCTTTCAGACCATAGCAACGGTTGTATGTGTCCTTGTCTCTCGCATGTCTAGCCACAGCAGACCATTGCCGTACAATAGAGGGGTCTAAGTACATAAGATAAGGTTCATATAAAAGATTTAGCATAGTACAGATATCACCTCATTATTTTGGTATTAGCAATAAATCTAAAACCCCTACTAATATCCATACCCTAATGATTGTTTAAAATAGTTAATGTATGTTTAAAAAGAATTAGAAATCACAAATATTATACATGAGACATATATTGTAAGTGTTTTGCTCGTTTCTTTTTTAAATGTGTTCTGGTATGATTGGTAGGTTTTGTCACCATGCCAAAAATAGGTGTAGGGATTGTCCGGTTGGGTGTAGGGATTGTCCGGTTGGGTGTGAATTGTCCGGTTGGGCGTTCAAGTTGTCATTTCTACGTAATTAAATTTGGGAATCAAGAGGCTATATCTTCGAAGCTCTCTTAGTGCACAGTCAATGTTAATGAATGGTACCTGCACTTGGAACATCCTGTCATAGTGCGGATGTTCATTGATGGGGTGATGGCAATACGCGTCAGTTGATATAGATCAAGATGAAGATAAGATGGAGATATGAGATTACTCCAACGATGAAATACAGTACTTAGCTTGTGTTACAGGCGGGAGACTGGGCGAGCACATCTCGGCCTACCAGCCTCTCTTCTATGACGCGCAACAGCTTCACCAGCAGCACCTCCGTTCAGAGGGAGTCAACCCTGCAGTAATCTCCCTTCAGTTTGAAGCCTTTGGACGGTAAGAAATTAACAAAAAATGTGGCAGAAATCAAACAGTCAGGAAAACCCAATCAGACACGAAGGCCACGCTTATAACGAAGGCAACATATATAAAGGATATAATTGGGAGTGTTCACTGAACATTAGTATTTTATGAGCGAGAGCAAGGGATGGCGATAGGGTTTTAACAAATTGATGAAAAAACGCATTATTTCACTTTTACCTTGCACAAAACATAACAAATACCACTGGTAATGACGTCACGTCATCATGATAAAAAATGTATTTCCCTTGAACATGTACTGGGAAACAAAAACTAATGTGATTGTCTTTACAGATATATACCAGTCTTACGGTATCCGACGTTTCGTTATTCTTTAATCAGGTGGGATATAGAGAATATTGAATGGGGAACGTAAAGTAAACATAAAACAATGATTAGGAAACATAATAGGGGAGATTGATTAAAATGAGAATGTAGATTATCAGTGAAACCATGAGGTAAATACACACATGATAGTAGTGAATATTTGATGTACAATAAGAATTGAATTATAAATACACTATGAGGATGGGCCAATTGGCTTTTATGCGAAAGTTGATACAAGAAATGGGGTTGATTGTGTTGAGTTTAGCTGGATAGAAGCCACTTGTGGAAGGAGCTGAGGTGGGCACTTGATTGTTGTTGGTGGGTTCACTGTGATTGGTGTTTATTGGTCGGTTGGGACTCTCCGGATAAGCCTCCGACGGGAGTGAGTGGATTGATTGACGGATTGATGAAACCCCCTGGATTTTCCTCCGACGGTAGTGTGTATTCGATGAATCCCAAACACAGTGTAGGAAGATCTTGATCTCGGTTTGTTGCTATATTAGTCTTTGTATGACTATGGCTTCTTGAAGTGTCTTATTGAGCGCCAGTTGTTGTTGTTGGTTGACAATAATTGAGATGCGTTACAATCAATGACGTTTTTCGTGTTCTTGAGGACATGCTCTGATAAGGCGGACTGGTTGAGCTTGTTTACTGGCGCTTGTTCCTTTATCCTGAAATTGATTGGCCGAAGTGTTCTCCAATGTACTGGTGTCCACAGTGACAGGGGGTTCTGTATACGCACCCTCTTGGGTTGTAGCTGTTTGAGGGTCTTACCACTGGAAACGCTGACGTCAATGCTGGCTTTTTTTTGAAGAGGCAAGAGATCGTTTGCCGATTTCTTTATGCTTAGGGTTTTGTTGATAATGAGGTTAAGGTGTCTTTGAGAATCTGTAGCTCTTTTTTAAGAGCATTAGGGCTGCCAACTGATTATGTACGTCATTGTTGCCATTGTTGTGTGCTTGATTTGTAGGTGGTCAGTATGGGTTGGCTTCCTGTAGACGGCCGTTCTCCACAACTGTTTTAACTGCCATGTCGTCGAAGATGAAATACACTTTTTATTACACTGTCCGCTCTACGACAATATAAGGAAACCCCTGATAGAAAAGTGTGCTGAAACCTGTGATACTTTTGATCTTTTTAATTATGAAACAAAAATATGTTTTATCCTGTCCAACCCTAATATGTATTTTATTTGTGCCAAAAGCTGCAAGCTTTTACTTGACCAAAGAAGAAACATTTTATACCGGTGATATTTATTTTTATGTACTTTTTATGTATACTTTTTTCCTCATATGCTTTTTATCTACATTCTTACTATACTATAGTTTCTGTTGTACAGTGTATTTTTATGTATCTTAACTGTGTATATAATAGTCTCTCGTAACCCTCAATGGGTGGCTCGTAATTATGTGTTTCGTTGTATTTTACCATGTATATATGCACGAGGTGAGACTTAAATAAACTATCTGTCTGTCTGTCTGTCTGTCCCTAATTAGGATTCCTCACTATTGTTTAATATTTACTTGTTATGGTATATATGTCCCCCCAACGGGTATTTATCGTTTACTTTTTCTCTTGATCTTGTCTGTCACTTTACCTGAAGGTGTTCCAAGTCATTATCGCGGCTGTGATGGCCCGCCTCAAAATACTACATTTAAACACTTTTTCTTTTTAATGCAGAACGTTTAACTTGAGCCTACAGCCAGACGGAAGGTTGTTCAGTCCCTCCGTTACGCTAGAGACGACTAGAGAGAACATGGACTACGACTTGGGCTGGGTCTACACGGGATATCTCCGTGACAAAGACGGTGAGTGGTGAGATATTATACAACTATCTACTATCTAGAAACTATCTACTTCCTGTCCCGTTCCATCTGTCCCGGTCTCCAGTAACTTATGTTGTACAAATGGTGAGACTTTCATAAACTATAATGTATTGTATTGTATTATTCATTCGCATTATCGTAGGAAAGTGATAGGTGCCTCGAACTTTATGCAGAAAATAAATGTTCATTCGGCAATACGGAGACTTCCTGTCGTTTACGTACATTGTATATAAAATTGTTTCGGAACAATCACATTTACGACCTATTAAGTCATTTTGATTTTGGTCACGTATTTGGTGGATAGTTGTATCCTTTTTTGTTGAGTAAGCAGGTTCTATTATGCAATGTTTTTGTTGCTCGTAACAGCCAACTTTCAATGTTGTGTTACAATATCTGAATGAATATGAATATTTTCAAACAATTATTATTACATGAATTTTATTGTAGAATATAAGCCTGGTTTCGAACCTCATATCCTTACCATATAATCCGAAATAATCTCTAATCAGTCTGAAGTCTAAGTACTTCATTTAGCGAGGAGAACAAGGGCGGCACAATCACAGCATGTGGAATAAGATATTCTGGCTACCAAGACAATCGCTTTGTAAGAGTGATTTACCGAGCACGTGCAGGGACAGAGCCAACCAACGAGGGGTGCAGCTTCGTGCCACACGTGTGTATCAGATACGCGAGCACCCGAGTTTATATTGGAAATAGTTTTGGACAAGATGTTTTAAATTTGGAAAATGAACCCAATTGCGAAAAGTTTGGAGTCAATGGGGCAATACCGAGAATGGATGCAGAGTCGTGGATTCATCATCTCGCCTCTTCGTAGCCTATTGATTATTCCAGAAATCCACTCCTCATGCAATCTCCATCACATAATTTCATCCATTCTGTTGCAGACGAGACGGCACCCTCGGTGCGAGGCGTCATCTCCAGCAACGGACACTTTGAGGGAACAATTTCTTCCCCGCCTCATCTCTTCATAGTCGAAAAAGCAGCAAAACATTTTAAAGATCCAACCAACTTTCATTCAGTCATTTACAAAGCTTCAGATACCAAGTTTGACATTCAAAAAGCTTTCTGTGGGTCCAAACCGCATAGGAAGCATTTGATTCAACTACAAAAGTCTTTAAAAAAGGAACAGAGGAACAACACCAAAACTAGTGTTTATTTGCAATCAAACGAGGAAGCTTATTGGTCAAGACATAAGAGCGACCCTGATTGGAGAGAGCGATATGTGGAGCCCGTGGCCCGGTGGAGACGGTCTGTCCCGAACCGGAGTACCTGCGAGCTGTATCTGCAGGCAGACCACCTGTACCTGGCGCACCTGGGGGGAGACGTGGAGGCCGTCATCCAACAGCTCGCCAACATGGTCCTCACCCTCAACTCCATATACAGCACCATAGGTGAGCTAGGCTTGTGTGATGTCAGCTGTGTTTCCGAATAGCGGGTTTATGTTCGTATGATGACACACGCATCGTGGAAGAAGCGATGAATGCGAACTCTTTTGAAAAGGAAATAACAAGGGTCATATGCTCCTTATTCTCAAGATTCTTGTGTATTTCAAGACAAATCAAATTTACAGATTTATTTTCAAGATCACTCTATATGCAGTTGTGCAAGTCTACAAAAAACAATTATCATAAATATAACAAATAATGTTACAATTGTTCCCCATCTATTTAAATAGAATGGGTTTTTTAAAATTATTATTTCACACATTCGATGAAATAACTCTCTCGTTTATCTATATCCGTATACATTAAGTTACAATCTGATTAAAATCAGATGGAATTCCGCTTGTTTAATTTCGTTTCGTTTTATTTCCGTTTCGTTTCGTTTCGTTTCACTTTAACAAGCTATATTCCATCTGACACTGCCCCGTTAAGTTGAATGTCCCGGGCTTACGAGAATTAACCAATCAAATTCTAGGCTATTAATGCCATCAGCCTGGACTCCATACAGCGTATGTTCGGTGTTGCGCGGAGTTAGGCATGGCGAAAACAGCCGATCTGTTCCAAGTGCTTCGTTCGGCATGTTTCTTCAGCGATCATTGAATATTGACATTTCATGTACTGTGAATATAAATATTTGAAAAATGTATATATTGACAGCAGGCGCCATGTCCTCCTGTCTTAAACCCAAACGGGTGTATTGTAAGACGAACATTTGCGTGATATGTGGTTTCTCGTTTGTGCAGAAGGAAATTTCAGAAACGGGTGCCTAAATTGTAAGAAAGTATTTTAAAGAAAAACTGCACTGTAAAATTGCTGAACACCAGACGTGTTCAATATTAACACATGTAGTGTTTAATTTAGTAACACTAGTGTTCTTCTTGTACATATACATATTTTGTGGTGTTTAAGATATAAACATGCATGTTCAAATTATGAATACGTGTGTTTATCATACAGACAATAGGTGTTCTCCTTTTGAACACTATGGCATAAATGCCTTATTACTTTCGCATCTGAAATACTTTTTCACAAAAGTTTGTTTGTTCATTAACCTGTGCAAGTTTTCAAAAGTTTAATTTTAAAATTTTTACCTAATCACAATTTTAGAGTATGTTAACTTTTATTTCAAGGGGCTAATAAATCAAAATGTGTTCATTCTTTTTTAACAACTTTATCGGAGCACAATTACTTAAATTAAGACCGCTGTTCATGGATTATTGCATATTTCAATTTAAAAAACGTGGTAATTAGTTTGCCCCTTGCAGGCTTGAACACCGCTGTTCTGCTTTTGAACACCAGTGTAAAATTGCTGAACACCAGACGTGTTCAATATCAACACATGTAGTGTTTAATTTAGTAACACTAGTGTTCTTCTTGTACATACACATATTTTGTGGTGTTTAGATATAAACATGCATGTTCAAATTATGAACACGTGTGTTAACATAAAGACAATAGGTGTTCTCCTTTTGAACACTATGGCATAAATTTTCAAATATGTCTTATTACTTTCGCATCTGAAATAATTTGTCACAAAAGTTTGTTTGTCCATCAATCTGTGGTAAGCTTTCAAAAGTTTAACTTTAAAATTTTTACCTAATCACAATTTTAGAGTAGGCCTATGTTACCTTTTATTTCAAGGGGCTAATAAATCAAAATGTGTTCATTCTTTTTTAACAACTTTATCTGAGCACATTATTACTTAAATTAAGACCTCTGTTCATGGATTATTGCATATTTAAAATGTAAAAAAAACCCGTGGTAATTAGTTTGCCCGTTGCGGGCTTGAACACCGGTATTCTGCTTTTGAACACCAGTGTTCAAATTTCCCGCTCTTTCGAAAGTTCTTGACCCAAGATGCAACGCGAACAGGACGGAAGTTGACTTGGCGAAGCAATTCGAACACGGTGGAGTTGTGAAAAAGTTTCAAAGAACGTTTGGTCTCTTCTTTAGATTCTTTAGCTACAACGAGGTATTTTACTTTTGTGGCCGAAAAGTTAGTTGCTCTTTTGGAGAACATGAAGAAGGTTGTTGTAGCGTGCCACAAGTTGATGAAGAAGGAGACGTCTGATGAGCCCAAAGAGGAGGTATAAATATCAGTCAAAATCTTCGTTCATCATAACCATAAGGTCCATAAACATGTTTTATTTTGACATATCTTGAACCTTGTTATTATTTTGAAGCATACCTCCCTTAATGTAGATCATAGTTCATCATACCTCTATATATATCTGTGCATTTTGTGGGTTAGACCTGATTTTTTGTATCACCAGTGTCATGGAATTTACGATTTGAAGCTTCTTCGACAAATATGTGTTCACTTATCTCTTGTTCGATACTGATCTTGTTTGTTGGGCACTTAAATTGAAGACCTTGCCTTTTGAAAATAATGCCCTGAAAAACAGTTCTTCTCCCTTATATGTACACTCATTGTTGACCAAAACAACCCCTCATTATCTATATGCCTTATATCTAGGGAAGGATGTGACTATTTAAAAGTTAACGAATATTGCCAAAATAGACACTTGCTTACACTGACATTTTATTTGAAACAGGACTCAAGAGCAATGGTTGATGTCATCCGCTTTATCGAGCAAGAAACCAAATTTGACAGAAGTGGGAAAGGGAACACTCCAAACACTCATTTCAAGACACTTGTTCAAGTACATGATGTAAGTAATAGTGAATAAAACAATCTGTTTTACCATAACGGAAATGAACGTTTGGCTAAGTTATCAATCATCAAAAAAAACTTTAATGAAATCCTGTAAATACATTAAGATAATATTGTTATTAAATTCATCTGAGCTATGTTTACCTGTATACGTCTTCAAATGATTATCTGCCGGTAACAGTTTCGACTTTCAATTTTACCTTGTGAATGATTGCCTCCAGAGACCTTAAATCTTGTTTACATTTATCTTGGCCCAAGGGAACTGTACAATTGTAGACTTCATGACAATTGCCCCTACTATAAAAAGGTCACGCAAAAAAATCTTCTAAAAAAACAATGCGAGTCCTAAAATGTTGAAATGTCATTTCAGGATCCTTAGCTATTGGGATTTTTTATGTATTATATAAAGCCTTATGAGATCCAAATGGTCTATTTATTATATGTTTTTCTTTTTACAGGATGTTGCAGATTCTGACATTGGAAAAATGTTGATAACCAAGCCAATGGAAGCTCCTCATGTCATCGTTTTCACCAAAGATCAAGCTGTGAAAGGAATGTTCATCGTTGGAGATGGCTGTTCTATTCGCTGTCAAGGCAGTAGTGTCACTTCCTCAGTCTTGCAACTCATTAGCTTGTACTACAACTTTGATATTGAATATCCCAAGTGTCATGCAATGGTTCTTGGTCTCTTCCAACAATTTGCCATTGGAGAGCCATATTCGATGCAAACATCCAAAAAATTCAAGTTCTTTGTCCATAGATTCAGACCAGTGTTTGAATCTACCGAACTGTAAGAATCAGCCATCAACATTGTTGATCTTTGACTTGCCTGCCTTGTACAAATTTGTATTTGATTCAATTGTCGTTCAAATGTTATTAAGTACACCTGTGTATTGTAGGCTACCTGCCTTGTACAAATTTGTATTTGATTCAATTGCCATTCATATGTTATTAAGTACACCTGTGTATTGTAGGCTAAGTGGTGAGATGATATATCCCGATACCAGTTAATGAGGCACCCAGGGACCTGTAATCTGATTGTAATTACAACTTCACAAATTGTGAGGCAATACATGTCCCGATACTCTACACATAAAGATTTTAAAGACAGTAGAATAGATTAGAATAGATGAATGGATATAATAAAATCAGTGAATCTAATTGCAGACATAAATCTGAAATATTGTTTCTTCATTTTGTCTGATCACCTCCAGTCTTAACTTTAGTGAAAGAAATACTTCAAAAGCTTTTCAAACTATACAATCTTTTGTTAAATATGGAATAATATCGAGATATATCTCTTCTCGTGGCTGTATATTGATGTATCAAGGACTCTCTTGTAAGTCTTGTGAAATTATTTCCTGTTTTGGATAGATTTTCTGATACTTGGTACATCCTCGACTACCTTGGGTATACACCAGTTACTGTATATTACCGCGTTTAAGTCGACCCCCAAATATAAGTCGAAGGCCTTTATCAACCCTTCAAATCCCTGTCAAAAGTCAATAACTCATGTATTAGTCTACCCTGTTTTCTACACATCGCCGAGTGACTGACACATCGACTTGGAGATTGCTTGGAAGTTTTGATATCGAAGCACATGTTTGAGTGCCATTCTTGAATTTGAGAGTTATAAGAAAGACAAATAGTTTTATGGATGAACTACTTCTTTGTTTCCACAATAGCGACGTTTTGGTGTAGGTTCTTACACCGTTTTCAAGCACATGCTTCATCCATAAAACTACTGGTCTTCCTAAGATATGCACATGTTAAGATTAAGGGTGGTTGCAATGATGCTTGTTGTGCTCTCAGAGCACTCTTACTGCAGTTTGTATCTTTGATATATTTGAACAAGAGTATGTTATTTGATTTCCCTATCAAATATAAAATAATTGAATTGACTCGTTAGAGTCAAATATCCAACCGTATCAGAATCAAATATCCAAACGTATCAAGGTAGCCTTTCTTCTCAGTCAAACTGACTGGCAGTGACTCAAGCTGTTTATATTTTTGGATTTCAATAGCATTTAGTTTCTGCATTTTTCTGACTACAGTAATTTCCCATGTTTTCAATGCATTTTGTTTTAAATTGCATTTATCACATCAATTTTTAAATATATCATATTCGTTTCATTATGTTGTCACCGCTAATGTTTGAAATATTACCCAACCCAATTCACATGCTCAACTTGTTTCAGTAGTGTTGGGGTATAATGCCATGATAGTGACAACACTTTTTGGTTGGATTGTTGTTTGTTATAATGCAGATTTTATTTTCATTTAATTCTTGTTATATCTATTTATTTTATATGGCATAGTAAAGTGCTATACTGCTGCATGTTTTTTAAGGACATAATAGAGGTTTTCATATTGATGCACGATGCCAAAGAAAAATAGTACTGGTGATTCCACTTGCTTCTTTGAATGTTTTGACAGTAAAAGACAAATTATTAAGTTCAGTAGATACTGTTTATATTTCTGTCAACTGAACAGTACCGGTATATACTCATATATTCATGTATTAATTATTTGAAACAGTGTTGTTGTCTTGTTCTTGGTTTAAATTAAATAAATAATTGACCACATGTTTATTGTTTTTCAGTTTTTTTAAGTTTCATACACTGGGTATGCTTTCTGCTATGGTGTTCAAGATGTAGAACATAAAATGTTCTAAGTAATAAACATAAGGTGTTCAAGATGATAAACATTAGTGTTCAAGATGATAAACATCAAGTGTTCAAGATGATAGCATTATGTGTTTATGAAGTGTTCACTTTTGGAACACCCAGGTTTTTAAACATGTAAAAATGTTCAAGAAGTGTTACATGGCTTTGAACATGTAAATGTGTTAACATTTTGAACGTTTGGACGTGTTCAAATGGCGTTCATCTATGTAACGCTTGGTGTTTAAAAATTGAACACCTGGTGTTTAAAATTGAACACCTTATGTTTAAAATCGAACGTCTAGTGTTCAACTTTGGAACATGTAAAAGTGTTCAAGAAGTGTTACAATTTAGTGTTCAAATAGTGTTCAATTCCTGAACACTTGATTTTACAGTGTGGGTTTCAGTGAAGAGAGAGTATATACCATAAAGACCGAAAGGTTTGTTTACCTGTAGATTCCTTCGTCGTGATGCGCCAATGTGAAATTTAAAAAATAAAAAATAAAAAACACTTTTGTCCGTGTTTTAGACGGTTTTATTATCCCGATCAGGGTGTTGGTTCCCGAACGAGAACTATTACCCGTTCGAGGGGTTTGCAGAACCTGACAACGATCCGACGCGAAGCGAGTTCGTTTCTTGCTTTGACCGCCTTACAATACATGTGAATCTTAACGGTCCAGTAAACAATGCACAATTTTGACTTGTTCGACTTTGAGTTCGGAATTTCCAAATTCTTCAGCTATTTCGTGGGGATGCAGTGATTTCGTAGACAAACCAATTTCGTAGACACGAAAGCGGTGAAGTCGTAGACAAATCGAGCAGTGAATTCGTAGACAGGTTTTAAAACAGGATTAGAAGTAATAATAACAAACCTTTATTTATCCAGCTCAAGGATTCGAACACTAATAGGTTCGATCAAAGAAATAAAGTGAATAAAAACTATAATAGTCAATTTTGTTGTATTTTGAAACTATTAAAGTAATCCAACATTCATGTGTTATTATCAATTCTTTTAGTTCTTGTTTGATCTTTTAAAAAAATAAATTAAGGTAACAGGCCCTCCTGTCTAATGCTTTGCCTTTCGTTTGACTGAACTTAAATGAATAATAAATCAATAATATATGAATGATATACTATATCATTTACAAATGAATTACACGTGTCTGTTATTATTTCTGATGCTTTGTCATCTTCAATATCTGAAAGATATATTTATATTTCGATTAACTCTCCTATGTTGTAGGTGTAGGTTTAGTTATGAATATTCAGATTTCTCGATCGATAACAATTTCACTTTGTCCCCTTCTCCTGTTAGTATTGTAATATTTAATCTTTTGACATTTTGTTATATTTAAATAATTGTGTATATAACTATACAAACATTGCTATATAGACAAAAGTTCGGACTGAAAGAATTAAAACAATTTAATATGTAACATTCAATATTGATCACTATCTGGAAGTTCTAAGAGTGTTTAACAATTTATATGAGGGTCCGAAGTCGACATGACAAGCCAAAATGCTGTACTGGGCCAGTGCCGGTTTGATACAGTATGCCACTACTGGCCCAGTGCCGCACCAGCGTTGATAAACCGTACCGGCCCGGTGATGGCGCACGATGCTGAATTGCTACCTGGGATGATATAAACTACTATAAAAGATAATAATAATTAAAAATAAAAGCCAATATTGACTTAGAAATAAAAAATTTATACTGTCTACGAATTCACTGTCTATGAAATTGTGTTGTCAACGAAATTCCCGTATCTACGAAATTTTTTGTCTACGAGATCACCGCAAGCCATTTCGCGCCCTTTTAACGGTGACCCGAACAATGGAAGTAACGCGTAATCTGATTGGTTATATTTCAATAGGTTGTTGGTTGGGAGTTCAAGGACGAAGGTCAATCTGGTGACCCCTCTAGCGGGATAGTGTCAGATGTTAGTATCGCATATTGATGATGGACAAATGTTAAGCGCGCGATACTTCATCTGATTTTAATCAGATTGCATTAAGTTACTGTAGAAGTATTTTAGATTTTAACGACAGTTCTACCTTCAGCCGAATCTGAGTTGTTCTTGCAGATTTCGACGGGGACGGGGTGTCTGACAACATAAACTTTGTGATCCGAAGGCTAAAGGTTCACACAGACCCGGAGGAGATCTCCTACCGTCTGAACGGTCACTTCGGGGTGGAGAAGTTTCTCGAGCTGCACTCTACCGCCAACTACTCCCAGTATTGTCTCAGCTATATGTTCACCCATAGAGACTTCGACGGGGGCACCCTGGGGCTCGCTTGGACAGCAGGCGATGAACAGGCGGGGGGACTCTGTGATACCTACACGGTAACGCGATAATGTGTTTGAAGGAAGAACACGTGGCAGAACATCAACTCGCAAAAGCAAAGCTTGACTAGCGTTTTATGTTAGTGTTTCGCTATGTCAGTAATGTCCGTCACTACTTTGCATGGCTACCGGAAGTTCAAATTCTTGCTATGCATAGTCTCAGAAAAATCTCTATAAGTCATTAAAAGCGCATTTTGTTTAATTCTTTCCTATTCATCCTGCAATGTTGAAGCCAGTTGTAGAAGTGCACGTCAATCGGAATCATTCCATCCCGTTTTTTGTGTAAATCAAGTGACAAGATATAGGTAAGAGTTGTGGAGGTAGTTGAACTATGACCATGTTATTCAGCTTGGTTATCCTCGAAAAACTCCCTCCTTCTAAGGTAGATATCATTATAAATAACTGAACCAGTCTCGCCTACGGTTTTTTAAGTTCAAGTCCTCGATTATACACCAGTGATTTGTGCCGATAAAGTGCTCTCAAACCACGCGTATAAACACGCGTATAAACTTACCTACACAGTTGAATATCTTCTTCACGCAGACGATTTCTGAGATTGTGATTCTACCAAACCAAAGACCAGTAAGCTTTGCATAAGTCGATAAGGTAACTGAACACTTAGACTTGCGCGCCGAAATCTCTATGCACTACAAACTTATAGCTCATTCATCAAACAAACTAGTCATAATCAAGTATCAACTGAAACATATTTTCTTCATAATTATCTTCTACGTTCTAGGCACGCCACAATACGTAACCTCAAAATAATGCAATTTCTAACAAGCACTGATATTGGACTTTTTACTGTCGAGATTTTATATTATTTGGTATTGTCTGATGTTGGAGTTTTGTCCGGATACCCATAAGCCACACATTATATAATGAAATTGCATATAATTATATGAATAAACGAGAATTGTTACCTCCATCTTGTTTGGTGACCTTAAAAATTGTTTAAAGAATTATATCCGGGCTTGTTAATCTCTTTGATTTTCATTTACAAAAATATCTAACAGATTTCCCAAACCTATTGTAAAATGTATGTGTTTGTATTGACCAGACGTACCGCCAAGGGTCGCTGACCCTCAACACGGGGGTAGTGACGTCACTTAACTATGGCAAGACGGTGCCCTCTCACGTGACTGCCCTCACACTGGCTCACGAGATCGGACACAACTTTGGAGCTCAGGTACCCAATGGTCTTTTTTTCCGTTCCCGCAGCTTTCTTAGTCATATAGAATCAGGAGTTCAGTGGGCCAAAGTACAAATACGTTTTCATTTTCAAAGCTTTCAATCACTTGACAAACCATGTTTACTGGGGATTTTAAAGTGCATATCAATTGTTTTATTTAAATCGCACCAGACTTTTTGGTGTTTAGAAAGTTGTTCATTGTTCATTATAACATTTCAAATATTACTTACGACAAGCATAAAAGGCGTCATAAACAAACTATATGTGAAACTCGTCTTCTGTTCGGCCAGAAAAACAAAACGAACATGCATATCAACTTATATTTTGTTATATTTTCTAAACTTCTGTATTTCTGTGAGACAAAGGGTGAAATCCTAAATTTACCAAAAAATCTTTAAAGTGATACTTTTATATACATAGATTATTGATACCATTTTAAACTTACTTTTGGTGGGACAGGAACATAACCCTTGCAAGTAACATGTATATCACAACAACATAACAGGGTAAAACAAGATCAAAGCATCACTTTTTCATATCAATGTTCAACAAGGTCTCCACTTTCATTTCTGTTTCTGGTCACCGGTTAACATTATTGGTAGTCATGGCCATCTTGCATATCACTTGATCATGTGAAGAACATGTGTCAGTATTGTGTAATGCCCAGTTCCTCATCTACGAGATGAATATCCGCACGTCTGTATGTAAGCACCGTGTAGTGAACAGCATCAACTTGACCATCACTGACCGTGTCTGTAAGCACCGTGTAGTGAACAGCATTAACTTGACCATCACTGACCGTGTCTGTAGGCACCGTGTAGTGAACAGCATTAACTTGACCATCACTGACCGTGTCTGTAGGCACCGTGTAGTGAACAGCATTAACTTGACCATCACTGACCCTGTCTGTAAGCACCGTGTAGTGAACAGCATTAACTTGACCATCACTGACCCTGTCTGTAAGCACCGTGTAGTGAACAGCATTAACTTGACCATCACTGACCCTGTCTGTAAGCACCGTGTAGTGAACAGCATTAACTTGACCATCACTGACCCTGTCTGTAAGCACCGTGTAGTGAACAGCATTAACTTGACCATCACTGACCGTGTCTGTAAGCACCGTGTAGTGAACAGCATTAACTTGACCATCACTGACCGTGTCTGTAGGCACCGTGTAGTGAACAGCATTAACTTGACCATCACTGACCGTGTCTGTAGGCACCGTGTAGTGAACAGCATTAACTTGACCATCACTGACCGTGTCTGTAAGCACCGTGTAGTGAACAGCATTAACTTGACCATCACTGACCGTGTCTGTAAGCACCGTGTAGTGAACAGCATTAACTTGACCATCACTGACCGTGTCTGTAAGCACCGTGTAGTGAACAGCATTAACTTGACCATCACTGACCGTGTCTGTAAGCACCGTGTAGTGAACAGCATTAACTTGACCATCACTGACCCTCCAGGCATCATTTACAATACTCTGCCGGCAACGTTTAAATTCATCAACACTTTTGACAACTGTAGAGTATGCAATTGAGTAATCGCCCCATGTATCGACCGTGTCTTCATGGATTTCCTGTGCAGACATTCCTCTCCTGAACAAATACCTGAAGACTGCACGCTTTTCTACATCATTCATTTTCCAATGTTCTTCACCCTTTTGCAATTTGGGATGTGACATGTGGAAAACTACTCTACGGATCGTTGTAATATTTTGTCACTAGCTTTAGAAATATTGCTCTCAATGGTTATAGATAATTTGGTAATAGTGGATGTTACATCTTGCTTATCCTGCGAGCTTTTTTATTTACCCTCGAGGAAATAACCTCCGTCTGTCTATGGGTCGGTTCCATTGAAACCCACTTTTTAAAAAAAATTCGGACCTAAAGCATTTAAGGCCTTTGACAGGTTTAGAGTAAAGGTCTAAATCTACACTCTTAAATCCTCCTACTCGAGGGTAGACACAATAGCCTACTGTATTTGGTAGAATAAAAGTAATACATTATAATTCTCGATTATCGTGTAAACATAAGTACGTACAAAGAGCTCTTAGACAGTAATGGCAGGTTGACCAGAATCTCACAAATGTGGAGTAGTTTCAAGTTTAATAAGTGTATCTTTGTCAGTATTGTATTGTTTCTCGAGGTTACTCTTATTGTAAGTAAACTTTGGTTTCAGTTTGTTGTTTTGTTTTGAATATGGCGTATTTCACGTTTAAAATGATCATGTTAAGTACTTTATTTCTATATGCAGGATATCCAGGATATTAAGATTTGACACAAAGGGTATTTTCTTTATGTTTCTCCATTCACTTTCGTCGATGTAACCTTCAACATTGGTTTTAGAGAGGGGGTGTTCCTATGTACATTGCAATGACGTCTTTATCTTGATCGTTCTCGAATTCCGGCGATAAAGGCTTACCTAAGTGCACATACATGCAGCTTACTCTTGTACGGCTTGTAGAAATCGTTTCGGCAGACACTATATGAGATTTATTAAAACGTTCCTTAGAATAACTAGGATTGCCTATCTGTAGACTCCTGTACAGTGGAAAGGGACAACCTCTCGTTGAGCTGGCTTGATTACGCATCGTTTGAAACAACTTGTACGTCTCTAGAAACAACTTGTACGTCTCTAGAAACAACTTGTACGTCTCTAGAAAAAATTTGACGAACTTTTCCAAAAAATATTTTTTATTTTTGGAGGTCTTTCAATGGTTACTGTATACAAACTTTTACACGTATTTCTGCGTAGATTCCTTGATAAAAGATTGCATCAGCCACAGTTAGTGATTTCGGTCTTCTAGTATAAGGGTCTTCAAAGTAAAAGATTCTGAGGGATGGGTCGTAACGGAAAAGATTAGAATACGCAAAAATCAATACTGCATCAATGTCACGTGACCTACGAAATTATCATGCTTTAGTATATTTACATTTTTTGATTTCGAATCGTTATCAACAGGTTGCAAATCTCCGGAACCTTTCTCCGTAACGTTTCATATAGGAAATACAAGGTCGCAATGAAATTAAAGCGGCGGTAAAACCACCGTGACGCAAAGGTTTAGTTTCGTATTACGCAGCGGGTATAATATTACGAGTTTTTAAGAGACGTTCGTAAAAAAGGTAGCAGAAAAAAGAGGATCATGCACATGCGCAATAAACCACTTCTTTATAATAGATGATGGACAAGCGAATTTTACGGTGGCATATTAGGGCCATCTGTTTTTTTATTTTTATCTTGAAATTTCAAGAAAAAAGTTGAAATTTCAACATGTCCATCTTGAAATTTCAAGATACTTATGTTGAAATTTCAAGATATTAAGTTGAAATTTCAAGATAATAAGTTGAAATTTCAAGATATTTATGTTGAAATTTCAAGATAATTATGTTGAAATTTCAAGATAAATAAGTTGAAATTTCAGCATAGCATCTTGAAATTTCAAGATAATGATATATATATAAGGATTTGATCTGTCAAAGTCAGCATTACTTGCGTGGAAGTCTCCTTGATTAGACGTCCCTACATATAAAGAAAGTCTTATTGTAGATATATTACAAATAAACATACAAACTAAATCAGTAATAATGTGTGTATGTATGCATGTATGTGTATGTATTTGTATGCATGTAAATGTATATGGATGTGGGAATGATGTATTTATGTACTTTCTTATGTATAAATCATGTTGGAATAAACGTTTTTAGTATCTTATGTAAGAATGATATAACCAGTGCCAACGAACCGTGACCACCCCTCTGTACCATCACTACACCATCACGTCACTTCAGCTCACCACGCCGTCATCTTCCAGGATCGACATATGTGAGATTGTGCTTTTGATTTTGTGAATATGTGTATGTGATATCAGCTTCTTCTTCATTGACTGTGATAAGACACTTTACATCTATTATATTTTACCCATTGATCTGTGATATGCATATATACATGTGACACTATAAACAAGACTGTGATAACCGTGATATGTGATATCTGTGAGCATCAATGAGACATTGGGAGACATTCATCAGTAATGAAATGTGACATTTGATTGATATCCATGGACCTCCTTTATTCTTATTATTGAACTGACATTTTGGAAAACCTTTATTCTAAATATTCTACATTAGAAAGATGTTGAAAACACATCCGACATGGTCGGGTGGTGACATGAAAGTGTCACACGTCACAGGCATGGAACGCACGTGATTTGGCGTGTAGCCAAATACGGGTAGCACATACGACTCACTACATAAAGACAGTGGAGAAACAACCTTCTGATGGAATAAAAGGGAAATAGAAGGCTGTCGGCGACATATATATAGAATTTTGGGAGGTTGTGTGTATTCAGTTGATACCTTGCATTATAAGGATTAAACACAGACCAAAATTATATCATCGGAAATTATTAGTGATATGTATGTTCTATATTAAAACGTGAGAGACAGTCTTATTATACATAAGAGACAGTCATAAACATTCTTACAAAGAATGCGGGTAACCTTATAATCAAACATGCGCGGTCTTACATACATAGGAACATAGGAACAAACATATACGAAGCGTTATAAAGTAAAGATTCACATACACATATGAATTAATATATTTAATACATATCACGAATACTTTACCGATGATATTATTGTGGTCTGTGTTTCATCATCCAATAGAAAAGATATTTAAAAAATACACACAACCTCCCCGAAACCTACCATTTATACATACATACAATATGAGTACATTAATTCCAACATAATCTACTAGTACAACAATATATACTAGTACCAATATAGATAATCTCACTCCCACATCCATATACATTTACGGCAAACATACAGACACACATATAAACACACACAAACACATACATAGACAGTACATATCTACATACACACACACACATCCATACACACATACTTATATACATACATACAGACATTGTACATATTATGTCATTTACATATGTAAGGTCTTGTTCTTTTTATGAATATGTTTGTGTAATGTTTTTCCTGAAATGAAATTTTTGTCTAAAATGAACATTAAGGGCTAACCTATTTCATGTTTCAAATGTATTTGGATAAGTTTATTATCACCTGGTTTAGTTTGTATGTATGTCACTAATAATTTCCGATGATATAATTGTGGTCTATGTTTAACCATCATAATGAAAGGTATCAACTGAATACAAACAACCTCCCAATATTCTCTCTATATATATCATTCTTACTAACATAAGATACTAAAAACGTTTATTCCAACATGATTTATACATAAGAAAGTACATAAATACATCATTCCCACATCCATATACATTTACATGCATACAAATACATACACACACGCATACATACACACATTATTACTGATTAGGTTTGTATGTTTATTTGTAATATATATCTACAATAAGACTTTGTTTATATGTAGGGACGTCTAATCAAGGCGACTTCCACACAAGTAATGCTGACTTTGACAGATTAAATCCTTATATATATATCATTATCTTGAAATTTCAAGATGCTATGTTGAAATTTCAACTTATTTATCTTGAAATTTCAACATAATTATCTTGAAATTTCAACATAATTATCTTGAAATTTCAACTTTTTTCTTGAAATTTCGAGATAAAAATTAAAAGAACAGATGGCCCTAATATGCCACCGTAGGAATTTGATGTCACCAGGTATAAAAATTAAACGAAATTACAAAATGCCGACGTGAAATATGTATACACATTGATGTTGATATGATAACTAACAACGTATTTAACAAAATAAAATTTAGATATGTTACAACATCAGTTAAGTCTCATACATTTGATAGGAATATAAACATAAATGCAAATGTCTGATTACAAAATTACTGTTGATAACTTTATTTCTGTCATTATAAAGATCAGGCCTCACTCTAAGTCACAAGTTCTTCCTAAATACGAACGAAGTTAAAAACTTTGGAAACTCGACTCGAATTGAATTAATATTGTTTTATTTGCGGTTTATATTAGCCTACGAGTTACAAACAGTTACAACAACTGACTGCTTTAATGCAAGTGACGTTACTCCGCCAGCACGACGCGGAGGGAAGCACGTGTACTCCGGGGGGCACTAGGGGCAATTACATTATGTACGCACGCGCTACAGACGGATACCTGCCAAACAACGACCATTTCTCCTCCTGCAGCGTGGCGGCAATGGCCCCCTTCATACTGGCCCGGGGGGTCGGCCCCGGGGGGTGCTTCGTCGGTAAGTGTGCTATAGCAAACTCAATATACCATCTTCATCTCAATATACCATCATCGGTGTTACAAGAGCATCATCGTAGACAAACAGTTTAGATATATACATTTTGGAAGGTAAATGTTACAGCAGCTTATTCAGTTCAGCATTTACAGTAGTGATAAACTTTGCTTAATACTGAAATTTTAGAACACAACAAACTTTTTTTTTTTTTTTTAAGAATGTCAGGGAAGACATAAAATATCTCCTTGTACTTAAAGGTTTTAAACAATGATCAGGCAATGGAATTCACCTGCTATTGTCGCTAGGCCTTATAATTCCCAGTGATAAGTTTGAATAGGACTCACTTGTTCTGAATAACAAATAGAGGGTGTTGTTGTATTCAAACAGTACAATGTGTGATTCAAAACATACTGAACGCATGATAAATATTCCATATGTTCAAATGAATAGGACTTTTACATCAAACCTTAAAAGAAGCGAGTCTAAAAAAGGATTGCGTTATATTTGAAGGGCAAACATAACCGGTTTTTGTTTCTTTGATAATTAATCGAAAGAAAAGTGTAGTAGTCTGATGTTTCAAAATTTCTTTTCCGAAGTGGCAGGATAGTTTTGATTTAGGTGAAGCGCAACTTGAAATATAACAACCATATTTTTAGATTTTCCCCTTTCACAATATTTTTATAAAAACTAACATATGACTATTGAAGTTTAAGGGGTATCTCCTATTGCTCCTAGTAGGGCAGTAAATTCTTAGTATAAAAGAAGAAAAAGCTTTATGCATGCAGCAATGTAGCCATCATCAGGTATGTTAAAGTCATAGTCTCATTTTTGTAAGGCAACTAAACTAAACCAATTATTCTTCACGAACAAAATCTGATCACTAACACAAATATTTCCTGTCGCATTTGCAAAGATTTTCATTTTTATGCCCATTTTACAGTTTTGGATGAAGCAGCTTATTGGCGTATGCCATTTCAGACCAATGAGGTACCGAATCAAGTGCAATCCCATCGCGAGTACGAAACACCGGAAATCTAGTCATCGCAGCGCCGATACTTATGACAGACGCATTCTTCACTGAGTTTACCACCTTTTTGTTATTACTGTATTTGAAAAAGCGTAAGCTATTAGCTATTTTCATTGGATATTCAGCTGGTAAATTTTATGTGTTCTTCGTCACGGCCTTAGCGAAATGACGTGGTAAGGACTAACGCTCGCAAAAAACATAATATTCGGGTAGGGTAGGGTAGTTTGAACTTCATTATTGAGGGCTAGAATGCCTGCAGAGTTCTGAAAATTGTTGCAAACGTCAGGGGAAAGATTTCTGTGAGTGGTGAACTATTTGTCCGTCATTTATGAAAATTTGCCTAGCAAAAATGAGACTATGACTTTAATTGTGACACCATTACAACCTAGAAGAAATGTGACAGGTCATTCAGGAAATACAGAAAGCCGCCGCGAAAGATTTTTCCCTGACGAACCCATGGTTAATATACCTAGTTAAAAAAATATACAGAATGGATATCATCAACAGTCGTACATGACTTTCAACGTTATACAATTACCTGACTTTGACTATTTTCCATCGATGTCACATGTTAACAATTTATGCCATGAACCAACCATGCACATGTTATCGAGGGCTTTGGTGTTTAAAAAAACACACAGTAAAAAAAGTATTTGAGATAAGCGATGGCAGACGGATACAAAAGTATTTGAGATAAGCGATGGCAGATGGATACAAAAGTATTTGAGATAAGCGATGGCAGATGGATACAAAAGTATTTGAGAAAAGCGATGGCAGATGGATACAAAAGTATTTGAGATAAGCGATGGCAGATGGATACAAAAGTATTTGAGATAAGCGATGGCAGATGGATACAAAAGTATTTGAGATAAGCGATGGCAGATGGATACAAAAGCTATTGTCAATTATTGATCAGTTTTCTTTACATTTTGCTTGGTCTCGTGATTGTATATTAGTACTGGTTTGAAGGAAGTCCCAAACACAATGTATTAGCATTATAAAACCTAAATTCCAATTATGAACATCGTTTCTGTATCAGTAACAGATCGCCCAACCGCAACTTTGAAGTTGTCTTCAAGTTGCGACCGCTGCACGAGAACTTCGACCACGTGCGTTTCGGTAGTGATAGATTTCAGGCCTGTTGCGGCATTCTGACTTGAGCGTCTCTGTTGTAAGGACGTGTCTGGTTCGCGTTAGATTTAGATAGTTTTCTCCCAACATTTTGATTAGATAGCTCTGTTGGCGGCAATTGGTATTAACAATTGCAAAGGATACAAACTTTCAATGTAGTTTGTTATAGAATCTCAGATAGTCCATTGTAATCTGATAGTACTTCTTCTTTTGTTGTAGATAGTTGACAAATATGTAAATATTATCTCGGGGTTTTGCATATTGGGTTTCTTTTATCAGTTTTCGACAGTTAATAAGTGTTATCACGTTTAGTTGTATGGTTATTCAATTACGACACTCATACTAAAAAAATGTAATCACGTTTAGTTCCTTGACACATATCCCGCCGGGGGCTCGGCAACTTTGTCTGCAGTAGAGAACTGTTCTACACGCAGTCAGGTTTAGGTGCAATGCCACAGTACCAACCATGGTTCGCTAATTCCAGCCGATGCTCGCAGGTTTCACCGCAATGCATAGCCACAATAGTGTTGCGGGCTTTCTCCCTGCAATAATACTAGCAGCCGCGTTATAAGTGAAATAATCTTGAAAGTGGCGTTAAATACGAACTCACCTCACCTCCTTGACACATAACAGTTTCTATCATACATTCGTTCCTATCTTACTATGCTTTTCCACGCCGCTAATGGCTGAAATATTGCCCAAGCGGCGTTAAACAATAACTCACTCACTCACTATGCTTTTCTTTCCTTATTTCTATTCTTTTCTCCCTGATCTGTCCACATTCTTAAACCCAAATTCACTCACTCACTTAAATCTCTTTTCTTTCTCTTAAGTATCACGCTTCCACTTTCGTCCAAAACCATTTTCGTTAAGAACAAGTACATTCAAGGAACGTATTTAGCTTCCTGTTTGGGAATAAAGTAAATTCATTGCTAAAGCATTCATCATCATATGGAGTCTGAGAGGGCATAATACTCTCAGTGGTATTAAAACAGAGGATTTTAAGCCTCCTGTTTTGCCTAGAACTGTGTTGTGGGGGAATAGCTCGGGATCTACACACCTTCAAAAACAAGCAGAGAAGATTCTTTCAGGCAGGGAACAAGACTGTTTATTCGTAAGATAGTAAATGAATCAGACAAGAAGTAAATCAATCAGACACAACAAGCCATCAAATAATAAATGAAATCATATGTAAGTTACAGTTATTGAATATAAAAACAATGATACCTGAGTTAGAGAATTGATAAGTATGATTAACATATTTATTATGTAACAGTATAATATGAGAGTAATTATAATTGAGTTCGATAATCAATAAGTATAATGAACATAATTGTATATAACAGTATAATGCAATAGCTATAAATGAACAAAGGATGTGAGTATCTCAACAACTTCTAAATGCAGCTCACTAAGTAATGATTATGTGACAAACCGGAGCTTAACAATTTACTTAAGATAAATGAACATTACATTCATCTAGATAATACAAATACATATATCGTCTTAACTTCCATGTTTATATGCCATTAATAAACATTCATTATACACCTAACCCTTATATTAAAATACTTACTTGAATAGTGTTCCTCTTACAACACGTGTGCAATATAAGAAGTATTATGGTAAAGTAAATAAAACGATAATTACATCTAAAGCCTTAAACAAATATAAAACATGTCCTACTTTATTAATGTAATGATTCTTTACAATTTAATACTATTGAAAATATTAGATATATTACGGTATGGAAGGCTTTGTTTAAACACTTGAACAAGAGACAACATGAATACAAATTATTGCTAGAATAATGAAGGACCTATTATAATTTTAAGTGTGAATTCTTTTAGAGTTATTACAGTACGGAAGGTACACTGATAATTACATTTAAAGCACTTAAACAAAGGTTAACTCTATTGCCTGTTCTTGCTCGCATAATGGATAGACTCTTATTTCTAGTTTAGCAAGGTGAAATATTAGACTTACTACGGTACAGGAAGTTATATGATAATCCTATCTTTCATCACGATAATTTATCCAAAGTGTAACAGTGACATTCTAACGTTTACAGAAACCTATACATGATGAACTCTGTTAATATTTGTAAAGACTACCTATATTGAAGACATAAGGGAATATAACAAGCACTGTTTGATTATTTTGTACCAAGATGGATATTTATAATTGCCTGTATCTTTTGAACTATTCTAATACTTTGCTACATCGCCGTGGCATCATAATAATTTGTGTAAATTACGTAATAAGACATTGCCCGAATGTGCACGTTTAGCTAGGAAGATAACATTAAAGTTTTGTACCCTAGAACATATGCGCTTACAGACAGGATACCTTGAACGTAAATATGTATATAAGCTTCCGGCGCTACATGACATTTAACATACACAGACGTGTTAAGTAGTATAACATGATACACCACAAAGATATGAATATGAACATTTGAAAACTTGAACATCATCAACACGTTGTACATATATGTGCTTTAGCATCCACGACACCCGACCGAGAATAAAATATACATTTTAACATAATTCTCTTCCTAAATACTTCTACATTTGAAGCAACTGTATAAACACTATTTATGAATTAAAACCACCCAATGCATTAGAATTGTCCTACTGAATTCTGACTAAAAATAACATAAGTTCATTATTGAAGGCAGCAGATTTTAAACAAAGTTTCAACACAATAGCAAAGTGAAGTGACTTACCTTCAAAAACAAGCAGAGAAGATTCTTTCAGGCAGGGAACAAGACATACATATTTACGTTCAAGGTATCCTGTCTGTAAGCGCATATGTTCTAGGGTACAAAACTTTAATGTTATCTTCCTAGCTAAACGTGCACATTCGGGCAATGTCTTATTACGTAATTTACACAAATTATTATGATGCCACGGCGATGTAGCAAAGTATTAGAATAGTTCAAAAGATACAGGCAATTATAAATATCCATCTTGGTACAAAATAATCAAACAGTGCTTGTTATATTCCCTTATGTCTTCAATATAGGTAGTCTTTACAAATATTAACAGAGTTCATCATGTATAGGTTTCTGTAAACGTTAGAATGTCACTGTTACACTTTGGATAAATTATCGTGATGAAAGATAGGATTATCATATAACTTCCTGTACCGTAGTAAGTCTAATATTTCACCTTGCTAAACTAGAAATAAGAGTCTATCCATTATGCGAGCAAGAACAGGCAATAGAGTTAACCTTTGTTTAAGTGCTTTAAATGTAATTATCAGTGTACCTTCCGTACTGTAATAACTCTAAAAGAATTCACACTTAAAATTATAATAGGTCCTTCATTATTCTAGCAATAATTTGTATTCATGTTGTCTCTTGTTCAAGTGTTTAAACAAAGCCTTCCATACCGTAATATATCTAATATTTTCAATAGTATTAAATTGTAAAGAATCATTACATTAATAAAGTAGGACATGTTTTATATTTGTTTAAGGCTTTAGATGTAATTATCGTTTTATTTACTTTACCATAATACTTCTTATATTGCACACGTGTTGTAAGAGGAACACTATTCAAGTAAGTATTTTAATATAAGGGTTAGGTGTATAATGAATGTTTATTAATGGCATATAAACATGGAAGTTAAGACGATATATGTATTTGTATTATCTAGATGAATGTAATGTTCATTTATCTTAAGTAAATTGTTAAGCTCCGGTTTGTCACATAATCATTACTTAGTGAGCTGCATTTAGAAGTTGTTGAGATACTCACATCCTTTGTTCATTTATAGCTATTGCATTATACTGTTATATACAATTATGTTTATTATACTTACTGATTATCGAACTCAATTATAATTACTCTCATATTGTACTGTTACATAATAAATATGTTAATCATACTTATCAATTCTCTAACTCAGGTATCATTGTTTTTATATTCAATAACTGTAACTTACATATGATTTCATTTATTATTTGATGGCTTGTTGTGTCTGATTGATTTACTTCTTGTCTGATTCATTTACTATCTTACGAATAAACAGTCTTGTTCCCTGCCTGAAAGAATCTTCTCTGCTTGTTTTTGAGAAGCAGATAGGTCGGAATCGGAAAGGTCAAAGGATAGGTCTGTGGGATGAGATTGCTTGTGATTTGTTGGTGTTTTGGATGAAGTTGTGTGAGTGTTGGTGTTATGCCTATTTTGTGAGATGGAGGCAGCATTGACGTTAGATGAGCGTTGGTAATAATATACATGATGAACTCTGTTAATATTTGTAAAGACTACCTATATTGAAGACATAAGGGAATATAACAAGCACTGTTTGATTATTTTGTACCAAGATGGATATTTATAATTGCCTGTATCTTTTGAACTATTCTAATACTTTGCTACATCGCCGTGGCATCATAATAATTTGTGTAAATTACGTAATAAGACATTGCCCGAATGTGCACGTTTAGCTAGGAAGATAACATTAAAGTTTTGTACCCTAGAACATATGCGCTTACAGACAGGATACCTTGAACGTAAATATGTATATAAGCTTCCGGCGCTACATGACATTTAACATACACAGACGTGTTAAGTAGTATAACATGATACACCACAAAGATATGAATATGAACATTTGAAAACTTGAACATCATCAACACGTTGTACATATATGTGCTTTAGCATCCACGACACCCGACCGAGAATAAAATATACATTTTAACATAATTCTCTTCCTAAATACTTCTACATTTGAAGCAACTGTATAAACACTATTTATGAATTAAAACCACCCAATGCATTAGAATTGTCCTACTGAATTCTGACTAAAAATAACATAAGGGAGGGAACAAGACTGACGTTAGAAAGTTTAGTCTCCCCTTTTATAGCCCTGATTCTCTGTGTGAATTTGAAAATATGTCGTTTCTATCTACCTCTTGATAATGGATAATCTTCATTATGATTACGTTATGTACATTTGATGCGACATTGAGTGCCCGGAATGATAATCAAAGTTTATGCTTGCCATTGACTGTTGAAGTAAACGCTCTTGTTGTTAAAGTGATAAGCTGTTGTTTGTCCAACTGGTCGCTCCGACAGGTTAGTTAATACTTATTGCCTAATAGCTGGGCTTAGCACCTCGTGTCAACTTGTATCGGAGAGAGAGATAAGTGATATCATGTAAGCTGACTCTACACATTAAGACTTCATGGGTTAAATAATGTAAATTATAACTTTGTAGTGTATAACAAAAATTATGAAAATTTTGAACTAAAATATAGCAATTTTGGCACTGTTATAGTATATCTCGTTATTCCTCTAAGTCTTTATAGATATCATCGATATAAGTGTCTTTAACTGTGTTATCTTTATCAGGGTAAAATATTTTCAAAATTTCTTAGATGAACCATACATCTGGTGATTTATTTGCATTCACTTATTCTTTTCTTGAATCTTGTACGGTTACATAGAATAAATATATTTAATCAAATCTTGTAAGTGACTTAAAAGAGGGCCGAAAAAAGTTCAGTTCAAATCAACTTTCAAAGGTCTTCTTTTTCTTACTTCGGGTGAAGTAGAACTCATATGTTTGCCATTGTGCTGTGACATTCGCAATACTATAACTTTCAACTTCACTGGATGCGACGTATTCGACGTGAATTTTCAAATAGCCAACATGTATCTTTTGCTCTGGGAAATGAGGCTGTACTGCAAGGACATGACAATGAAAGCGCCGGGGCTGTGATGGTCTTTGTCTAACAGCAATGATGTTGCAATTCACCTTTATTTGTAAGTTCGAGTAATAAGAAAAATATCAAACTTGTTCTTCTTTGTTCTTCTTTGATATGATTTTAGTGAACTCGATCGTGTTAGTATCTTTTAGGAGTTCTCTGTCTTATACGGGGAGTTTGTTAAGCTTAATTCGGGCAGAAGATTTATTACCCCGTTATAAAACCAATAGTGGTAAAAATACATTCATTCCTTTCAGCTTTCGTCTGTTAATTGATTTTTGAATTAATACTGTGATACCAGAAGTCTAACGGAACTATTACACAATATAATATCTAGGTCAGAAATGGCAATATCCATATGTGTAATACGTTTATAACGTATCCCTCTTTACAACCTTTCTGCAGATTTCACAAACTTGCATTGATGAAAACATGGTGCACACGTCCAGGCTCCAGTTCACAAAAAGAGCAGATATTTTGATCAATCATAAATCTGTACTGAACATCTAAACGCTTTATCTTTAGTATATTTTCTGTACTTTTTAAACACATCAATGGAATATTTAAGTTATATTCATCTTGCCATTTTTGACAAATCCTAAAAAATTCTTTTTCCCTTTTGTTGAGATAACGGATCATGGAAAGTTGGGCATAATGAAAGGTTGACGGTTTTGTCTGATTTTATAAGAGAGTATCTCTCCACATTTTGGGGATATTCAAAATTATCTTATTGTACTCAAGGATTGTTCCCTTGATACAATAGAGACTTTTAACTTCTTTGAAGGGCAAACATTTATTATCACCCCCAATATCTCTTCTTGTGTGAATACCTCTGTTAAACCAGCTTTCAATTAAGAAATTGCTGTGTCTAAACTGATGATTTAACCACAGAGGTTCAGCTAGAATTTCTTCTACCTGAGATGTATCTATAACATGATGGGGTTTTTTTTATAATATTAACCCCATAAAGTTAAATGTTCGTGTCAAAAAGGGTTATTAATAAGTTAATACCTATCTAATTTCTCACCTTAAGTAATCTAGCAAAGACGCAAGTTTAAGGATGCGATATAAACCTTACTCGGGTCATGTGGTATTTTGGATGTAAATTGATAATATTAATAATGTATAAGCTACATTTATATTATGAAACATACTCTGTGTCATTAAATGCTTGCCCAATTGAATGTTGCCTATATGCTGTGTGACACTTAATGAAACAATTTCTTCTATTCCTGCTTCTACTGCTGATGTTCGTGTACAGAGCGCGTGACGGCCCAGTGCGGCAATACAGTGGTGGAGGAGGGCGAGGCGTGTGACTGCGGGTACGAAGCTGACTGCAAGGAGAGCTGTTGCAACCCACAGACCAACACCCCCGGGGCCAACACACCATGTACCGTGCGGGATACCTCCGTCTGCAGGTGCGTGATGTCATTACACGACCAGCTTATACTTCACTGCACCTTCCTTGGTCTCTCTACATGTGCGTCTGAAGAAAAAGGAGTAAATTCTTATACCCATATTCTCGATACGTCGATTCCCACTCCTTGCGAATGTTTCCTGATGTTAAACAATATCTTTGTCTTTTACGTCGCCATGAGATCGCTATCTCTAATTTGTAACTATATTCAAAGCGCAAAATATAGAACCGGGGTCTCGTTAAC
The DNA here is from genome assembly GCA_921293015.1 of Phorcus lineatus. Lineage (NCBI taxonomy): Eukaryota > Metazoa > Mollusca > Gastropoda > Trochida > Trochidae > Phorcus > Phorcus lineatus. The sequence goes on from OV121093.1 coordinate 23,904,510, forward strand.
AAACGCGTACTTAGAGGCGGTATTTTCTCTCGAGTATAAATGTCAACGAGATCACTAACGCAATATTGACTAATACTTAATCTTTTATATCATTTCATTTGAAATAAATTTGTTGTTACAACTAATATTAATACTAAAGTGTTGGAAGTCCAGTGGAAGTATTTGTATCAATTTAGGGTTAGAGAATCGAGAATTTGATGTGACCATTAGTAATTCTTAACCACGAGAGACGCTTTGATATGCCAGAGTGACTCCAAAGGAAACCGGCTTATGTAGATATGTTCATTTAAGTTTGGCTTAAGCTATATATATACACAAAACATGACAATTTCCCCCTTTACGCCACTGGTCTCCGCTTCTTCTTTCATGAATGATTCCCAGGGCAATATGGAGTCAATCTTCTTATATCAGATAGGTTAAAGGAGCATAGAGTATGTTGTTGAGGTCAGATCTGTCAAACTTCATAAATACTGTAATTTTAACGAGAAGTAGTGAATCTTTCAGAAAATCATAATCATAATGTTTATCAGTTCAGTATAATGACAGTACACGAATTAAAGTCGGGATTTATGATCGAAAACCGCACACTGGCGCGCCACAATGACTCAAACGTAATTTTGGAAACTTTTTAAAAGCAGACAAAAAGACGAACATAGGTTGATAGTGTTAAGTAGGACATTTGACTTTTACTCATGTTACCTGGAGACAGAATTTCGATTTAACTTCATATGACCGTTCTCCAATTGTCATTGAAAACAAGAAAACATCAAAATTTGGCCCTTTTAGAGATAAATCTGCAAGTTTAGGGAGGCGATTTTATTTTAACACAGGTTAAACACAGGCCATAAAGCATTTGGCTCTTGAAAACATGAAAAATCATGAAACATAATGTGTGTCACTTTAAGGGACATTTGCATTACCGCTTGCCAAGCTCTATGTTATTTTGAACTGTTTGAACGTTTAGTAGAACAGATCTTGAAGTAGAAATGTGGAAAGCCATACTAACAATCTCAAACAATGCAGTCATTCTGAACTTGGTGTTTAATAAAATATACATTTTTTAATTAGATTGATTAGACATCATTAGATATCAATTTGAAGAAAGTCGTGCTCATGTTGGAAAATGAATAATTGATTAAGACAATAACGATATAAAGTTGCTCCCCACCACGTGTGTCTCTTGACTAATAGTGAAGGTTGTTTATTGCAGTCCGAGTTCCGGTCCTTGCTGTGACACTTCTTGCCGCTATATCACAGCCGCTTCTACAACTGCGTGTAGGGACAACACCTCCTGTCTGCAGCCCGCATATACTGTACATATCCTACACTCATGTGGCCGCTCGTCCCACCAGATACTTTATTTATCATTTAAAAAACCCGTAAATGTATGAGTTTAAATGATGAGTCATTTAACGGCAAATGGTTCTGTTAACTATATACAAATTATCACCAGAAACGTATCATCACCTTATCATGACTTTGAGCTCTCATCTCACGTCACGTCCTGCACACAAGTGCTACGAGGCACAGACAGACGTTGTTCTGCATTATATTATATTCTTTCTTAACTAGAGATTCCAAAGAACATATCAATTTGTATTGTCATTTCGAGTAAATAAACGCCGATTTTCATATTATGATATATAATGACCCACAGTTAAATATTACGTATGCACGTTTGGAAGTATGTCCCTTAACCAATCAACTGGCGCCTCCAGTCAGTGCCCAGCGTCGGTTTGGAAGCCTGACCGAACCCCATGTGAGGACCAGCGCGTGTGCATCAATGGGGTAGGTTCCACAGTTACTCCCGACAGCAGCAATATCAGAACCAACGTTGATAAGGGAAACCTCCATTATGATGAGTGTCACTGTTAATGGATACATTCACTTCAATACGCTGGGCACCTTATTTACAGAAGCCCACTGAAAGACTGCATGGAAAACAACAAGTACGACAGTCACTTTGTAACCAGTTCGTCATTGTCGGCTGTAATGTTCTATGATATATATGTAATGCTCATACAATAGCGGTTTCCAAATTAGTGACAAAGATGTGTAGTAGGTCTCACCTGTGTTGTAAGACCTGATTACGTAGATGGTTTCCAAGTTCGAGTGTAGTAGGTCTCACCTGTGTTGTAAGACCTGAATACGTAGCAGGTTTCAAAGTTCGACATGTAGCGGGACACTGTGTGTGTGTTGTAGACATGTGGCGGATTACTCTGTGTGTTGTCGACTTGTAGCTGGACACAGTGTGTGTGTGGGTGTGTGTGTGTGTGTGTGCGTGAGTGTGTTGTAGACAGCGGAATACTGTGTGTGTGTTGTAGACATGTAGCGGAATACTGTGTGTGTTTTGTAGACATGTAGCGGAAAACTCTCTGTGTGTGTGAGTGTGTGTTGTAGACATGTAGCGGAATACTCTGTGTGTGTTGTAGACATGTAGCGGAATACTCTGTGTGTGTTGTAAACATGTAGCGGAATACTCTCTGTGTGTGTTATAGACTTGTAGCGGTTCTGCGTGTCTACAGAAGGAGCTAGAACCGTGTCAATGCTCCCCTTCTATATCCGGGGACTGGCGGGACGTCAAGCTATGCTCAATCTGCTGTCTCGTCGACGGGAAGTGCAAGTGAGGCCAAACATTAAGATATTTTCTTTTAAAAGAACAATGTTCCTCGCTATATCATAGATTATCAGGCCCAAGATAGATGAAAATTTATATGCTCAGAATCAGCTGTATTCTTCTTCTTTTTTTAAAATTTTCCATATTTTGTAATACAAGCAAAATAACATTGTATAAGGAAACTAGATAAATATAAACATATACACAAATCCACATTTGGCTCCTTCAATTCATTGTGCTAACAAAAACAAGACTATCTACTAAGTGATAAATGTAAAGTTGACCAATATCGAAAAAACATTTCTTCTGTGGCTGTTGACAAAAACAAATCTTAATAAATCGTAATAACGTACACTTGCCGTTTTAATGAATTTCAAATTTGGTGTAAAACCATCAATGCTGCATCTGTATATACACTGTTTGACTAATAAAATGATTGCATTTATAAGATTATTGTTTTACCCTTCATTATTGTTTACCCATCTTAACTTTGTTGAATGAAGAATAACATTCGTTGTGTGCTTTGCTTTAAAAGTTTAAAAATGATTATCGTCAGTTTGTGTTCCTTTTCTGAATGTGTCGGAGCAGCAAAAGCAGTCTTCAATGTACCTGACCGTCCGTGACCCTTGAACCCTTTATTAAGTCTGGTAGAAACTTCCGACTTAAGGTTCTAATAACTTATAGATTGATTTTAGGTCAAATCAGTTTTGGTGCGCTCAGTTTAGATACAATTATTGTAGAGAACAACCATGTTCTGGTTTTGAGTCAAGGTGTATCAACCTGGAATCAAGCAAATGCTTATAGAGCTGTACAAACTTATGGCTATGGTAACGTTTTGTTTTATTGTTTATACAAACTACATTTTAAAAACAGTTAACAACATACACACAAACCTTAACACGATGTACTAAATGAGTTTATATTCGCTGCAGGCCTTCCAACGAAATAGCGGGGCTCCCTAATGGCAGCAAGCCTGCAGGTTCACCGTGTAACGACTTCATGGGCTACTGTGACGTCTTCTACAGGTGTCGCGAGGTAGATCATTATAATGGGTAGACTATGTGTTCGCTCTTTATCTCAAGGACGGTACATTAGAGTAAACCACAAGATAGGACGTGTACTCTCATAGCCCATTGTAGCAGACAGGTTAATTAGGTGTCCTCCCCTACCCCAGTGTATTGGATAAGGTCAGTGTAGTGGACTGGGTAGGTGTGCTCCCATACCCCAGTGTAGTGGATAGGGTCAGTGTAGTGGGCAGGGTAGGTGTCCTCCCATACCCCAGTGCAGCGAATAAGAATGTGTCCTCCCATACTCCCGTTTAGTTGACAGGACATGTGTCCTATTGTACCCCAGTGTCATGGATAGGGTAGGTGTCCTCCCATACACCAGTGTAGTGGACAGGGTAGGTGTCCTCCCATACCCCATTGTAGTTGACAGGGTAGGTGTCCTCCAATACCCAAGTGTAATGGACAGGGTAGGTGTCCTCCAATACCCCAGTGTAATGGACAGGGTAGGTGTCCTCCCATACCCCATTGTGGTGGACAGGGTAGGTGTCCTCCAATACCCAAGTGTAATGGGCAGGGTAGGTGTCCTCCAATACCCCAGTGTAGTGGACAGGGTAGGTGTCCTCCAATACCCCAGTGTAGTGGACAGGGTAGGTGTCCTCCAATACACCAGTGTAGTGGACAGGGTAGGTGTCCTCCAATACCCAAGTGTAGTGGATAACGTCAGTGTAGCTCACAGGTTAGGTGTCCACCAATACTCCAGTGTAGTGGATAGGGAAGGTGTCCTCCCATACTCCCGTGTAGTGGACAGGACAGGTGTTCTACTATACCCCAGTGTCATGGATAGGGTAGGTGTCCTACCATACCACTTCTTGATTTTTATATGGTTTAATCTAAGTTGGATTTTGTTCCTTTAATCGTTAAAATCGACAATCAAAAGCAGTCAGACATTAACTTGAACTCCGATCACCTAGCCTCATTGTGTACACGACAGTAAGTGTTGCATTTGAGTCTTCTTAACGCATGACATAAAGCATTTCTACCTCCTGCAGGTTGACCCGAGTGGCACGTTCAGGACGCTGAAGAAACTACTGTCTCAGCAGAGTCTGGAGAGCATCAAAATGTGGATCACAGGGCACTGGTATGTGCTGGTGATATCCGTAATAGGCTTCGTCATACTAATGGTGAGTGTTGACTAGTGTATCATCTTCTTCACCATACTTATGGTGAGTGTTGACTAGTGTATCGGCTATTTGATCATACTCATGGTGAGTGGTGACTAGTGTATCATAAGATAAGATAAGATAATACTTTATTATCCCGGAGGAAATTTGTTTTACATCAAAACGGCCTCGTACATAGATGGCTCACATTGTCCAACTATAAACAAAACATCATGTAAAGAATATGACACATCAATAACAGCAACATATAACTTACAGTAGGATATAGATATTCAAAGAATAACAGGCTGAATAGTATTAATACTTAGTACTAGAAATTTCTAAACATTTATTCATTTCACAAATACTTGCTGGTATGAAGGAATGACGGGCTCTGTTCGTTTTTAACGAAGGTAGCCGAAAGCGACGTCCAGAAGGAAGCAGTTCGAAATGATGTGATAGTATATGGGAGCTACCATTTCTTATCTTTGTACCTTTCTTTACTAGCTGGCGCTCATAGATAAAAGAAATGTTTTCGAATGGCATTCCGGTGATTTTTCTTGCGGTATTAACAATTTTGAAAATTTTGTTTTTGTTGCGAGCAGACAAACCTCCAAACCAACTTAAAAAATTATAAGTCAGCACACTTTGTATGAAAGTTTGTGTCAAGATAGATGTATCAATTGAAAATTTTCTTAAGCAGCGAAGAAAATAGAGCCGCTGTTGACCTTTTTTTATAGATGTAATCAACGTGTTTTGAGAAAGAAAGATTTGAATCTAAAATAGTACCAAGATATTTATAATGATTAACTCTTTCAATTTCTTCATTGTCAATTCTAATAGGTTTAAGGGGTTCCTTTTTACGCCGAAAGTCAACAATCATTTCCTTAGTTTTCTTTACATTCAGAAACAGAAAGTTATCTCTACACCATGATAGAAAAAGTTCAATGCCTTGACGATAATTATGTTCTGAATCAGAAATGAGACCAGTAAGAGCAGCATCATCTGCAAACTTCACAGTAAATACATTATCAAATGACGATTGACAATCATTGGTGTACAAAATGAAAAGTAAAGGCGACAAAACAAAGCCTTGTGGAGCTCCTGTAGAGGTTGATGTAATAGAAGATTGGCATCCATTAGCATTTACATATTGTGTGCGATTAACCATAAATTCTTTAACCCATCTAGATTAAACAATTTATTCATTAAGAGGTGAGGTTGAATGGTATTGAACACTGAAGAGAAATCAATAAAGAGAATCCTTACATAATTAGTACATGTTTCTAGGTGAGAGAACACATTTTGAAGGAGGGTAATAGTTGCATCCTCAGTGCCTCGCCTTGGTCTGTATGCAAACTGGAGAGGGTCAAGCAAATGACTGACATTATCTAATAAAAGCCTTTTCATAACCCGTTCAAAACACTTCATTACTATGGAGGTCAAAGCAACTGGGCGGTAGTCATTATTTTCGACAGGATGTGTTCTCTTCGGAACAGGAATAATATTAGATGTTTTCCAAAGATTAGGGATGGTAGCTGAGCTCACTGACCATTGGAATATTTTTTTTAAAATGGCGCAAAGTTGCTCTCCACATTCTTTCAAAACAATACCTGGCAATCTATCAGGACCACAAGATTTATGAACATTGAGTTGTTTAAATGACATCAAAACATCACTTTTTGTTATTGTTAATTCATCAGAAGGGGGAAGTGATGTGTACATCTTATCAATTTAATTGGAAAAATCATGCGAGTCAAACCTCGAATAAAACAAATTCAATTCATTTACAAAAGTCTGGTTATCTTGAACTGCTATACATGACTGCTTTTTATTTATGCCTATAATGGATTTAAGTCCTTGCCATGCATTCTTCAAATTGTTTGTAGTAAACTGTTTCTCTATCTTTTCTTTGTAATTCTGTTTACATTTCGCTGTTTGGCACGCAATGTCCCTTTGAATTTCTTCAACTTTAAACATATCACCTGAACAAAATGCTCTTTTCTTGTCGTTCAATAAAGACTTGAATTCCTTTGTCACCCAAGGTTTATTATTTGGGTAAACCTTGATTGTTCTATTTGGAATGACATTATCAACACAGAAATTAATATAATCAGTCACTGAATTTGTCAAATCGTCAAGATAATCCGATGCTTTTTCAAAAATGTCCCAATTTGTGCAATCAAAACACACTCTGAGTTGTTCGACAGAATCTTTTGTCCAAGCTTTGATTTGTTTCATAATTGGTTTTTCCGACTTCAGTTTCTGCTTATACGATGGAAGTAGATGAATGGCATTATGGTCCGAGGTTCCAATCGGCGGCTTTGCGTAGGACTTACAAGCGTCGGGAATATTGCCGTAGCACATATCCAAAGTCTTGTCTCGCCTGGATGGACATGTCACGTATTGGAAATAGTGTGGAAAAACATTCTTTAGAGAACACTGATTAAAGTCACCCATAATGAAGTTTGGGGCATCCGGGGAAAGAGCTCCCAGTTTGTCTGTGGTCGTGCGGATTGATTCAGCGGCCGTGATTGAATTTGCATTTAGCGGAATATACACAACAGTTATAAAGATCTGTCCAAATTCTCGCGGTAAATAAAATGGCCTAAATGAAACTGATAATATTTCAACATCCTTTGAACAAAACGTTTCACGTACAACGAAGTTTTTACACCATTTTTCATGTATTTACATACACAATCCCCCACCCGTTACCTTTTCCGTAATACACAAGTCTCTATCCATGCGAATCGGTTGTCCAAATCCGGAGAGAGTAAGTGATCCTGTGTTCACGCTGTCATTGAGCCATGTTTCCGTAAAGCACAGAACACAACTTTCCCGGTATTCATACATGAATTTTACGCACGCTTCAAGGTCCGTCAGCTGTTTCCTCAAGGAACGCACATTCGCAAGCATCATACTTGGTAGTGGTGGTTTGTTCTTTCTCTCCCTCACCTTCCTTCTCAAGCCTCCTCTTTTCCCCCTCTTCCGTTTCTTAAAAGACCCGCTTTCTTTCCGACACTCCTCAGGGACATCAATCACAGAGTTTTCGGCCAGTGAAAAGTTACGTAACTCCAGAAGTTGAAGGCGGCCATAATGGATAACCGTAACGTCACCATGGCTACCAGAGTAAACAATGCCAAACTGTCCGGCGATGATCAGCAGCACTATCAAGCCGTATTACACTCTTAAAAGACGTAACCGGTCCATTGCACTCTTCAAAAATTGAAGAAAATACTCTTGCACAAATCCTGTACAACTTTTAAACTATAGGGAAACACATAAAAGTCATAAAATTGTATAATGCGAGAGAGCCGTTTTGATGCGTGTCGCCACGGAGCAGCGCCACCTATATCATACTTATGGTGAGTGGTGACTAGTTTATCATCTACTTCATCATACTTATGGTGAGTGGTGACTAGTGTATCATCTTCTTCATCACACTAATGGTGAGTGGTGACTAGTGTATCGGCTACTTGATCATACTTATGGTGAGTGGTGACTAGTGTATCATCTTCTTCATCATACTTATGGTGAGTGGTGACTAGTGTATCATCTTCTTCATCATACTTATGGTGAGTGGTGACTAGTGTATCATCTTCTTCATCATACTTATGGTGAGTGGTGACTAGTGTATCATCTTCTTCATCATACTTATGGTGAGTGGTGACTAGTGTATCATCTTCTTCATCATACTTATGGTGAGTGGTGACTAGTGTATCGGCTACTTGATCATACTAATGGTGAGTGTATAGTGTATCATCTTCTTCGTTATACTTATGGTGAGTGGTGACTAGTGTATCGGCTACTTGATCATACTAATGGTGAGTGTATAGTGTATCATCTTCTTCGTTATACTTATGGTGAGTGGTGACTAGTGTATCATCATCTTCTTCATCATACTTATACTTATACATATACTGACATAATGACAGTTTTATACGGCAAGGGTAATCTGACTATCCTTGAAAACAGCAATATGCTTGAATCATTACACCATTTTATCTTGATTTTCTTGACATTCTGCAATTATCTATAACTATTCACTTTACTTGTTTCGTGCGGAGGCTGCAGTAAACTTCAATACTAGGCATATACCAGGCAATTTTAAATCTTATTACGTAAGTACATGTAAAAATTACACATTGTTTCTTAGCTTTTGAAGTTTCACATTTTCTTCTGCTTGTTTCCAGCTTTATGTATTATGTAAAAGAGCGGCGTCCAAATAAGCTATTATAGCTTGTTCGCCAATTTTTCTTTCATTTTTGGAAATAAAAATATGTTTAAATCAAAAGAAGTCATGAAGTTGTGGAATACTACTGGATATTCGTTATGGCAATTCTCTTTTGTTTGCTGGTATCATGAATAGATCAATAGAATGTTGCTTGTGTTTAACTATTGTTTGACCTTGACATCCATGTCAAAACTTTGACTCCCTGTCTTGCTGGGCGCCTTCTCTATTTGAGCATGAACATACATACATACTTCATGTCTCTTATCATCCCTGTCTATTAGTCCCTTCCCTTCCTCATATTGTTTGAAGACATTCGCTTTGCCTTCGGTGGCTGCTACTTCAGCTTCCATGTCCTCTTCCTTCAAATATTTCAAATGAATTTCTTCTTCCTCTAATTTCTGTTTTCCTTCAAGATTGATTAGGAGGTCAGAAACTTGACTTTTCCAGCTTCTGCTCTCATTTGCTCGGTACAAGCAGCGGATTGTATAGGCGACGAGTTACTTCTAAGCAAACTTACAGAGTATGGTAGTTTGTGTCACGTGAGACAAAGCTTCTCTGACATGACAAGTCATTAAACTGACATGTTACTGGTTTATACTTCTAAAGAAATTCTTTAAGAATGATATCTTGACATCGAGGTTATCATAATTTCTTCTGTTTCTGCATCTGCATCTGCATCTCGACATAAAGGTAATACTAATTTCTGCTGTGTCTGCATCTGCAATTGGACATCGAGGTAATGAGAAGCATTGGAAAATCGATTAAACCTTATTATATTTCTTAAATCATAATAAAAGAGAATAGCAGTTAGGGAGTAACTAATACCTTGATTCATCTACACACTCTTTTATCTTTGCTCTCTTAGGCTTTTTGAAGTTCTCTTTGTAAGTACTAAATGCATCCAAAAAAACAACTAAATATGCCTTAAATTTGAAGAAATAATTTCTCATCAAGATCCGATTTTGATTTTTTGACTCGCTCTCAATGTCCATTCCTAATCAACATTAAACAAATCCTTGTAACTATGCAATGAAATCGCAAGAATATTAGGTTTCGATTTTCTTGTCCCTGATGGCTGTGTGCAAAGTCAATTGTTAGTAAAGGCAGCTCAATCATACACTTTCACACAGACCATTTTATTTTCTGCTTACATTTTGCCTTTCAATTGTGAACTTCGGATCGTTTGAATCCTCAACATCACATCAATATGATTCGATTTTCCATTTCAAAAAGCTTTCAAAATTGGTATGCCTTTTATTTGCAACATTGCAATGCACTAATTTTTGGGGTAGGACAATGTTTTTTACACATCTTGGTCTCAAACCTACAAAAAAGTCATTTTAAAAGTTTTAGATTTCAAGCATGATCGGTGTCAGCAGAAAAAAAACGAAAGAAATTTTAATGGTGGCTATCCTGCCTAGCCCATATTTTAAGGACGGTTAAGACCTCGTCTAGAAACTTTAAACATCATAGATGAAAGATGTCATTCCGAATATGAGTTATGTTATGTTTACATCACTTCTGCCAAGCCCATATTGTTTGATATCGATTTGAATGATATTAACATCTGGGGATCCAACCATTTGAGTTGTCCCAATACCGTTTTGTCCATTTTTCTAACTGGACCAAAAATTAAAAACGAATGAACAACAAACGTGAGACAATCACCAATAACAGGACCTGCAAAGAGCTTTCTCGTTTTTTAGTGAGATCGTGTCTACCTTAGCCTTGTGTATCATGGGTGTTTCAGTTGGTAATTGGAGGGTCAAAATTGGAATACATTCGCCAAAGATTGAAAAACGGGTTTTGAGGGTCTGCGTGATAACGGTATCGCCGGGTATCAAGACGGGCGTGGGATTCACAATGTACTCGTTTATGCTTATATGCTTCATAGGGTGACGTTGAACGTTACAAACCAAGACCGAAGATCTGGCGGTCGTTATTATGCAAGTGGTTACAGTAAGAACGGGGTAAAATAAGCATTACCAGCAAAACATAAAGCTTGTTGATGTAAAACGGTTTGGAAGTGAACAAGCACAGTGTAACCTGATTAGAATGGGTGCGACTGCACGGACTTTGAAAACAAGTACAAATGACATTTATCTACCGGCTATGAACCTTTTGATTTAGGAATTTAGACTAACAACACAGTCATGTCGATGTAATCTAATCCTTATCTCAACATATGAGGATAGTTGAGCCAAAATTATTTAAAGACCTGTACTGTCGGGGTTTTTTGTGGAAACGAAATTCAAGGGTATATTTCTGTTTATACAAGTATATTAGACATACATGATTTTAACATAACCAATTTGAAACATGGAACTGAGTTCCATGTTGGTTGATTTAGATTTTACAATTACATAAATGAGAGCGCAAACTCGGTAAAATAAAACAAGAATGAGCAGTGAAGCCATCCATCGGACAAAACACACCTCAAAGATAATACAAACTTTCGTTCATAAGAAGATTTCACTGAAATGCTCGTTACGAGGGATGTACAGCGTTCCTGAGCTACGACAAGCTTGTGATGACGAGAATGTGTATCTTTCTTGAGGTGCAGGAGTATCTAAAGCAGATCGGACAACGACGTTCTTCGATTCAAAAACCCTCGTTATCACAAAGAAAGATCAAGACCTAGGTTCCCATGGGAGATAATACCAGCAATATGAGGTCCGCGGTGGCCCCTAGTGAAAGCCGGAATCTGACTCAGTGCTGACCCTCCCGCTAATTCACATGATGATGCAGTTTCAACGATCTACGACCATCACTATAAAGTCAAGATTTTGTATCCTTTTTAATAGCGTTTATACATAATTAGATTAACAGAAACTATGTGTTTTCTAACCCGGGCTATGACAAGCTTTGGACTATAATCTCAGAATCTTCTCACAGGTGCTGTTCATCAAGGTGTGCGGGAAGCATGTCCCCAGTGACAAGGAGTTGTATGAGAGGAAGAGACGTAACCATGTCAACAGTGATCTTCCTCTCAGTCACAGATCCAACAGAACCAGCGTTGCCCCCACCGGGCACATGTGAAACAGCAACAGGAATACAGTACGCCGTAATAAGATGCAAAGTTTAGATGTAGTGTAATGTATACGTAGCCAGTTTACTGTTCAACGTTTCCTAAGGACCTTGAAGTGTATTATTTATACTATTGTTCAAAATGTAAAGAACATACATTATGGGCCAGGACTTATTTGAACATCTAACACATTTGATGAACGATGGATTACACTTTTCAGAGAGGGTTCGTTGTCATTATATCTGAATTAATCACCGAGGAACAAAAATGCAAATGCAGTTGAAACCAACAAGAGGTCACAACCGATGATTATCGTGCCAATTACGTGTATGAGAGCCTCTTGCACGCACTTACATATCTTCCCATGCTGCTGTTCCTGGAGACCTGGTTGAACCACACTATTGGATTAAGATCCAGTGAACTAGCAGGCCATTCTATCCGCTCCATTGTATCAATTCGAAGGTCCTGTTCCACCACCCTTGGTCAATGTGGACGGGCATTTTCATAAGTTAAGGAAAATGTTATGAAGCTGAAGCGGCATTTTCGGAAGTTAAGTCAGATGTTATGTAGCTGAAGCGTACGCTTTGACGTAGACATCCAGAATCTCATATCCCTGTAACGAGCACCATTCATGGTGTCATTCTCAAGAACATGCAGATAAGTTTTCCATAACAGTTCTTTCCAACCCATTCCGAGACCAGACTTCCTCTTTACCTTTCATATTCATTAATGTTACCATATGCTTAATGTTGCCCCTGACTTTTCAAAACTCACCTATCTAACAATTAAGTCGAGACCAAATTTCAACTTATCTGTGAACAACCCAGGCCTACTATGAGCAGACCGATCAACATTCTCAGCAGCCAACTCTCGGCGTGCATCAGGATGAGTTTCAGTATAGGGGACACTGAATGACCATGTGTGTATGTCACACAGTCCATTCATATTTTCATATGTACATTGAAATAAACATGATTTCATAAAAAAAAAAGATCATTATGGTCCTTAGCAAATGTTGAACAGTATATGATTTCCTAACTTTCAACTGATGTCTAGGGTTTTTTTTCCTTGTATGAATCAATTTCAAGAAAAACTTGTGTTAAATAAATAATGAAAATTATTTTGAGTTTTGCATGGGCTTATATCTGTTTATGAACTTGATCATATCTTACCTTGGCCCACTGACGTTGTTGATGGTTCCGTTCTCTGATTACGTAGGGAATCCATAAACAAGAACATTCAGCTAAACTGGATGCATTCTGAATATACTAGTCACTTTGAGCATACGTTTTACTTACCTTTAACTTTTATCATAATAAAAACTAAAGCCACACTTTAACAATACAATTTCAATTAATTGTTTACTTTTTAAAAACGGATTTTTTTCTAACCATGGCCACTGAACCAAATGACCAAATTGACAGTGGGTTCAATCAGAAGCCTGTGGGACATGTGAAATGTGACCTAGAGTAGTTTCATGTGCATGTATTCGAACGGGACGGAAAAATTTAGTTTCAATGGCTATGATGATTTTGTAAATATGTCTGTGTGTATGTACATGGTATGTGTTCGTGAACCTATAAGACTCAGGTCACTTATATGTCACTGTACGAGTAACATCATGCACTTATACCTTATTTGATGAATAAATCGACTTCTATTTTCTTTTTGTATGTAGTTTATCTGAGCTACATCGTCCAAAGGTGGCCAGGTGGAACTTCTTGACGAGTTGGATAGGACGAACCAAGACTTCACCAGATTTCTATACTTCCGCATGTAAACTAGCCTGTGTCTCCCATTGCCCCTAGCACTAAACAGACTTCACCATAAGCTTGATTTCCAAACGTTTCCTGCAATAGATAATCTATAGGGACATTGCACTAAACCATAGTGTATCACTAGGCTTCTCATTCAATAACTGAAAGCTTTATTTCCCGCCGAGACTTGGTGTTACTCAACAATTGTAATGACTAAAGGAGAGTAAAGTAGGTTGGGAAACAAATTGAGTCATCGTAGACAACTTTCAAACCCAATGAATGTTATTAATTCAATCCAATCACAAGAGTTCAGCCATGTTGGTGGTCTACCCGTAAAGAAGTTGTAAGGCAGAGTAACCGTATCTACAATATTGTTCCATTTGGTCACGGTACCTGTATAGACGTCTTCATCTAGAGTCAGTGGAAAACAGTCGAAAAAGGGAAAGACAAACAGAAGTTTGACGCTGTGCCATGCAAAAAGCAAATATTGGTCCCGATGATCTTTAAAAAACTTCATCTATGGAAACAGCAATGTTGTCAATGCATAGGAAAGTCACTTTGTTAACGAGTTCCGTCGAGTGAGAATAAGTCGAGTTACTTCTGTCAAGTGAGAATGAGTTGAGTTACTTCTGTTGAGTGAGAATGAGTTGAGTTACTTCTGTTTAGTGAGAATGAGTTGAGTTACTTCTGTCAAGGGAGAATAAGTTGAGTTACTTCTGTCAAGGGAGAATAAGTTGAGTTACTTATGTCAAGTGAAAATAATTTGAGTTACTTCTGTCAAGTGAGAATAAGTTGAGTTACTTCTGTTCAGTGAGAATGAGTTAAGATACTTCTGTCAAGTGAGAATATTTTGAGTTACTTCTGTCAAGTGAGAATGAGTTGAGTTACTTCTGTCAAGGGAGAATAAGTTGAGTTACTTCGGTTTAGTGAGAATGAGTTGAGTTACTTCTGTCAAGTGAGAATAAGTTGAGTTACTTCTGTCAAGTGAGAATAAGTTGAGTTACTTCTGTGGGTTGAGAATGAGTTGAGTTACTTTTGTGGGTTGAGAATGAGTTCAGATACTTCTGTCAAGTGAGAATAATTTGAGTTACTTCTGTTCAGTGAGAATAAGTTGAGTTACTTCTGTCAAGTGAGAATAAGTTGAGTTACTTCTGTCAAGTGAGAATAAGTTGAGTTATTTCTGTCAAGTGAGAATAAGTTGAGTTACTTCTGTTTAGTGAGAATAAGTTGAGTTACTTCTGTTGAGTGAGAATGAGTTGAGTTACCTCTGTGAGTTGAGAAAAATTTGAGTTACTTCTGTTGAGTGAGCATAAGTTGAATTACTTCTCTTGAGTGAGAATGAGTTACTTTTGTTGAGTGAGAATGGGTTGAGTTACTTCTGTCGAGTGAGAATAAGTTGAGTTACTTCTGTCGAGTGAGAAAAATCTGAGTTACTTCTGTTCAGTGAGAATAAGTTGAGTTACTTCTGTCAAGTGAGAATGTATAACTTCTATCGAAAGAGAATGAGCTGAGTTGCCTCTGTTGAGTGAGAATAATTTGAGTTACTTCTGTTCAGTGAGAATGAGTTGAGTTACCTCTGTGGGTTGAGAATGAGCGTAGTTACTTCTGTTGAGAATGAATTACTTTTTCCGAGTGAGAATAATTTGAGTTACCACTGTGAGGCAAAAAAAAACTAACAAATTTAACAAAATAAAACTAAAAAATTTAACAAAATAAAACTAACAATTGACTCACAGGTAACAAATCCGTCACACTGAAAACATAAGAAAAAAATAAAACACTTATCATTCAGCTTTAATTACAGTATGTTTTTTCATCAAATAGAATACTTCACATAATCATTCCAAATAACAAAATGCAGAAAAAATAAATATAGCAAAGTAGTACAGCAGTTCTTAAATTTGATAAGTAAAGGAAAATATCAACAAAAGTATATACATATATATAAAAATGATGATAACCATCAAAATATGTAATAAATGAAAAGAGAAGTGAGAGGTTTTCCCCTTGGACCCAAGAATACAAGAATGAAGAGAGACTTGAGGTTTGAACAAACAGAGCTGTGGACTCTTTAGCTCATCTGGTAACAGCATCCATATTTTCTCTGAATTTGATGAATGACATTTGAAAAAAATAAAGAAGTTCTCATTTGGTCATCAAACTACACATGATTATTGTCTGTTGATATCTCCACACTATTTTAACACTTAATGTTCTGAGGAAGAGCTTACAAATGTGTTCTTGGAGTGTGACCTAGCTCTGTAAGCTCTTTAACCTCTGTAACAGACATCAAACATTGTGCAATTCTAAAATGTACTTATCCCTTAGAGCTTAAGCTTCAAACTCCTAATGAACACTACTAGCAGTTAAAGAGAAGTTCTGACAATAAAGTGCTATGATGGCAAACTCCCACATTACTCTCTCCAAACCCCCTCATGGCACACATACACATAGTTGGTTTCTTAAATGGACACCTGTGATTGTCAGTAATGTCACTCATCTAAGAGGAATTATGCCTTTTTAGTATGCTCCTATTAACAAAATATAACGAGCTTTAGCAATATTATTCAAAGATTCATCAATAAAAAATAATAAACATGAATCTATAGTAAATACTGTAAAACAGTATAAAACATTTTTTTTAACAAATCATCACTGAAAAGGAAATGAACAACTACCGTCAAGTAATAAACTATTTCTTAACAACTCATCAATGTCAAACAAAAACATCTATGAACACCTCATGAAGCAACAATAATCAGCTCAATCAAGGAATAACCATCAGACCAGCAGCCTGCAGACTAAACAAACCTGCAAACATCACCTCACTGTGCACATTTTCATCAGTTGGTATACATATATTATGCACTACTTGCTCATGGCTTCTGTACCAAGATAAGTGGGGAAGTAACATAACATAAACATTTTATAGTAAATTTCAAAGATAGATTTAAGGATATACGAGTGCAATGGAACAAAAGTTACCTTATTGAACATGCACCCCTAATTATTTAAATGTTTGAAGAAATGGTATTTTGCCTGAATTTTTCACTTTTTCTTCAAACATTTAAAAGTCCCTGTATAACCTTACCTTGTACCACATCCTTAATGAATATGGCAGTTATCATTAAGGCTGTGAAATATACCAGTATAAACCGGGCAATAAAGTATTGCAATATCATTTAGCATTTATCAATTTATCGATCACACAATTTCAATTGAATTACATAGCTATGGACTAAAAATAACTTGTTCTGAGGTAAAGTTGCAGGTTGAAGATGCAAGACAATGCACTTGATATTTAATAACATCAATTGCAGTGTACTAGAAGTGGCAGTTCCTAGATTTCTTTTGGAGCGTGTCACTCCTTACTCACCTGTTGCTTTTTGGAATTAATAATTCATTAATTGTTCATCAGGATTTTCAGATTTTTCTTTAAAGTTTAAAAGGGAATTTATCCTTGGTGCTGTGCTCAGGCTGAATATTAGAGCATAAAAAGTTGAGTCAATTCAATATTTAGAGGTCATAACACGCCATTTTTCATATCATACCCCATATCAGCCCCAAACCTCCATATCAGCCATATCAGACCGGTCCGCAAATTATAGCAATATTATCACAATATGAGAGCTATTAATTGCAAGATATTGCAATACAAAGTTTGGTATGATACCTAGCCCTAGTTAGTGTATGAGATCCAACTGCACTCACACCATCAGCCTGCACTCACACAGGTAACTCCACTAAATTCTTACAAAGTTGTGTTGTCATGACTGTTCTAAATGTTGGACGTGGTGGACACTGAAGCTCAAAGTAGTTCATGTATGAATTCTGATATTGGCTGCATGTTGAGTAATTATTTAGGATATTTTAGTACATATATTTTAATGTAACATCCCTTAAATGTTCACCTTAATATAAAACATGGCGTTGTTTACGTTTGATATGGCGGGTTATGTGTTATCAACAGTTGACATCAACGGTTGATTTTATCAAATAAGGCAAGGCTTTAACAACCTTATTTTTAATCAAAATTATTTACATGATTAATAAATTTAAACTTGTTAAATCCTGACAAAACTTCATTTCAAGATACATCATGAGATGCAGAAGTTTGACTTCCTAACATTCATTTGGCTTTTTTTTCTTAAGACAATTTTAAATAAGAATACGTAATCTACCAAAACTACAAACTTGAGTGTCCACTTAATAATGTTATTCTGAAAATTTTAGCTTCCTATGCTGATGTTGGTTTTGGTTAACCACATTAAGGTTGCACCCCTGCCAAGCCCTTATTTATAGGGGTGGACAACAAGATATATCTTAATCTCCATAATGCAAAGATGATATTTTCAAAATGTTAGATTCCTATCATTAATATTTTGTGGCAATTACACACAAGAAGATCTTAAGGTGGACATCATATTAAAAAATGATGTCAAAAAGATGTTGATCTTATCATTTTTTATTCTTTGAGTGAAATGGTTTCAAAGAAAAAGATTTCTTAAGATTTTATGGAAAATACCTATCCAACAATATATGAAGGGGGGTCAGTCTTAAAGTTACAAATTCAGATCACCTAGATTTAAGTTACATTCCAAGTGCAAGTTTCCAATAGACAAGCCATGCCATATTGCTAAATAAGACTTTCTAACAATTCTGGTCTGATTTTCTATAAAAAAAAGGGTTTTCATAAAATTGGGGAAAACATTCTAGAAAGTTGTAAAAATGGTCATTGTCAACAATTGTGCAAAGTTTGGTTGATAAACACCTAATAGCTTTTCAGAAATTTGACTGGGCAGAAATATTGCTATACAGCCAGAATAACTTTGGATTGGGAGTCTCAAAAGACAATACCCTTAAGATGTGACTCCTCTCTGATTTAGTTTTTATAAAACAAACCTTATGTTATTTGTAAAGATGACCAGTGTTCTCCAGTTTCAATCTCAAGACCTGAAATCAGCCCTCATGAAGGTGTTTTCTGACCCAATATATTATGGTGCATGGACCAAAATCAAGCTGGGGTTCAACGTTATTATTTCAATTCCAATGTCAAGGGTGGTCAATGAATGCAAAAAGAACTAATTTTGTTTTTCTTCAAACTGAACCATCGCATTTGCAAATTCCAAAACAGCTCTGTCAATCCAAGTTTCTAGTTTCGGTGTGAAATATTCTCCTTCAAAAAATCCAAGATGGCCCCCGTGAAGTGTCTTCACAAATATAGAGTTTTCCTGAGATTCTGCAAATAAATATCTTATGATTATTTCTCAACAATATAATAAAAACAACATGCTATATACCTCAATGTAATGGCATACACATGACACAGATGTTGATGGTAGATGTGGTGTCAGACAAACTTATCTGCATTTTGATGGTAGATGTGGTGTCACACATACATATCTGCATGTTGATGGTAGATGTGGTGTCAGTCATACCTATCTGCATGTTGATGGTAGATGTGGTGTCAGACATACCTATATGCATGTTGATGGCAGATGTGGTGTCAGATATACATATCTGCATGTTGATGGTAGATGTGGTGTCAGACATACCTATCGGCATGTTGATGGTAGATGTGGTGTTATACATACTTATCTGCATGTTGATGGTAGATGTGGTGTC
Organism: Phorcus lineatus; assembly: GCA_921293015.1. Taxonomy (NCBI): domain Eukaryota; kingdom Metazoa; phylum Mollusca; class Gastropoda; order Trochida; family Trochidae; genus Phorcus; species Phorcus lineatus. The sequence continues at coordinate 23,923,941 of OV121093.1, forward strand.
AGACATACCTATCTGCATGTTGATGGTAGATGTGGTGTCAGATATACCTATATGCATGTTGATGGTAGATGTGGTGTCAGACATACCTATCTGCATGTTGATGGTAGATGTGGTGTCAGACATACGTATCTGCATGTTGATGGTAGATGTGGTGTTATACATACTTATCTGCATGTTGATGGTAGATGTGGTGTCAGCCATACCTATCTGCATGTTGATGGTAGATGTGGTGTCAGACATACATATCTGTATGTTGATGGTAGATGTGGTGTCAGACATACATATCTGCATGTTGATGGTAGATGTGGTGTCAGACATATGTATCTGCATGTTGATGGTAGATCTGGTGTCAGACATATGTATCTGCATGTTGATGGTAGATGTGGCGTCAGCCATACCTATCTGCATGTTGACGGTAGATGTGGCATCAGACATACGTATCTGCATGTTGATGGTAGATCTGTTGTCAGACATACCTATATGCATGTTGATGGCAGATGTGATGTCAGACATACGTATCTGCATGTTGATGGTAGATCTGGTGTCAGACATACATATCTGCATGTTGATGGTAGATGTGGTGTCAGACATACATATCTGTATGTTGATGGTAGATGTGGTGTCAGACATACTTATCTGCATGTTGATGGTAGATGTGGTGTCAGACATACGTATCTGCATGTTGATGGTAGATGTTCTGCATGTTAATGGCAGATATGATGTCAGACATACCTATCTGCATGTTGATGGTAGATGTTCTGCATGTTGATGGTAGATGCGGTGTCAGACATACCTATATGCATGTTGATGGTAGATGTGGTGTCAGACATACATATCTGCATGTTGATGGTAGATGTGGTGTCAGACATACATATCTGCATGTTGATGGTAGATGTGGTGTCAGACATACCTATCTGCATGTTGACGGTAGATGTGGCGTCAGACATACGTATCTGCATGTTGATGGTAGATGTGGTGTCACCCATACATATCTGCATGTTGATGGTAGATGTGGTGTCAGTCATACCTATCTGCATGTTGATGGTAGATGTGGTGTCAGACATACCTATCTGCATGTTGATGGTAAATGTGTTGTCAGACATACGTATCTGCATGTTGATGGTAGATCTGGTGTCAGACATACATATCTGCATGTTGATGGTAGATGTGGTGTCAGACATACGTATCTGCATGTTGATGGTAGATGTTCTGCATGTTAATGGCAGATATGATGTCAGACATACCTATCTGCATGTTGATGGTAGATGTTCTGCATGTTGATGGTAGATGCGGTGTCAGACATACCTATATGCATGTTGATGGTAGATGTGGTGTCAGCCATACCTATCTGCATGTTGATGGTAGATGTGGTGTCAGACATACGTATCTGCATGTTGATGGTAGATCTGTTGTCAGACATACCTATATGCATGTTGATGGCAGATGTGATGTCAGACATACGTATCTGCATGTTGATGGTAGATCTGGTGTCAGACATACATATCTGCATGTTGATGGTAGATGTGGTGTCAGACATACATATCTGTATGTTGATGGTAGATGTGGTGTCAGACATACTTATCTGCATGTTGATGGTAGATGTGGTGTCAGACATACGTATCTGCATGTTGATGGTAGATGTTCTGCATGTTAATGGCAGATATCATGTCAGACATACCTATCTGCATGTTGATGGTAGATGTTCTGCATGTTGATGGTAGATGCGGTGTCAGACATACCTATATGCATGTTGATGGTAGATGTGGTGTCAGACATACCTATCTGCATGTTGATGGTAGATGTGGTGTCAGACATACCTATCTGCATGTTGATGGTAAATGTGTTGTCAGACATACCTATCTGCATGTTGATGGTAGATGTGGTGTCAGACATACCTATCTGCATGTTGATGGTAGATGTGGTGTCAGACATACCTATCTGCATGTTGATGGTAGATGTGGTGTCAGACATACTTATCTGCATGTTGATGGTAGATGTGGTGTCAGACATACTTATCTGCATGTTGATGGTAGATGTGGTGTCAGACGTACATATCTGCATGTTGATGGTAGATGTGGTGTCAGACAAACTTATCTGCATTTTGATGGTAGATGTGGTGTCACACATACATATCTGCATGTTGATGGTAGATGTGGTGTCAGTCATACCTATCTGCATGTTGATGGTAGATGTGGTGTCAGACATACCTATATGCACGTTGATGGCAGATGTGGTGTCAGACACACCTATCTGCATGTTGATGGTAGATGTGTTGTCAGACATACCTATCTGCATGTTGATTGTAGATGTGGTGTCAGACATACCTATATGCATGTTGATGGTAGATGTGGTGTCAGCCATACCTATCTGCATGTTGATGGTAGATGTGGTGTCAGACATACCTATCTGCATGTTGATGGTAGATGTGGTGTCAGACATACCTATATGCATGTTGATGGTAGATCTGGTGTCAGACATATGTATCTGCATGTTGATGGTAGATGTGGCGTCAGCCATACCTATCTGCATGTTGACGGTAGATGTGGCGTCAGACATACGTATCTGCATGTTGATGGTAGATGTTCTGCATGTTAATGGCAGATATGATGTCAGACATACCTATCTGCATGTTGATGGTAGATGTTCTGCATGTTGATGGTAGATGCGGTGTCAGACATACCTATATGCATGTTGATGGTAGATGTGGTGTCAGACATACATATCTGCATGTTGATGGTAGATGTGGTGTCAGACATACATATCTGCATGTTGATGGCAGATGTGATGTCAGACATACATATCTGCATGTTGATGGTAGATGTGGTGTCAGACATACATATCTGTATGTTGATGGTAGATGTGGTGTCAGACATACTTATCTGCATGTTGATGGTAGATGTGGTGTCAGACATACGTATCTGCATGTTGATGGTAGATGTTCTGCATGTTAATGGCAGATATGATGTCAGACATACCTATCTGCATGTTGATGGTAGATGTTCTGCATGTTGATGGTAGATGCGGTGTCAGACATACCTATATGCATGTTGATGGTAGATGTGGTGTCAGACATACATATCTGCATGTTGATGGTAGATGTGGTGTCAGACATACATATCTGCATGTTGATGGTAGATGTGGTGTCAGACATACCTATCTGCATGTTGACGGTAGATGTGGCGTCAGACATACGTATCTGCATGTTGATGGTAGATGTGGTGTCACACATACATATCTGCATGTTGATGGTAGATGTGGTGTCAGTCATACCTATCTGCATGTTGATGGTAGATGTGGTGTCAGACATACCTATCTGCATGTTGATGGTAAATGTGTTGTCAGACATACGTATCTGCATGTTGATGGTAGATCTGGTGTCAGACATACATATCTGCATGTTGATGGTAGATGTGGTGTCAGACATACGTATCTGCATGTTGATGGTAGATGTTCTGCATGTTAATGGCAGATATGATGTCAGACATACCTATCTGCATGTTGATGGTAGATGTTCTGCATGTTGATGGTAGATGCGGTGTCAGACATACCTATATGCATGTTGATGGTAGATGTGGTGTCAGCCATACCTATCTGCATGTTGATGGTAGATGTGGTGTCAGACATACGTATCTGCATGTTGATGGTAGATCTGTTGTCAGACATACCTATATGCATGTTGATGGCAGATGTGATGTCAGACATACGTATCTGCATGTTGATGGTAGATCTGGTGTCAGACATACATATCTGCATGTTGATGGTAGATGTGGTGTCAGACATACATATCTGTATGTTGATGGTAGATGTGGTGTCAGACATACTTATCTGCATGTTGATGGTAGATGTGGTGTCAGACATACGTATCTGCATGTTGATGGTAGATGTTCTGCATGTTAATGGCAGATATCATGTCAGACATACCTATCTGCATGTTGATGGTAGATGTTCTGCATGTTGATGGTAGATGCGGTGTCAGACATACCTATATGCATGTTGATGGTAGATGTGGTGTCAGACATACATATCTGCATGTTGATGGTAGATGTGGTGTCAGACATACATATCTGCATGTTGATGGTAGATGTGGTGTCAGACATACTTATCTGCATGTTGATGGTAGATGTGGTGTCAGACATACGTATCTGCATGTGAGAAGGAGATGAGCTGGAAGACATATCTTTATGTCAGCTGGAGAAGTTGAGGATGAAGTACATACCTGCATGTTGGCGGGGGATGTGGTGGAGAAAGTTAGGCACAATTGGGTCGTCTTCAGCATTTAGAAACATCATCGGTATCTTCACCTGGCAGAGTCAGTTGCAAAACATTGTTCACAGACCATTAAAATATTGCTTCTGTGATCAAAATAATGAAAACCTTAATAGGGTTAACAGGGTAACCATATTTAAAAATAAAAGCCTAGTTGAAACATATCAGTCACGACGAACACTTTAATGTGATTGTATTTGAGTAAATATCAATTTTTATTTGCGTGGTTAATTTTATCAATTAACCACTCTATATCACTAATGGGTGATAAAAGTTAATGCATTTGCAATTTTGTCTTAGGTTTTCATTACGATAAAGGGGGAAAATTTGTTAGAAAATGTTATTGCACCTCATGGGATAAATAACCAAACAATCCATAAGATGTGATACATAAATAGTATGTCTGATTAAGTGATTAAGTAAGCATGGATTAGTGTATAAGAAAACATCACCTTATGAAGGAAAAATAATTTAATTAATTCAAATTGTGAATGAGTATAACAATTGTCAAAACAGTACGATGACTTTGGGCAAATAAAGTAGCATGGAAAATAGACCTACGTTGTTTTGTTTGAATTGAATACTACTGCAAGTAAAGCCATTGTTTTTATATGTTAAATAAAATCTTTGAAAAACTTCATCAAAATAGTTTTAAAATTAATCTTACTTGTTCATAGTATCTGGTTATAAATATCATGCAATCCAATGAATACATTTAATGTAACAATCTCTATATTTATAATCATATTTAGGTACTTATTAGTGTTCATTTTTTAGGAATGATTCATTTATTGAATGTAAATTGTTTTTTATATTACCTATTTGAAGAAGTGTTAAATGAATTTATTGTTTTTGTTCTTCGCAAATTTATAAATGCAGTATTTTTTTCACTGATTAAATTCAAAAGCCATGACGTAAAACACATACAATTTCCTAGTTGTTTATGCAATGAAAGTAGCTAATGCCTACCTTTTTCAAATAAAGAAAGAAGAAAACAGTGATAAACTCATAATAAATGCGTCTTTCGTAAGTATTGGTGATGTAACTACATGATTTCCGATATGTTGCACTCGCCAAAAAGCAGTGTCACCCTAAACTGTAAATCAGGTATAAAAATGAGAATCTTTGCAGCATTGACAGAAAAGATTGGTGTAAGTGATCAGGTTTTTGCTCGTGAAGAATACTAAGTTCAGTTAAATGTCTTGAAATAATAGTATCACTTTTGCAAGACATTTAACTGTCTAAATGTCTTGCAAAAGTGATCCTATTATTTCAAGACATTTTATTGACTTGACTTCCACCTTTTCCTGGCAATGAAGATGAACAGTCCCTGTCTACTTACATTGTTTATGTAGTGTGAGCTGCTGCACCATTTGTAGTAATCTTCAACGTGCTTGAAACCAGCACGCTTGCTGAAAGAGAGGGAACAATTGACTAAGAATGGGTAACAATTCTCATTTCTCTACTACGATACAGAAAAGACTATTGCTATATCCACTGCGATGTATTGGTAGTTTTAAAATTGTAGATTTACCAAGTATAGCAACAATAAGAACTGCAAGCAATGTTAGGCTGTCCATCTTCTAGGAAAGGCAGATATTTAAATAAAGCACTATAAGCTTGAAAGCCTTTGCACTAATTTGACTTTGTAAGTTCTTGCAGGGAGGTGCATGAAGGGACATGTGACTGATGTATCCTGTTTAGGTCAGGCCAAGGACAGGTGCATGTAAGGGACGGTGTGACTGATGTACCCTGTTTAGGTCTAGTCAAGGGCAGGTGCATGTATGGGACGGTGCGACTGATGTACCCTGTTTAGGTCTAGTCAAAGTGATGTTGGTCTGGTCCAGTGCCTGCAGGTAGGTGAGCGTAAGTGATGATTTGAGTGACGTACCTGGTGTAGGTCTGGTCCAGGGCCTGTAGGGAGGTGCATGTTAGGATGGTCTCAGTGTCAAGCCTGCCATATTTCTCCTCTGCAACGGAGCTGAAGAGCATTTCACGATGACGTAGCAGTATCTTCCGTAGGTTCAGTGTCATGGCAAAAATGTACATGCGCTGAAGCATGCAGTTCATCAGGTAATTCTGTGCTCTGGAAGTTCATAGAAATTAATTTAATCAGCAAACAATGAATAAAAATGTTTCTCCTTCAATGATAAACTAGACAAATTGTGGTAAGTTCTTTACTGACCTAGGTTTTGATGAAGATATACAAAACGTTTGCTCATGGCACACATCATCACTTTGTAAGCTTCTTGTTCTTCATATACATTGCATCAATAAAAAGTATGATTAATTGCAACAAACATGAAAAATGTTTTTTTGATTATAATTAATCAAAGGTCAAGACACTGGGAACAAAGCTTAAGATATAATATAAATAGGGTTTGTCAAGTGATCAAAATATCATGTTGATGTTTTAAATATTGCAACCGTCACCACATTTGAATAAGGTAATCTAATGTGGACTGTCAATAAGTCCGAAGAGATTTGAGGCAATAGTTTATATGTTATCAAAGTAACGTCTTTTAGTCTTTTATTCAGGTGTATGTAGGCCATCGGCCCATAATACAGTGGAACATACAGCCATTAAGCAGCTATTACGCAGCTTAGTTGCATGATAAAGATAGATAGTCAGGTTTCTTACTACAAAAACATTTTCTACAGACATCAATGTATTAAATTTATGCAAAGAAGGATAGTTGTAATAGTCTACAGGTATAAAAACGTGCGAAGATGATCGTAGGCATGGCAAAGCAAAACAAAATGATATTCATCATCAATATAAGTATCGGTATACATTTCACATAACCTTAGAAGCTTGGCTTATTGGTATATCTACCATTTTCAACATTTAATTGATGCAAGCTGCATCGAAGCTTTCAAGAGTAACACAGAATATTTTTACATCAATACAACTCATATAAGTTTCCAAACCAAATACCTGTCTATACAGGAATATGAATGCGTTTTTGAGCTAACAGTTAATGATTTATTCCAGCCTTGGACATACATATACAGTGCCCTAGCCATATTGGCCCAATTGGTTTTACCATGCGATTCATCCAACAACAATTATAGCACTCTAGGAAAACGAGATATTGGCATATTCATCAACTGTACTAGTATTTGATACAGCGTTTATAGCCATAGATAAAACTGGGATATCAGAGTAGCATGAAATTGTAGACAGTGAAGTTCCTGATCACAGTAAACTATTTGCACTGAGCTAGGGACAATAACCCACTTACCTGTTGGCATCATAGCCCTGACAGAGGGACATGCCAGCAATAAAGTGGGTCTGGTTGGCAGGGTCCTCCCCTAGGTACTTGGTCACCAGGTTAGCTCCAAGACTAAAACCCACTGCCAGGAACCGGCTCTCTGGGTACATTGCCCGCATGTCACGCACCATCACCCCAAACTCTTCTGTACTCCCTGTAAATAAACATGTTACATATCACATACCATCACCCTAAACTCTTCTGTACATCCTGTAAATACCGGTAAACATGTTACATGTTGCATACCATCAACCCAAACTCTTCTGTACACTCTGTAAATAAACATGTTACATATCACATACCATCACCCCAAACTCTTCCGTACTCCCTGTAAATAAACATGTAACACATCAAATACCATCATCCCAAACTCATCTGTACACTCTGTAAATAAACGTGTAACATATCACATACCATCATCCAAAACTCGTTTGTACATCCTGTAAATAAACATGTTACATATCACATACCATCATCCAAAACTCTTTTGTACATCCTGTAAATAAACAATTTACATATCACATACCATCATCCAAAACTCTTCTGTACACCGTGTAAATAATCATGTTACATATCACATACCATCATCCAAAACTCTTTTGTACATCCTGTAAATAAACAAGTTACATATCACATACCATCATCCAAAACTCTTTTGTACACTCTGTAAATAAACATGTTACATATCACATACCATCATCCAAAACTCTTTTGTACATCCTGTAAATAAACAAGTTACATATCGCATACCATCATCCCAAACTCTTCTGTACACCCTGTAAATAATCATGTTAAATATCACATACCATTACCCAAAACTCTTCTGTACACCCTGTAAATAAACATGTTACATATCGCATACCATCCCCCCAAACTCTTCTGTACACTCTGTAAATAATCACATTACATGTGGCATACCATCACCCCAAACTCTTCTGTACACCCTGTAAATAATCATGTTACATATCGCATACCATCCCCCCAAACTCTTCTGTAGACTCTGTAAATAAACAAGTGACATATCACATACCATCATCCAAAACTCTTTTGTACACTCTGTAAATAAACATGTTACATATCGCATACCATCACCCCAAACTCTTCTGTACACCCTGTAAATAATCATGTTAAATATGGCATACCATCCCCCCAAACTCTTCTGTACACTCTGTAAATAAACAAGTGACATATCGCATACCTTCACCCCAAACTCTTCTGTACACCCTGTAAATAATCACGTTAAAAATCGATACCATCACCCAAAACTCTTCTGTACACTCTGTAAAGAAACATGTTACATGTTGCATACCATCAACCCAAACTCTTCTGTACACCCTGTGAATAATCACGTTACATATCGCATACCATCACCCCAAACTCTTCTGTACACTCTGCAAATAAACATGTTATATGTGGCATACCATCATCCCAAACTCTTCTGTACTACCTTTAAATAAACATGTTACATGTTGCATACCATCACCCCAAACTCTTTTGTATCATAACTCTTGGTAACTAGTTATAGCTCAACAAAACAGTTGGCTATTTGGTGGCAGTTAGAAGTCGGCAAAAACTTATAAGCCGCACCGACTAAGTGGGGACTTTTTAGTAACAACCTTACTCATAATCATCTGTCAAAACGTGTTGACTTACCAAAGTCAAAGATTCTAGGTGATGTAAGGGGGACATCCCGCAGAGCCCCAAGATGGTTAAGGACTGCGACACGGTAGCCGCTGCGTCGTACCAAGTCAACGAGTGTGCGAATATAGCAGCTCTCACTACTGTTAGCAATACCTGGACACACCAGCATTGTGTAGTCACCTGTTGCAAAAAAGTCAACCTTTAAAGACTGATAAGATAAAAATATGGGACAATTCTAATTTGATAGTTACAATGTGTGGTAATTTATGTAAAAAAAATTCATGGATAGCATTTATTTTCAAGACCTAGATACAATCATAAGAAAATCAGATACCGGCTGAAGCATGTTGTGCAAGTGGGTGGTACACATCAAAAGTAGCAGTGGCTCCATCAGGCATCACATGTTCGTGCCGCTCCCCTTTCAGATCAGGGTACTGGATGCGCCCCATCTTTCCGTACACTATCGTCTGAATATGCCCGCTCTTCCCCCACAGCAAAGGAGGGATGTACCTGCAGCACAAAGCCAACCATCAAACAAACAGTGGAGAAGGGGGAAGATGTACCTGCAGCACACAGCCTACCATCAAACAAACAGTGGGAAAGAGAGAAGATGTACCTATAGCACACAGCCTACCATCAAACAAACAGTGGAGAAAGGGGAAGATGTATCTGCTGAACACAACCAACCATCAAACAAACAAATTGGGGAAGAGAGAAGATGTACCTGTAGCACACAGCCTACCATCAACAAACAGTGGAGAAGGGGGAAGATGTACCTATAGCACACAGCCTACCATCAAACAAACAGTGGGGAAGAGAGAAGATGTACCTATAGCACACAGCCTACCATCAAACAAACAGTGGAGAAAGGGGAAGATGTATCTGCTGAACATAGCCAACCATCAAACAAACAGTGGGGAAGGGAGAAGATGTACCGTACATATATAGCCAACCATCAAACAAACAGTGGAGAAGACAGAAGATGTATCTGCAGAACACAGCCAACCATCAAACAAACAGTGGAGAAGGGAGAAGATGTACCTATATAGCCAACCATCAAACAAACAGTGGGGAAGGGAGAAGATGTATCTGCTGAACACAGCCAACCATCAAACAAACAGTGGGGAAGAGAGAAGATCTATCTGCTGAACATAGCCAACCATCAAACAAACAGTGGGGAAGGGAGAAGATCTACCTATATAGCCAACCATCAAGTACACAGTGGAGAAGGGAGAAGATGTACCTGCAGCACAGAGCCGACCATGAAACAAACAGTGGAGAAGGGAGAAGATGTACCTATATAGCCAACCATCAAACAAACAGTGGTGAAGAGAGAAGATGTATCTGCTGAACATAGCCAACCATCAAACAAACAGTGGGGAAGAGAGAAGATCTATCTGCTGAACATCGCCAACCTTCAAACAAACAGTGGGGAAGGGAGAAGATGTACCTATATAGCCAACCATCAAACAAACAGTGGGGAAGAGAGAAGATGTATCTGCTGAACACAGCCAACCATCAAACAAACAGTGGGGAAGAGAGAAGATCTATCTGCTGAACATCGCCAACCTTCAAACAAACAGTGGGGAAGGGAGAAGATGTATCTGTAGCACACAGCCAACCATCAAACAAACAGTGGGGAAGGGAGCCCCTGGCGGGATACGAACCACAGACCTCTTGATGCGAAGATGAACGCGCTAACCACTGCACTATCCCGCCCCCGCTGACCTTTGATAATATCTTGAAACGAGTGAAAATCAGCTTTCAACCAATCAAAGACGAGTTTCATTTGCATTTCATTCAATGTCACATGATGACATTTACTATATGTTTGTCTATATTTTTATCCTTAAACTTATATTGTGATTGTTTGACCAAATTTGTTGATTTACTCTTGCACAAATGAACAACACACAAATATTCTGTCAACAAAATCTGTACAGAATCGATGGTGTCATCATATTTTCGACCTAATTCACTGCGATATATCAATAACATTCGGATTTTGAAATCGAGGTGCTAAAGAACAGCAAAACAATTGCACTGACCCGCAATTCGATGGGCTGGGCCAGCTTTCTTTTGATTGGCTGATGTTCGTGCATGCACGACATGGAATAGGTGTGTAATTCCAATAGATGTGATAATGGACAAATTATATTACAGCTAGTTTTAACTAGATTGAGAAACTTGTATACAGTTTCAAACTAGTTCTTTGAAGCATATTTTGTTCCTCGAAGTCCTACAATAATATTTCACTTTGGATTGCTGCAATTAAACATTGAGTAAGAATTATAAGGACCAGAAATAATTTTCCGTGACGCACTGACTTTGCAGTTATCTCTCTTTGCAAAAATTAGCCAGTGCTACAGTGCTAGCAATTTTTCTGCAATTGAATTTGCTTGTTCAAAGCTAATTTTAACGAATAATAGTTTAAAAAAGACAAATGAACATTTTGTACTTACTAGTTATATCTTATAAAAATTTAACTTATGTTTGAGAGATTATAGGGCCTACCCAGGTAGCACACCTACATCGGCCCGATGCCGGCTGATCAGCGGCACCGTCGGCACTTGTTTTACATCGGCTAACAGCGTCGGGCCGACATCGGGCTGATGAGTAAACTTTGTGTTTATAGAATTCTTATATAAAATCCTTCTTGATAAATGATACGGCCCCTTTTTAGTGACGAAATGAATAAAATGGAAACATAATCATTTAATTTCTTTAGATATATAGCTGCTTTGGTTACATGAAATTTTTCAGGCATCTATTTATTATTAAAAAAATATTTGAAATTAACTGCATTTTTTTAGCCTTCTGTCTTTAGACATTTGACACCAAAATATTTCACATACAGTTAATATTTCTGGAATTGACAATAAAGTCCTTTTGCTTTGAACATCTTTGTATTTTTTTATACATTCTCTTTTTCCGCATCGCAATCCCACTTTTATATAAATGTTTCGTTTTAAATCACTTTGCAAGTTTTGATGATAACCCAGTGTCGTCTGCTCCAGTTGATGTTACGCAAACTGCGCCCAAAGGTAAAAGTAAGTATTTTTTTTTAAAAATTTATAATCTTTTAATTGTCTGTGACGTTAAAACAGGATTGGCGTACAAAGATTACTCTTGATAATGTTTGCTGTTGATGAGTAGATGTTTGAGTAAAACCAAATTGCTGTTGCAAAGTTACGGTAATGTTGACCTTCATGTTATTAGGATGACCATGCCATGGTTGTGTCTTGGCTTGGTGCACACTGTCAACAATAAACAATGAATTAGTCAACTGAAGTCAAGAAGTTATAATAGATCCATACCATTGATGTACGCTTTGAAGATAAAATATTTTAATTGCTGTGTGGTCGGTAACTCAAGCAAACGGTGTGTCACTTTTATAGGTCAATCAAATTGCTCGTCACTGAATGTTTTGATGGTTGAGTCACAAAGTTGAGTGATAACGAATATTATTGCGACTGGATGTTCATGTTGTTTACTGCCACCTGGATTCTCTCCCCAAAGCTTCTGCTAATAAGACAGTGAAATTTAAATGTTATTGGCGCGATGTCAAAGTTCACTGACGTTGATAAAAAATTATGTCAGCTCGTAGTCTTAGTGGGTTTTTTTTTACCTCGTTAATGAACAAATAATAATAGTATAGTAATAGTATTAAACTGTCACTATGCCAATTTCAATTTACTATCAAAATAAGCAAGACGACAACTATTTGATTTCTAAATTATCACAGTCATTAATATGTTTTTTTAATAAATCGTAGGCCTACTATGTACAGTGCTGTCAGGTACGCTATGCACCTAAGACATACATGATCATTCAACCGAGAAAATAAGTGATAAAAACCAAGTCATTGTTAAAGTTAAGAACTTCATTCAATGTTAAAACTGATTTTTGAAGTTTAGGTAAGGATAAAACGATAGTACGATCAATATGTTGGTCACAATTGCTTTGTGAGAAGGCAAACTGTTTGATGACGACATATTTGCTAGGAATTTTGTCAGTTTTTACAAATTTGTCAGTCTTTTGTGCCATAGTTATCAACATTTAAATCCTTTTTACCTTTTCAAAAACTTTATAATATCATCCAAATTGCCCAAAGATGCTATGACATCAATTTATTACAAGCTAACACTCGTCCTGATTTTCTAGGTAAAGTTTTTAGTTAATGCGTATCTGTACCCGACACTGCTGTATTTGTATATTAATGTGGAAAACTTATCGCATGACCTATGCAAGTGACATGAGAAGGAAGTAGAAATACACAAAATACTTTAACTTAAGTTTTTATATGACATATTTTGCAACACTTTCAGGTCCTTGAAAACGTAGACGGACCTAAACCCGGGAATAATTACTCCATGAAAGAAATCAAAAGCAATGACGACCAGGTATTCATATGCGATTTCATCAGATCAAAACAATGTGACATTGGATGGATTTTTATTACGTTAACTTAATGCATAAATGTAATTGGGGTCTTGGGTTTTGATTTTGAGCAATAATAAGTAACCACCAGTATGAGTATGTGAAATATCTATCACTTTTCAGAGTTAATCGCAACTGAACAAGATGTGAACTCTAGTTATGAGCCTGAAAATCTATGCGGGAGTAATATAAATGGGCAAATTAAATACCCGTTTCTTTTCCAATTTAATCGAAATTCTTTTATTTCAGGAGGGGATTTGCTTTGCCATCTGTCCAGAAGTACAAATGCCAGAGTAAGATTTGAGTAAGCATCACCTTTAATCATCAGATTTCTGTTTTTCATACATTTTTATGATTTATACAAGAATAACATTTATAATATTTAGTTCTAATTGGTTTATCATATATGATTTTAATCACTATATGTAATATAATTCTTTATATGTTTTGTAGATATTCAGTAAAGGTAACTAATGCAATTTTGATTTATTTCATAAAATATTTACTATATGTTTTATTTTTTCAGAGAAAAACTTTATCAGGGGCCGGTGAGATACTGCTTCTTTTCAAGAAAAGAGGAAGCTTCACTGTCCAGTTTTACTGTATCAGTTTTGCTAATAAAAATGCTGTACCGAAGAAGATGTTTTTCCTGAATTTTGAGCATGTCTCGCTAACACCTGTTTGATGAATACTTGTTTGAATCAGGAAAATAACACCCAGGATATATTAAAGATTGAAATAAACCCTGCTGTAAAGTAAGCAGAGAGTAAGATGTCAAAGAGTTGACAGTTCACTAATGATTAGTAATTAACTGTAGACTATGCTCGAGCTCAACACCTGTGAATAAATACTAATTACAAGAAAGCAATGAATTAGTAAATCCATGATGGGCCGCAACCTGGTTCCCTGGCCTCGTTCCGCTTGCGCTACAGTGAGGCCATGGCACTGGCTGTATAATGGCGCTGCGCAGAGCAGTGATCCAAGATGGAGGACAAGGCAATTTTATGCATAGCGATCACAAATTCACTTCATTCTTTTTTTTTTTTTAATTGACTTTTTATTACAGATATCCTGTTACAATAAAAGGGGACTCCTGCCCAGGAACACAGAAGCCCCATTGAAATTAAAATGGTGAAACCGATTTCTGTTGGTTTTTTCTTTTCCGACAAGGACACAATAACAAACATTACATTCACTCACACATTCACCCCGCTATTAAATATGTGTACATGAGATCATTTTTTTTTATCTGTTTTGCAAGAAGAAATAATTCAGGTGGAAGGATTTGCAACATCATGGTATAACATCCATTTTGCATAGAACTTATCTTGTTTGCTTTTGCTATATGCTATATTTTTTTCAATATTAAACATATCTGTTGTACAAATAATGTCTAAAATGCTTAAAGTCTAGTTTAGATTTTAAAACCTTACATTTGTATATAAAAAACTTTGCTAACAATAATAGTAGATCAAAAACATCATCAGTGTATACATTTTTTCTCAACCCAAAAATAACAAGCTGCAAGTCAAAGTTCAAGTTGTAGATATGGGAACATTTTTCATTTAGCAATTTAAGAAAAGATTGCCAAAATGCCTGTACATGTCTACAATCCCAAAAAAGGTGTGAAATGGTCTCAACTTTGCATTGACAAAATGTGCAAAGGTTGCTATCTGCTATTTTGATCTTAAATAGGAAAGAGTTAGTTGACAAAATGTCATGTATTATTCTAAACTGAAACCACCTTAATTTAGTATCTGTTGTAGTCCTTAAAGGTTTCACAAATATATTTTCCCAATCTAATTCAGCTAGAATACACTCCTCCCATTTGTACTTGAATTTAAGGTTAACAACAGATTCACATAGAATATAATAATAACACTTGGCACCTTTTTTGACAGACAAAAGTTTTCTGATAACATTATTATCATCTAACTGTTCAAAAGAAGTAGGCTTTGTAATGTTTAATTTATCCTGATAAATCTTGAAAACTTTAATAAGTCCATTGTAATGGAGAAAGTTTATGTTAAGTTCATAGGTATTTTGGAATTCTTCAAAAGTATAATATACACCACTTGGATTGATAAAATCGCAAATTCGACTTACACCTCTATCAAACCATGTCGAAGAAAATATTAACTCATTACCAATTTTTATATGTTTGTTATAATAAATTGGCTCTGTTATAAATTCATCAAATGACTCTGGCTGAATCTTATGTGTAAACCTATCAAAAGCAACAATACAATCACACCAAAATTCATTCTTAGTTTCCTTGGCAAGCTTACTTGGAAAAGAGTTACCAAATACAGCTAGATTTGGAAACTTTGGAGAAGAGGCATAACACAACTGTTTCCATTTTAACTCATACATAACATCAAGTGACTTTCTCATCCAAGACAACTTTAAAGAACTGACATAAGAAAAAGCTTCAATCATACCAAGCCCACCATCTTTCACAGACTTACAAGCAACAACTCTTTTGATCTTATCAGGTTTTCCACTCCAAAGAAATTTAAAAAGCATCTTGTTTAATTCTTGAAGAAATGTACCTGGTGGATTTGGGAGAGTAAGAAAAAGGTAATTCAGTTTTGAAATAAGCAAAGATTTTATAATAGCAATTCTACCAAGAGGTGTAATTATTCTTTTCATCCATCGATTGATAATTACTTGAATCTCAAATAACTTGTTTTCAAAATTCTTTTTGGCCATTACATCCAGATTTGTGGAAAAGACAACACCTAAAAGTTTAAAATATTCCGGATTCCATTGAA
Organism: Phorcus lineatus; assembly: GCA_921293015.1. Classification (NCBI taxonomy): domain Eukaryota; kingdom Metazoa; phylum Mollusca; class Gastropoda; order Trochida; family Trochidae; genus Phorcus; species Phorcus lineatus. Next base: position 23,940,337 of record OV121093.1, read on the forward strand.
GACTTAAATAAGGCAAATATCTGACAGAACTATTCCTTCTTGCACCTATCCAGACCACCTGAGACTTATCATAGTTAATTTTAAGACCTGATATGTCAGCAAAATAGTTCAATGTGTCAACCGTAGCTTCAAAGGACTTCTGAGAACCATCAAGAATAAACTCTGTATCGTCTGCATACTGCGTCAACAAGTACTCCTCATCATCAACTGTAATTCCTTTGATATCAGGATTCTTTCTTACCAAACCTGCCAGAATTTCGACACAGAGGATGAAGATGTACGGCGAAAGGGGATCACCTTGTCTGCAGCCCCGTTCCACAGAAAACCACGGAGACAATGTGCCATTAATATTCAAACAAGATCTAGCATCATTATAAAGGATATTGAACCACTTAATAATGTCCTCTCCAAAACCAAAAAATGATAGTGTCTTATTGATGAATGACCATGAGACAGAATCAAATGCTTTCTCAAAATCTATTAAAAACAACATTCCAGGAATATCATTGGATTCTGTGTAATTCATCAGATCATAAATCAGTCTAATGTTATCACCAATATATCTGTTGGACATAAAACCAGTTTGATCAGTACTTATCAGTTTTGGAAGAACACGTTTAACCCTCTCAGCTATAACGGATGAAAGAAGTTTATACGCAGTATTAAGAAGTGAGATAGGTCTCCAATTCTTCAAAAAACGCTTAGGCTTATCTCCTTTTGGGATACAAGTAATAATACCTTGCCTCTGTGTCACTGACAAGCTACCGTTGGAAAAGCTGTAATTGAATGACCTCAACAAGAAAGGAGATAAATCTTTCCAGAAAAACTTATAGAACTCATAGGTAAACCCATCAGAACCTGGACTTTTATTATTTTTGGCCTTCTTCAAACATTTCAGGACTTCATCATGAGTTACTGGACCTTCTAATGAATCAGACTCCTCCTTACTTAGCCTATACAAATCTTCCTCAGAGAATAGTTCATCAAGGTCACAATCTTTCAATACCTGCTCCCTTGAAGAATATAATCCTTCATAAAAAGACTTTGCTTCAAGAACAATATCCTCTGTCCTCTCTACAGTAGATCCATCTTCTAAAACTAACTGTGACATACCTTTGCTCACATAATTTCTATTTTCTAGATTACAAAAATAGCGGCTGACCTTCTCCCCTTCATCTATCCATTTGGCCCTTGAGCGAATAATGATGCCCTCCATCTTAGCTTTACGGATCTCCTCCAATTCTTTTCTTTTTTCCTCTAATTTATTGCTCTCAACAAAATCAGTTTCCAAAAGCTTAATATCCTCCAGTAAATCTTGTTCTTTTTTCAATTTAGATTTTTTCAAAAATGATGAATATGAGATAGTTTTTCCTCTTATTTCCATTAATAGAGTCTCCAAAAATAACTGATCATTCACTTTAAGTTCAATTTCTGATAAATTTTCTTCCCCAATGTTTGTCTCATGTTTTAATGAGCGGGCATATTGCTTCACCACATTACTAATAGTTTCCTTGACAGATGAGACATATTTGGGATCTCTTAAAAGAGAGTTGTTGAATTTCCAATATGTGGTTTTTGGGCCATCTTTATCTGAAAACTTCATTTTTATGTCAATGAGAGAGTGATCTGATCTGTATGCAACATTTATAGAGGATTGACTAATAAATGAATATAAATTCTGGGAGATCAGAAAGAAATCTAGCCTTGCTTGTCTGACAGGATTAGGGCGTCTCCAAGTGTAACCAAGTACTTCAGGGTTATGGTCCCTCCAAACATCAACAAGGTCAAGGTCCCCTATCATGTCAATAACCTGCTTTCTGGCATTAGGGTTATTTATATGCTTGTAATTGAAAGTATCCAAAGATGGTTGCAGACAAAGGTTAAAGTCCCCAGCAAGAATATAGTGAGAATTTCCAAAGGCTTTGATTTTGTCCATGACCATAGCATAAAATTCAGGTTCATCAGAATTAGGGCCATAGAGATTTACTAAAGTTATTTTTTTTTCACAAATAGTTACATTCAAAATCAGAAGGTTACCAGTGTTGTCCCTGAAAATGTCATGTATCTTGTAATTCAACTTATTAGAGAACAATATGGCAACTCCTCTTGATTGTCCAGTATTACTATTTAATATAACATCAGAGCCCAATTCACTTCTAATAAAAAGTTCTTTATCTTTCAGAAAATGTGTATCCTGCAAGAAGTAGATATCATATTTCTTAGCTCTCAAAAAATTGAAGACATCTTTTCTCTTTGAATAATCATTTAGGCCCCTACAGTTGACTGAACTTACAGACAAACAGAATTCATCCATTTAGATCGATATACAAAACACAAAGTTGGAAATATGGTGATGATAAATTCAAAAATAATGGTTCAGTCACTTCAGAGGTGGGGACATCAATAACGTACATTTCACTCACATTCATTGTAAAATGGAAATGGTTTGTAACTCGGACACGCTCACATTCACACAAACACAATTGACAGCAAACGAAAACACTTGACATTTTATAAATCACTGTCATGAACAACCACCATAGCAACTCCATCGTGATTTAAGATGTGCTATATTACAAAATGCCTTGGTTAAGTAATCTTCTCGCAAAGTGACGCCAACAGGAAGACCGCCATCTTGGAGATCACGTGACAAGTCACATGATGCCTATCGAAGTCTCTCGATATCACGTGCACATGCGTAGACAAGGGCAAGCTAGTCTAGAAACAGTCATCGAGAATAAATCTAATATGGAAAAAAACATAAGTAAATGGGTAAACAATTATATCAGGCCTAACACACCATACCTTAGAGTTCTTAAACACTGCTCCAAGAAATTATAGTCCAGTAGAAAGTCAATATAAATCCAGGGCCTACAGTAGGCCTAATCCAGTACAGTACTGTAGTAGAGTTCCCAAAAGTGAAAAAGTGTAAGATCCGATGTGGAAGGAAATTCGTTTAAGTCACAACTAATGGAAAAACAAACTCATCTTGAGTAAACAGCAAATTAACACACAGTTTTCAAACTGTAAGTAAAACACGATCTAGAATAAACACGATCTATAAATTCGCAGTCAGTCATTGTTTGGGGGGATCCTCTTCTAATTTCAGTTGTTTCCATGGCTCCGTTGAAGTTTTCCTCACATCCAGGGTTATCTGAATTCCCTTTTCTCTGATTCTAGTTTGATAGCCAGTCTTTCTAAGATGAAAAGCTTTAGTAGCCAGTTTCCCACGCAAAACTTTCAATGGCACAGGTAAATCCGTACGAATACTGATGTTTTTGGCGACCAGTTTCTTCCCTGATTTTCTTGAGCACTCTAGAATAGCATTTCTGTCAGACAGTTTTACAAACTTAGCGATAATGGCTGGTCGGCCATTGTTGCTACGGGGAAGCGGGTGGACCGTCGAGACAAGCATGTTGTCAACGTTTTCCATTTCCAGGTCAGTTTTCAGCATAGATTTTATGCGTTGCTCGAGCTTTTCTGGTTCGTTTTCCTTTCCCTCGATGCCATAGAAAAGTAGATTGGCTCGTCGTGAAATGACTTCATGATTCATCATATGATCGTCCATTTCTACGAAACGTGTTTGGAAGTTCGCCAAAGATTTCTTGACCTCTTGTGTCTCATGAGCTTGAAATTCTAGTGCTAGTTCGGCGTCGTCGACTCTCCTGGCAAGACTCTTTATATCGCTTCTAATCAGGTCGACTTGCTCTTTAATGAAGTTTTTCAGGTCAAGGTCCACGTCAGTTTTCGCGGCCACGTTGGCGGCCATATTTTCTTCCGTTGATGAATCCGTTTGAGTTAGTGACGTTTCATCGGTTACTTTTGGGTTTTCAGCGACTTCTGCTTGTTTTTTTGTGGCCCGGGTACTTGCTTTCTTGTGTGCACCAAGTTTCAGTGTAGTTTGAGACATTTTGTAGGTGGATGGTAGTGGATTGCCGGGAGCGGCAAAATCTAACGACTGATGGGGGCGGCAGACATGACCGGAAGTCCAATTCACTTCATTCTTGGTCTATAGCCACGACATATTGAAGACAAGCATCTACCTAGAATGCAAATAAAATTAGAACTCGGAATATCGCCACATGTATTTTTTGTTGCAAAGGGATATTGCTAAACATGATAATGTTTGCAGCAGAATGATAGCCCCGCCCACCTGGAAATATAAACAATATAGTGGAAGGCTTCGTGCACTGTTTTAAACTATGTCAGGTCGAAAATTGAAGAAATTGTTGTTTACTTGGTGTGGTGACAACTTGTTTCAAATACTGGTATTGAAGGAGTAAGGCGATTTTGCGACATTTCCCCAAATCGACCCTATTAAAACCTGTCAACTACGACGCTCAGTACCACCGAGTCACAACAACGACCAACTAAATTACAGCAATCATTTGCTAGTCGAATGTTACAATTTCCGATATTCGACATTTTTAAACTTGCATTTTACATCTTCAGTAGAACCGTGATGAAGATCACGAAGAACAGTAATTGTAGGGTTAAAACATCTGCCCTAACTTCTGAACTTGTAACTCTTTAATGACATTAAGAAGCACAATGAAAAAATGAATGCTTTTTCTTGTGTGTGTGTTAGGAATGAAGAATTTGCAAAATTCATAAATTGTAGACTTTCCATAACTGTTGGCAATATAGCAAGGACATCTCCCACTATAACACACGTTAGAGATTCGTCTTGAAGAAGCGTGATATATTTGTATTATTTAAACAGTTGTATTCAGCTAATAGAGATGATGATAACAGCTCCTGAAAATGAAAGATGTAAGTCATAACTCACATCATAAGACACAATTGAGCAACTGATTTTGAATTTATTTCTACATTAATATATCCCTGCATTCTGACATTCCAATAGTCAAATGGAATTTAATGCTAAAAAACGGCAGAAAATATGTTTTCTTTCAAAATGAATCATGCTCTTACTATGTGGCGGTTATGAAAAATATTGCTCATAAAAATTCTAGAAGTGAAGGCAAAGGGCCCTAGTAATATGGTATACGGAGAATGCGGAAGATTACCGATTCACATTTTTGCTGAAGCAAGAATAATAACATTTTGGATGAGCATTTTACAAATGCCCTCTTATAGATATCCAAGGCAATGTTACGATATGATTAATTCGTGTGATAAGAGCCGGAGGAAAGACAGATTGGGTATCAAACATTCCGGTATTATTAAATACGATTCGATATAGGGATATATATATCTGGGGATGGTAAAGTCAAAATGTTAATTTTCATTCAAATCTTTTTAATAATTTTACGCAGAGACTGAAAGATGTTTCCACGCAAAAATGGGCTACGTCCCTATAGCTTTCAAACAATTGCTTATACTACTATACCTAATTTATTAAATATAAGGAAATCCCGGATTGCATTTGCACGCTTCAGGGGCTCATCGCACGATTTAACAATAGATACTGGAAGATAGAGCAACAGAAAACAGAATTTGTTGGTTCAGTAATTTTAATTGTTTGGAAGTCGGAATAAAAACTTTTTTTTAAGTCATCCGTTGTATACAGACCTGAGAAAAAGCTATCGTGTCCCTCTATACACCAAAATAGGTTCAAATTCTCTCTCCTGCTTAATCCTACTACTAATTAATAGTCTTATTCTCAAATTACAACTTTTATGTATTCTATAAATAAAAATGTGACTTCTAAAAAAGGTCAAAAATAAGAAATTGGAACATACGACTAGCAATTGATTGCTGTAATTTAGTTGGTCGTTGTTGTGTCTCGGTGGTACTGAGCGTCATAGTTGACAGGTTTTGATTGTGTCGATTTGGGGAAATGTCGCAAAATCGCTTTACACCTTCATTAACAGTATTTGAAACAAGTTGTCACCACACCAAGTAAACAACAATTTCTTCAATTTTCGACCTGACATAGTTTAAAACAGTGCACGAAGCCTTCCACTATATTGTTTATATTTCCAGGTGGGCGGGGCTATCGCTCCGCTGCAAACATTATCATGTTTAGCAATATCCCTTTGCAACAAAAAAAAATATGTGGCGATATTCTGAGTTCTAATTTTATCTGCATTCTAGGTAGATGCTTGTCTTCAATATGTCGTGGCTATAGAGCGAGAATGAAGTGAATTTGTGATCGCTATGCATAAAATTGCCTTGTCCTCCATCTTGGATCACTGCTCTGCGCAGCGCCATTATACAGCCAGTGCCATGGCCTCACTGTAGCGCAAGCGGAACGAGGCCAGGGAACCAGGTTGGATGGGCCGATGCTGGACCGATGCTCAGCCAATATCGTTCGCCGACGTCGGGCCGATGAATAACCGATGAGCAAAACTTCATCGGCCCGATGAAGTTAGCCGGCGGTGGGCCGATGATGTTAACAGCATCAGGCCGATGTCGGGCCGATGTAGGTGTGCTACCTGGGTATACATATCTGATCAAAAATAGGATAATTTTATGTTTTTTGTTCAATCATGTCAAACGTTTCTAAACATTACCCATCATTTCTTATACAAATCATTTTCTTTTCAATATTCGTTTGTAACATGAAAAATATCTTGCACCTATATAATAATAATATGGACATAACATGCTAACAGTACAAGCAGCTCTGCTTTACTGTTCACATGTTCTAGGGAGCAGTCATTAATTGAGATAACAATAAACCTAAAATGATTTGGCTAAGGGGAAATCTACTATAACATGGTCTATGTATGAAACGAGTCAAATGAATAGGCGTCCACCTATCAAGAGAGGAGATCTAGCTAGGCTACATCTATATACATATATACTTTCTCTTCAAAACAACCGATTAGTGAACTCATTCAACTTACGGTTCCAAAAAAATGGGACATGCAGCAAGAACGGTTTTCACAAAGGCAGATGATTTGTCTTTGAAGTAAAGATCCGGTGCGACTGCAATACTTGAGAGATTCAGTATTTTTATCACTCCGAACAGAAGAGCGAGTGCAAGAAACCACAATAGTTCCGTCATGGTGCTGTCGATAGGCCTATAATCTGCTGGTGCTTCCTGATGACAACCATTCAATCGTTCAACTCTTGACCCAGCAGATTCTGTGAATGAACGAGCGGTGTCAGCAAAGCAACAGTTATATGAGTTTCTTCTACAACATTATCACATGGCAAGGTTCAGTACGGATCAGTCCTAAACTCAAGACTCGTTACTACCCAGCTGTCAAACGATGTCATATGATCTTCCTCAAAGCATCGTACAGATCAACATCCACACTTACCTCCCTTGGTTGAAAGAATCGACCTTTGAACCCAGCCATCGTTCACGTGTCTTGCGACATTTATGAACGTGATCCACGCCGGTTCAATTCTAATAACCTGTGATGTAATCGCCTGACACAAGCATACACATTTGCGAGTCTATGGTCCGTTAGCACTATTGTTATGCTAATAAGGCTACAATTATGATGAATGATTAGATGGCCCATGTTCGTTACTGTCGTAAGTTCGTGATATCATTTTCAGGGCTACGTGCGTTGAAATGTGCTGTTCCCAGTTTTTGTTTATTCGACTTCTATGGCTTTGTATTAAAAGTAAACTAGAAAATATTTCCGATTTTTTTATCGAAACATTTTTTTCGTTTTTCAGCTATTGAGGTCAACCATTCTCAATGTAGGCCTACATATCAAGGTACGAGCGATTAGTTTCGGGCTGATTGCAATGAGATTGGAGGTCAACTGGCTTTGTACCAAATGAAATATCATTTTGGTACAAAACTTATCGTAGTTAGATTTTTGCCATTTATTTTCAAAGAATTCAAAATTGATGTCTCTATAGGCCTACAAGTGGTTTTAATTTGTAGATATAAATAGGGGTTCTGAACCAACGGAGGCCAAAACGTATATTTTCTTCATTAACCGTAACACAAAAACTACTTCGCAGTTTTTCTCTGTAATGGTTAGTGAAGAAATACGTTTTACTCACCGCTAATCCATAACCCCTATTTGTAGCTACTATTTAAAAAAATCATTAATAATAGATAACAGATTCAAATCTCCCGTTATCAATTTTCAATTGAGCATCCATAACATATAAGATAAGATAAGATAAGATAATACTTTATTATCCCGGAGGAAATTTGTTTTACATCAAACGGCCTCGTACATAGATGGCTCACATTGTCCAACTATAAACAAAACATCATGTAAAGAATATGACACATCAATAACAGCAACATATAGCTTACAGTAGGATATAGATATTCAAAGAATAACAGGCTGAATGGTATTAATACTTAGTACAAGAAATTTCTAAACATTTATTCATTTCACGAATACTTGCTGGTATGAAGGAATGACGGGCTCTGTTCGTTTTTAACGAAGGTAGCCGAAAGCGGCGTCCAGAAGGAAGCAGTTCGAAATGATGTGATAGTATATGGGAGCTACCATTTCTTATTTTTGTACCTTTCTTTACTAGCTGGCGCTCATAGATAAAAGAAATGTTTTCGAATGGCACTCCGGTGATTTTTCTTGCGGTATTAACAATTTTGAAAATTTTGTTTTTGTTGCGAGCAGACAAACCTCCAAACCAACTTAAAAAATTATAAGTCAGCACACTTTGTATGAAAGTTTGTGTCAAGATAGATGTATCAATTGAAAATTTTCTTAAGCAGCGAAGAAAATAGAGCCGCTGTTGACCTTTTTTTATAGATGTAATCAACGTGTTTTGAGAAAGAAAGATTTGAATCTAAAATGGTACCAAGATATTTATGATGAATTCTAATAGGTTTAAGGGGTTCCTTTTTACGCCGAAAGTCAACAATCATTTCCTTAGTTTTCTTTCCATTCAGAAACAGAAAGTTATCTCTACACCATGATAGAAAAAGTTCAATGCCTTGACGATAATTATGTTCTGAATCAGAAATATAGAAGCACATATGTATTGTCCCAGCATTTTCTGTTTCTTTGGTGATTGCAATTGTCATTCCTTCACTACCATTTTCAATTCTTCTTACAGAGCCGTCATCATCAGTTGTTCTTAGATAAAGCCACAAAACTTACTTGACAGTTAAGAACTTACCTATACTTATATCAGTTAGACATAATTAAATCTTTCATCACCATATTAGTCATTCCATGACGTTTTATACTTGGAAGTTTCTAAATTTCATCTCATTAATTATGTTCACGCATATGTTGACTGTTAAGTTGATTTGGAACTTCTTCGATAGTCTTTTGCATAGTTTTGATTTTAGGCTATAGAATTGTTCAGTGACTCTATCAAATCCAATGATCGGGGTTTTGAATAGCATCAAGACACCTTTCATCGACTTAGCAGGTGCATTTATATTAATATTCCTCACTGTATCACTTTATCAGCTGGTATCATACGATGAGGAGGTACTATGTAGACAAGCTTCTATTATATAATGAATGAATTTCACGTGCCAAATCTTGTTATATAACGTTGTCAAATTCTAATGCAATATTCTTAATTTTATATTTCATTCACTATTCCTTATTATGACACGTTTATATTCATTAAATCTTAGTTCATATTCTATTCCATCTCCCAAAGCAGCTTGATAGAATGGCAATTAACTTTCTAACAATTAGAAATCAAGAGGAATATAAAATCGGTTTTCTAGTTTTCTAGCCTCTATTGCATTATGTTCCACAACTGAATCATCTCTAAGGGTAGATCACACCCGCAATCTGGTTACATTTCGATTTTCAGTTGTATCAATACCCTAACAATGTGAATTATTTCTTTCCTGTGTAGATCTCCAAAGATCCATACAGGTGTTATATATGTTGCGACAACTGAAAATCGAAATGTAACCAGATTGCTAGGCTGCGAGATGGTTTGTTGTCCGTTCGGGGTGATAAGTACTGCCGATGCGGAGGTTTTGTTTCCATTCCAAACGATTTGTTTTCAGTTGCAGAAGCTATTGTGTCCATTCAGAGGTTATGATGTCAGTTTGGGTAGGTATTTCTTCCTTTTAAGACGATCTGTGGTCAGTTTTAGAGTAAATGTAGTCAGTTTTTAAGATTTGTTTGCCGTTTGTATGGTGGGCCTGTCTTGGCTCCGTTACGCATGTGTCAGGTAAACCTTCGCCTCAGTTTGGCCTCTAAATCTCATTGGCTTGCCGCAAATATCTACAAGACGTCACAAAGCGTGTCTCTAAATGACTTACTTGTCATTGTGCAGGTGATAAAGCACTTGGAAATCGTATAAATATTCAATTTTAAAGATGACAAGTCGAAGTAATTTACATATGTCACTCACTAGAGTAATAGGGTGAGGTAAGTTGATGTTTAACGCCGCTTTCAAGATTGAATCAAAAGATTTGTTTGATGTTGAAAGCTATGTGTAAGAGTTTTAAGCATTAATCATTGGGTGAGGTGAGGTGAGGTAAGTTGGTGTTTAACGCCGCTTTCAAGATTAATTCACTTATATCGCGGCTGGTAGAATCATCGCAGGGAGAAAACCCATTGTGACAATGCATTGCGGTGAAACCTGCGAGCATCGACTGAAACTAGCGAACCATGGGTCGTATGCGGGTTATCCAACCAGCAGAATTAGTTATAACAAACTAAGGTCAATCTCATTAGCATATGAACGTCGCATTTGCCTAATATATAATTATCAAGAAACCTCGTAATAGTATTTGTACATGATTTGGTGGGTTTCGTTTCTCAACATGTTTATGGTTAACTTGTTTCACGAAAATGAAAATCATTCGTCGACTACTACAGCTAAAAGACGAAACGCATATTCAACGTATCCGTTTCCAGAAGAATCATTTTGGATTAGTACCGTCTACTTAAGGATAACGTTGAGGTATGTAGAGTTTGTTTTGCAAAAGATAACTCCATAGCTTCGATTTGACTTTTTGTCCAACACAGAGCTAGGGTAAATTGAAAGAACATGAAATACATTAATTCGGATATTTAGGCAGTTCGACATTCGGAAATGAGTCGCAAATTTTCGGTTTCCGAGGTCTGAATAATACTCCACCATAGATTACGGGGCGAACTCACTGATTGGCTGCTTTGAATTAAGTCAGAGCGGACCAGATACTGCATTATACTGGTAGCCGTGATAATAATTATAATAATGAGTATTTATTACAAGGTGCATGCTCAAAGCGCATATACATGTTAGAATAAAAGGTAATGGTGTGAAGTTAGTAGCATGAATAAAATCTAAGAGAAGAGAATGAATAATAGTATATGAATAAATATAGTATAGAAAGTCAGATAATCCAGTCAGTGGGAAAATATCATTAAGTTATGTCTATGAATAATAGCTTGAAAAAAGATAAGTTTTGAGTTTTTATTTTAAAACAGCCACTGAAGGTGATATCTTAATGACGTGAGGAAGTTGATTCCAAAGTCGAGGAGCAGCATTACTGAATGATTTCTGTCCACAACTGGTATGATTATAGTTTGGTATCTTAAGAAAATTCAAATTCTGTGATCGAAGAGATTTTGCAGGGATATAGTCATTTAACATCTTTGAAAGGTATAATGGTGCGGAATTATTTTGACATTTGTATGTCACACAGAAGACTTTAAACTTGATTCTTGCTTCAATTGGAAGCCAGAGCATATCCTTAAGTACAGGTGTTATGTGACATGATTTAGAAGTTCTAGTCACTATTCTTGCTGCAGTGGTCTGAACCTTCTGAAGTGTGTATAGGTGACATTTACTGATTCATATCAGCAAACTGTTACAGAATAAACAAGCATTTTCACTAGTATATTAGCAGCATCTCTTGTCATCAGATGACATATTTGACTGATGCAACGGAGATGGTAATGTAACAGCATCAAATATTGTGTATATTTTATTGTAGTTTTAATTTTTATGTGACTGAATACAATATTCAGTCAAGCAAATCTTTTAACCTAGTACTTCACACTTAGCTTACCTAATAATCTCACTTCAGCTTTTGCATGAGCATTTTGCACTCACTTGATCACCAGTGCACTATCAAACAATAGCCTGCCCCAAGCGCGACCCTTCTCTTTCTCTTGTTTCATGCTTTTCAGCTTCTGTCTTTGTAGATATAGTGTTTAGATATAGTTTTAGAATTTACTCCTTTGATTTGTCAGGAGGTGCAGAGACTTTGTCTGTTGCATTTGTGTTTCTCTTATTGGATCTATTGGATTTGGACTCTTATTAGCAAGGTTAGTTTTGGTTTATATTGTATATTTCATTAATGTGTATTTCTATAATTGTAGGAATATCATGGTTAGTTGTTTGGCATTTCATATCATGTATGTTTGGCTTGTATTGGTTTTTATGGTTATGTTCTTCAGAACACATAGTACAATGTTTTCAATGGTATTTTAGTACTTGTGATTATGGACATTAACTTAAACAATGTTAAACTTAAATTAAACTCTCTATAAAGTTAGGTTAAACACGTGTTGTATGGCAGGTAAGAATGTGAAACTTAAAGTCATGTGTGGTTGGTTGAATGTATGTGTATTTTAAACGCAATGTGTGTTCGGTTGAATGTATGTGTATTTTAAATGCAATGTGTGTTCGGTTGAATGTATGCGTATTTTAAATGCAATGTGTGTTATGATGTATGATTGCATAGATGAATGAATGAAACAGGGTTTTAATGATGTAGTATTTTATAAGTTTTTTAACAATCTGCATTATCTATTTTCTCCGGCATTGTAAATACGTATATATTTTATTAATGCAGATGTTGATGATGATGACCTAACATGAAGTCTGGTGTTTGAAACCCAAGTCAAGTTGTGATGACGCCGCTAATGGCTGAAATATTGCCCAAGCGGCGTTAAACAATAACTCACTCACTCACTCAAGTTGTGATATGTAATTCTAAAATATTGTTATTATTGTTTCAGGGTTTATTTATTATAGTTTCATTGTTTTGCAATAAACTATTGCTGGCTATATTGCGAACAACAACTTTCGTCTGTGTTTTGTTTCCACCGCACACTCGAATCGGTTTCAGTAATACAGTCAGACCCCGATAATCCGGACACCGTTAATACGGATCTGGAGTTTGAGATTTGTGTGATAGTTATAAATATCGTGTCAGAATGAGGTCATTTGCATTGACACAATTCTTCAAAACCTGAGTGAGTGTCCAGAAATGCTTTTGTGCAATGATTGTTTATTAATATATGTATCCCAGTTGTTATGTGTATAAGAAATAAAACTCATTAGATATTCGTAATACGTTGTCGTTTGTCTGTAGATTTGGTTCGTTTCAGTAGTCTGAACGTTTCACTATCCGAACGTTTGTGATGAAAAACGGAAGTGTTCGGATTATCGAGGTCTGACTGTAACTGGTTTTACAAAGTTTATCTATTTGTGGTTTCATTGTCAGTTCTGAATCAATGATGACGCCAAGGTTTTTTTCTCGGCAGCGAAAGGAATTGCAGCACTTCCAACTTCAACAGTGCTAACCGGAATGTTACGCAAATTGCGTTTAGTGCCTAATAACAAACGGGGAAGCGGGGAAGCCTCCGTATGAGTAGTTGATAAATGGCAGGGGGACTCGAGATTGACTTTGTTGGTTCAAATAAGAGTTGTGCAGATCATCTCTGAAGTAGTGTTTTGGTTTGACGCCACCACGCGACAAGTGAATTCTATCCTGGATGAGTATATCTCGTGGCTTCATTGACATCATTTGCTTAAATATGTCAATGTATGTCACCTGCTTGACACAGCACATTTCCTCTAATGCCTCTAATGTTTAGTCTTACTGTTGTACCAGGAAGGTGTCTGGCCAGGAAGAATAGACCACACATGCACGTGCACACCAGTGATCTTAGCCGTGGCATTTAGCAGTGTGTCAAAATCTTTGATAGTTTCCTCCACGGACTGCTTAGTTAAATTATCATCTCCAATAATAAACACTATGCCACTGATTTTTTAAGATTTTATCTTATCAAAGTGGCAACCGTTCACTTAATTGGCCTATTGTAGCCTCCCTGTTTGTGTCTACAGCACATTTATGGTGAAGATTATAGGAAAAAATGGCACTACTCATGTTTTTTAACATTGAACTGCCAATAATCAGTGTTTCAGCAGATTCGATTCCTGTTGGAGTAGGCTTTACACGCTTCCTGTCAGAGCGAACAGCAGCCGCATAGGACTTATGGGGAACATTTCTTGCAGGAGTGCCTCTCTTCTGAATATGGGGCTTACTGCTTCGCTTATGAGCGAGTAAAAGAGTCGATTGTCCTGTCACTCTCGCCTTTAAATATATCTAAATAATTTAATGAGACTATGTAGCTGTTGGAGTATCACAAGGAAGTGACGATATCAGTGAAATAATCTTGAAAGCGGCAATTTTTTAGTGTCTCCACCAGGATTCCGACCCGGCGTGAGAGACCAGCCCGCTTACCACTACAACACTGTGCTCAACCGTCTCCTGGCCTGATCAATGTTTTATTTATGAGATACATGTACCACTTATGGGGCACGTTCGTCTATATGAAATACCATTTCAGCACTGAGATGCAGTCGAACAAGTCGGACAGTCACATCTGTAATAATGGGGTAATGGATATGATCAGTATGACGTAGAAATATTTAGATCCATTTTCAATTAATGTTTAAATGTCAAATGTATTTCAATTTTTTCCATACGTGTATCTAGTGAACGTTAATATTTAAGTTTTTAGGAGAAGCATTGAAATAGGCTGATGTGCCCTGTTTGCTGATATTTTTTCTGATGCTTAATTTCTGTTGTACATATACCTATTACTTTAGGAAATAAGACACCCATTATCATTTTAATGCAGTATGGTAAAGTTCGGGATCCGATGTTTTCGTGGATAACATGGGTTCGCGAGATTAAAACATTAAATTTTGATATAAATATACTTTATTTGAATTTAAGAATGTATAAATGACGGCAGCTCTTTGCCGATCCGAAGATCAGAAATGTGTTTGATTAAAACGATTTACCGTCATTAATGGCCTTGGATTTCCCTTACTTACCTGTTTATCACCATGGTGTCCGATGAACATTTAGGGTGTCGCAATGAACGGCTTTGTTTGTCAAATTTAGAAAAAGGATGAAATAGACTTAAGCCTTGAGCGACTTAGCAAAGTTCAGATATATTTAAATAATAAAAATAATAATATACATTTTAACGCCTAATATCCAGTGCGAGATACTGCTCACTGGCGGTACATTATTACCCTGAAGGAATATACAGCTGGGTTGACTGAGTGCAATGTGGATGAAGTGCCTTGCCCAAGGACACATCGAATCCCGCCAGGGGCTCGGCAACTTTGTCTGCAGTAGAGAACTGTTCTACACGCAGTCAGGTTTGGGTGCAATGCTGCTATTTAATTCAGCGCAGTACCACCCATGGTTCGCTAGTTCCAGCCGATGCTCGCAGGTTTCACCGCAATGCATAGCCACAATGGTGTTGCGGGCTTTCTCCCTGCAATAATACTAGCAGCCGTGAAATAATCTTGAAAGCGGCGTTTAACACCAACTCACCTCACCCAAGGACACAACGCGGTATAAGACCCAGGTCACAAATGTTTGGTGTCTCCACCGGGATTCGAACCCGGGTCGTAGGCGGCGATAGGTCAGCATGCTAACCACTACACCACCGCGCTCCACAAAGCCACTCCGTGGGTTGTTGGAGTCATATATGCCAAACTTAATCAATGGTGTCATTTGATTGCGAAGTATCGACTTTAATCAAAAAGACTCATTCTAAATCTTATTGGTTTTTTACAGTGACAATATGAAGGTAGAACGTCGCAATTATGATGGAAAACCGGACAGTGGCGCGCGTCAAATAGTCAAACTTAATTTTGGAGAGTTATCTAAAACAGCCAGAAGGGCAGTTAGGAGTTGATAACGTTTGTTATGTTATATAACTAGTATCCATGTATATTGGACGTGATATATGCACCTCTGTGCATTAATAAGGCTGTTTTTAGATCAACATTGAAAACCAGTATTTGTCATATATGTCTTTTGGACATTTTTGGATGTTTTGATTTTATAAAACCGAATATGATATTTAGGACGCCGCTAATGGCTGAAATATTGCCCAAGCGGCGTTAAACAATAACTCACTCACTCACTCATGATATTTAGGTTCGTATCAAAGGTAAATAATATGTTATAAAAAATCACGGAGTGGCTCTTTAAGAGATACAATCAGGAAATGAAACAGTCCTTGACGCGAATATTGCTAAATTTTCGATATTTTCGTTTGATTTACAGTACTTACAGTAGAGATGCTACTGTATTTAAACCGCGGATACAGAAATAATTGTAATCATTGTTGTCATGTTCATTGCTGAAAACTAAGAAACTGCGAAGTTTTAAAAGTACATTGTGAAATGAATAGATAACTTTTTAACTGTGTTTATGTTAACTTGCGGAATTTCGAATCACAATCGGCCTTTTTTATACTATCAATAACTTTCTTGTTGGCAAATGAATATTTTCAAATAAAACAATTTATAAATTTAAATGCATATTTTCTATATAATTTGAATTGATATTTTGCACGTAACTGCACACATGTTAAGTAAATACATTCCTTAGAAAATTAAAGATTTTTTTAAAATTTAAAGCTGTCATTTGAAAAGTAAATTTCTTAAAGATTTGACAAAATAAGGTTGAAACAAACTTCTAACAGAGAACCATATGGCTATAAAGTATAAAAATATTTTCTAAATGTTATAATGAAATGGTAATGAATTCATATTGGTTTCTTTCAGAAATGTATATATTTTTACAGTTAAAAATTATTTTCTTAAAACATTCAGCTGAATGTATAAAATAAGGATGGGTATCGCTAATCATTTCTGTATGGCAAAATATCGCGTTAGAGAAAAGCGTGTTGCAATATTGCAATACATTGGTACTTTTCATATTCAATTTTTCCATGCTCTCTTGAATAAATAACAGTGATTAGAACAGTGATCAAATGCTCAGCTGGTTGTCGTTTTGTTAAGAGAGAGTTTTCAGTGACTGGTTTCGGACTTTTAACATGGCCGTGCTATTTTCACTTTGCGAGTTCACATTTCCACAACTTTCAGTAAAATCACGTTTTTGGTTACGAATTTCTGCAATTTTAGAAGGAAATCGTTAATTTTAAAACTTCATATATATTGGGTATCAGGTATGTGTCGTGTTGTTTCTGTATTGCAATATACCGTTATATCGATGATACCGCGCACCCTTAGTAAAATTATCGCATTCTTGTTAAAACTAGATGAAAAGACTTCGAGACGTGTTATGTTACAGCTATCTAATATAAATAAACCTCGTCTTATCTGGAAAAAAATCGACGAAAACGTTTATCAAAATTTCTTCATCGAAGAAAAAACGAATAGTGCTCTTCCTCGAATGAAGTTTTCTAAAGCAAGGCTACAGTTAAAGGGAGATCCGACTTGTTCTAGCTATATTTTATATATACACTTTTATTCGGGTCATTCAAAATATAGATCAATGTTACTCATGTTAACATGCCAAATATTTTGTGTAACCCAGATGGTCACATGTCATCTTTTGCTAAAGCTATATTCATTGGCCATTCGATACGTCTTGATACAGATAGCATTGGCTAAAATTTTTATTGGAAATTTCCCGCCAAGCAATAATAAGCCTCTGTCTATCTAAACAACACACGATTTAGGGGATTTCGTTTTTTCTATCCATATTTTCATTAATCATATTTCTTATTATGTTTTATTGGTAGAAAATATTTTCAAAAATAAACAAAGAATAGTTCAGAATTAAAAACAAAGATCTGTAAGGTCCTCTACAAAAATGATATTCATTTTCAAATCAACAGCGTTCGCAATGTAATCGCCAAAAAGATCCAAATATACTTCCGTCTTTTTCTGATCTTTAAAATCTTGCTGATAAGATCAAACCCTTCTTAACATTTAACATAAATCCATATCTCCCTAAGTGTTATGGTATTCAGATTGTTCACTTCCATTGCACAAGTTATATTTTGCATATACTGCATACACTGCAACACCACTTAACAATGTGGTGGTTGAAAACCCGGAATGGCGATGTCCTTGCTGAATGTTTTGGTGTAACCATGTTCCGGTTGAGCTGATTACATCCTTCGTGCCAACTCTGCCTCCGTTTTTCAACTTTGTCTTTTAAACTTTGAAATAACAACCAAGTAAATTAAGTATTTGGAAGTACATCACAACAGCATGGAGCAGGATTGAGATCAACATACCGCTGCATGAACATAGATACCTTTGGTATATCAAAGTCTATATCACTGTTCCACTGTGTTTGCACTGTGTATTGTCAACTGTCATCTATATGCATTCTAAAAGAATAAAGCTACCAGTAATTCAACTGGTCAGAGATGCACGGTAGAGCCAAACAAGATATCTTCAATGGAAATTTAATGAGAAATAAGTAGAAAACAAGCAGGTATGAATGGTTCCTCATATAACCCTTCAATTGCAACGTTCTGATCCACATGAGGGCATGCATGGCTTTTGCTCTTGAAATGTATCCTTGTTTGTCTCTGGTATTTGTATGTTGTAACACACACCAAGACTCAACGGAGACAAATTTTGTATAAAAGCTTTTATTCATCTCAGACACATGACATGAAGGATATACATCTAAATAATCTTCACAAAATATACATCAATTTGTAAAATCCTCTTCATCTTAGATCAACAATCAATTCAGAATCAAACTGTGTACATGTACATTAACATTGAAGTGTCTGCCTGTATTTCTCAAGTGACAGCTAGCCCCGACAGTAACCACATGAATACTTCCAGGCAGACAGCACATTGTCTGATGGATAAAAATGTCGGTATCCAAGACTACACACAAGCCAGAGGACACTTTTGCAACAGACTGGTAGTTATTTCAGGGCTTAATTCAAAATCCAACCATTACAGGGGCGGATCCAGGATTTGTTAAGTTATAAATAAATAATTTACTATTAATTTCTTATTGACTTGAATCTATCATTGATTTTCAAAAGGGGGGGGGGGGGGGGGGGGGTGTCCGGTCCCTTGGATCCGCCACTGCATTAATGGACAGATGACACAATATCAGTTGTAAACAATATGAAATACACACAAAGTTTAAAAAAAGATCAGGTGATACATTAAGGATAAAATATTGAAACGATAAAAGAAATGAAACAATATTTGTAAGTTTGAAACTGAACAGAAGAATGGGATGAAAGACAATGATGATAAAGAAAGGTGAGAGGTGAGCCCGCCAGGACTGATCTGCAATAGGTGTCCCCTTCAAGGCGTATGGGAGATCTGTCATCTCAATTCTTCCAGGTCTCCGATTTCAGGCACAAAATTGTCTTTTATCAAAATATACATATGGTTGAAATATCGCAATGCACTCATATCTTGTGTTGTAACCTAAACATCAACAATAGTGCTATGAGAGTATAACGATCCCCGCCAAATGTACTTCGATGGATACTAGCATTGTATATATTTTACCCATTTAAAAACGTTCATCATAACCACCAAGAAATAGCCAACAGAGATCCTGTTTTGGAAAGCTAGAAATCAATTAATTATTACCTAAAAAGTGATTGGCAAAGTTGAGATTAGAATACTGTGACAAAATACTTTATATTAATACAGACTAAAGCAACACAACTGAGCCGGCCCAAAATAACAGCTGTGAAAGAATAGAAGAATAGACAGTAGCTTGGGACATGAAGAGGTAAGCTGGGCGTGTGAGAGGGGCAGGAGGACTGGAGGACTGGAGGGACTCGGACAGTGGCCATGTAAGGTGAGCCAACAATGCATCCATGTATTATAATAAGTTTTTATGTGACTTGAACTTAACCTGTAACCTAAAAGAACATTGTAACAAATAATTTGTTTCCTTTAAAAAATAAGTATAGGATAAGCATAGATAGATATAGAAAGATCTTGGTTCGTATGCTATAAGTATTGTAACTCTTGAAAAATTTATTGCCATATGCCCATCACTCTCTTATACCTAAGGTAAGTGTCAAGTTTTTGAAAGACTGACTGACATATATATATCCAAAGCAAGTGTAAAGTTTCAACATCCTACCTCCATCTCCTGACCTTCTTGTCCACCCAGCCACAATTAACACTAATAAAACACCCAGGGAAATCGCACAAATATATCAGGTTTCCATCCGCTTCTCCCTGTTAACTGCATGTGAACTCAATGCAGTGTGCAGTCTTGATGAGCACCGCCGTTCACAAAAACATTACTGACAAATACATTTGATGTTTATATGTTTGCTTACTTATTGTGCCAAGACATGAACTTGGGATTGTGTGAAAAGTCACTACCTCATGAAAATAATTAATTTAACCATTTTACAAAGCTTTCAAATGTTTTTTTAGCCTTGTTCATTTGCTACACTGCCACACCACATGAATCCCACAAAAAGTTTAGGGACGATGCCCTACAGAAGACAGACAATGGGCCATGACAAAAGCCCATTGGACCTTGCAAGTTTGATGAGTAACAAACTAGTGGAGGAGATGGTTCTGCAGGACAGGCACCCGGTACAGGACAGACCCAATGCAACGAAAATCCCCTTAGGCTACGCCAAAGAGGAACAAAAACTTTAGTAAACTAATAAAATATAGTGAGATAACAAAGGGCAAAATTGTGATTGATAACATTATGAAAATGAATAAGTATTCTTTGAATTTGTACACATTAATATTGTTCTGAATTCCATTATTTATGGGTTTTTTGTGTGAGTTTCAATTGTTATGTGTAAAAGCTGATATAACCATGACAAGGATGAGAAGAGCCAAGGGTCATGTGAGAAGCATCAACATTTGTCGGCATAGAACACAAGCATGGAAGAAGAACACTGCTAATAAACTGAAGGAACTTGAGACATGCTCATTTTTCTAATACTGGAGTCGCCTGGAAGACATGACAAACAGTTATCCAGCTTTACTGCAAAGCTTCAAGAGTTGGCGACTACTTAAGGAAAAAACATAAAAGAGTTTGATAATAAACGAACAAAAAAAACATATGATGAAAGTAAAAATGTTAACTTTCATACTGCTTGAAAATTGCTCATTACAGGCATGTTTGTATGTATGTATGTAGGTAGGTATATAGGTATGTATGTACGTATGTTGAGAGCAGGATGGTGAACAAGGTGTGTATGTACATCTGCACATGGTCACATACTCCTGCTACTATTGAGTGGGGTACAATCTGGTGAGCTCTTAATCTTCTACCTACTTAAAGTTACACAAAACTAAACACATTAAAACACGTACCTATAATAAAACAATTCATCACATACGCTAGACTTAATTTCGCAAGAAGACAATATGATTAAAATCACTCTAACTGGCAAAATTCTATGTATAAAACACTATCTCTTTCCATTAAACACCAGAGAATAGTTAACTCAAATAACGTCTTACAGTTAAGTTTATAATTCTATGATAACCATAAAATCTGAATATTGTACAATGAGCTGAATGTATAAAAACAGAACTATACAAAAGGTAAAAAGCCAGCAAGCTAGTTGCCAGGAAGTGTCGGTGACACAATGGAGGTGTTTGACTCTCGTCACAGTGGATTTGAAGCTTTCACTTCACAGCATCACAGAAAATCAGTACAAAACGTTACAAGTTATAAGATCTGAAACACAGGAGTGCTTGAATAAATATTCTCAGTATGTTTATGGTATTAAAGGATTGATCACAATCATCAGTAACATCAAAACATCAGTAAATCAAGTTTTGGATGGATCTGCCTGTGAGATACCATGTATGGATAATAACTGGTACTACTCACTGGGAAGGGACAAGGGGAGGGGCATTATCTACAGTAGGGGTACCTGCTAGCTGCTACGTCTGATGTAGACTACATGGCTTTAGTTGAATCCTACACTGTATGGTGTTGTGTTATATCTAGAATGTAGCGGCTACTTGGTGCCAAAACTCAGAATGTAGAGGCTAAAATCAACAAAACAGTCTGATTGGCGTGAGTAAACAAGGTTTATAATCCACCCCTGAATACCATGCAGCTAGGTTATACTGTCTACTGTCTACCTTATCACCTTATCAAGCTGATCACATGCAAGAGCAGTGAGTCATTGGGGACAGACTGTCCAGAGCTGCAACATTATTATCGAAACCCAGCCCATACATATTCTGGTTACATTCAGTACCAAAGACCAAAGAAAGTCAAATCTTTTGTCACATAAGCAGTCTCAGTATGTGATGCATGGTATTTTCATGGATAAAGCTGAACAATGAAAAACTATTTCTAAAAGGAAATCTGTTAAAGTTTCTTCTGTTAACATCAACTAGATATGATAATTTTCCAGCAAAGCAGTTTTGTTTGCAAAAAATTTATTCTTACAACTTTTTAAAACACTCAAAAAAACATTGAAAAATTAAGATACAGTAAATGAGGTCAATTTTTTTTTTATCAATTATTCTACTTCATGGATGAAGGTCAGTACAAGCTAATAAATAACGGTAGAAAGACAAGCTGAAGCCAAGATAAAGCTAGGTGACACTGCTAGGTGTATGTGTGTTAGTGCTTTGTGTACAGGTCAACTATGCCAGACTACTTTGTCACCTTCTTTCATCAAACGGTACTGAACAGCTGAAGTTGTAATGGTGAGAGAGTTCAACAATCTCAAATGGGTGTACAAGCATTGCCCATACAAAATATCAAAATTATATCCAGTGGAACTCTCTGATTGGTCGGAAAAAAACAAGGTGACATGTATCACATTAAAAAGTGAAACAACTCTCCCCTCTGAAACTGGCTAATTATCTACTATTGCAAGATCACCTGATTCACTTGTTGCAAGATTATCTTATTCACTTGTTGCAAGATTACCTTATTCTCTTGTTGCAAGATTACCTTATTGGCTTGTTTCAATATCACTTTATTTACTTGTTGCAAAATTATATTGTTTACTTGATGCAAGATCATTTTGTTTACTTGATGCAAGATCACTTTATTCACTTGTTGCAAGATCACCATATCTGTTTGTCGCAAGATTACTTTTTCCACTTGTCGCAAGATTAACATATTCATTTGTCGTAAGATTGCCATATTTATTTATTTGGAAATGATAACCTGCAATAGCAACAACCGAACAGCAAGTTGGGGATCTTAAGTAAAGTCTAAGTATTAAACAACTTTCTGTTAGGTTTTGTGGTATTCATCTAGTATGCACTCAGAGAGTTTCACTGCAGTTATCTCCCTTCGACAAGGTTTTATTTTTTCTTAATTCATCGAGCCTCAGGGCTTTATATGATCAGTATATGAAAAGTTGGATGGTGTACTAACTATGCTCTAGGCTGCATCTCGTATCGTTGTCCCCGACTATTTTTGCCTCCTTTATTGTTGTTATGGCGATGATGATTTTTGCCATGTCCCGGGGGTGGAGGTCCGCTACCGTGTGCAGCAGTGCTGTAAGGTGGTGGGGGGTCCTGCAGAGAACAGACTTTGTTACTTCACAGATGGACATAAGTCAATAAATCAATCCTTATTCAATACTCAAAGGCCACAGGTCTTTAGTACGATTTGAAATTTTTAACTGTCTCTGTCTTATTTTAATTGCTAGGTATATAGAAGGCGGTTAGAAGATAAGTACATCTCACACTGGCGGTCACTCTTAAATAACTCTTCACCACTCTACCTATACAAAGAATACAAGGCAAATTTTAAAATGGAGGTCTACATGAAGAAACTCTCAAACGACAACCACAGAAAGGCTCTCTGTAAACTACGATTATCATCCCATTTGCTGCACATAGAAACTGGTCGACACGGAAGTAATCGAGTTCCTCGCAATGAACGCCTTTGTACGTTCTGTAATCTCATGGAAGTGGAGGATGAATTCCATTTTATACTTATTTGCCCAAAATACGCAGAATTACGCAAAAGATATCTGAAAAAGTATTATATCACCAAACCATCCTATTACAACTTTACATTATTAATGCAGACCTATAACGTAAAAGAAATGAAAATGCTAGCAAAATATTGTTTTGAAGCATTTAAAGCCCGTTGTAACTAATTTTCCTTTAGTACATCCTCGCCAACCTGTTTGTATTGTATACCAACGTTATGTAAATGGCCAGAGGCCAAATTGGTCTGTGCTAATAAAAGTATCTGTCTGTCTATATAAACACTGCAAGATTCTGAATTACAACAAAAAGTTTGAAGTTTCATAAAGATAAGCATTTATCTCGAGGGATGGACACAATAAAATTCTCTAAGGTATTCTTTTATGGTACTTATCATATAATTAACACAAAAGCAAGAAATGGTATTCATCTTCCAAACGTTGTTATTGCAAGATTTACATAATCTTTAGTATAAATTGTTTTAATAACTTCCTAGTTCATATTAGCTTCTGGGCATTAGCAATAGTACCTGAAATAAGAGCAATGTCATCTACAAACCGTAAAATGAACTACACAACAAATGCACTTGCAGCTTGAAACTGCTGTCTATTTGTAATTCATTGATTAAAAGGAGGAAAAAATGGTCTGAGTTCACAGCCTTGTTTGATAGCGATTTGTACATCAAAAGATTCTGATAATTTGATTTTGTTCCTTACAGATGCTTTCACATTCTCATATTTATGTTGTTTAATAATTTTGATAAATTAATCCTCAAACCACCGCTTCTAATTTAATCTCACACCTTATCAGAATCATATATAACCAAAAATCAAGTTCAAGATATGGTAACATCAAAACTGTAGGATACCCAAAAAACAAGGCATGAGAATGAACATAGAGCCATTGGCTTCGTACCTCAATCTTTCATCATTTATTCTCTTGCATATAATTTAGTTTTTACTTGTAAAAACAGATGTCTCTCCTTGTTCCCAAATGCCAGAGTAGTTTTAAAAGGACGGTCCAAAATATATTTGATATCAGAAGATACGAGGGTGAGATTCTAACAATAATTGAAAATAATTTTTCATTTTGATTCAGTGAAAAATTTATATTTTTGAACACTGCACTACTCTTAAACTCTCTGTGTAGTGATGTCATAGCACTGTGACGTCGTCGTGTTTATGACGTATAGCAGTCTGATGTCATTACTTGATAATGTAAAACAACATTTCCATCTTGTAGCCTTGACTCATTTACTTTTATCACTGTCCTTTGATGGCTATCTGACATCTGAACTAAACCGTTTGATCGCTGAGCAAGTTTCCTTGCTATGATAAAAGATCTTGGCACAATTTTACATTGGATTTAAAGATACAACTCTCACAACTGGCTGTTTGGACAAAATTTAACCTTAAGCTAAAGATTCCCGATGTTAATCTTGATTGTTTGTTTTAACTAAGAATGAAAGAGAACACAAGTCACTGTGACATGTTTCAACTAAACATGATACAGAACACATGTCCCTGTGGTATATATTGACATATATGAAGCAACTAATCTCAGATAAATACCTCTTCTCTACTATAGCCGCATACT
Source organism: Phorcus lineatus (assembly GCA_921293015.1). Lineage (NCBI taxonomy): Eukaryota > Metazoa > Mollusca > Gastropoda > Trochida > Trochidae > Phorcus > Phorcus lineatus. The sequence continues at coordinate 23,965,780 of OV121093.1, forward strand.
CACATGCATAGGCACTGAGCGTGCTTGGGGTTTGGGTCCCTGGTTTGCATTGTGCCTCCGAGGTAATGTAAGTCTGCGAGCAGCTGGTTTCCGTGGGTTACTGCTAGGTGTATGCACAGCACAAACCTTGATGAAGACTCCCATGACGACGACCAAACCAATCCCCATCAACATAACAGCCCACCAGTGCTCCTGGGTGCAAGAGACAATTGTTTTTAGCTGTCCATTTATTAGTGATTATTACTTCATCTTTAACTTGTGTATGCAGAACAATATGAGGTTTAGCACTATGCTTGGCACACCACGAGATGCGACAAACATTTTAAGACAAACTAGAACATTAGAAATTAGAAATTTAGAAGACAAACTAAGTACGACACATGTGTTTGTTGAGTGTGACTAACAGGTTTCGAGTTCACACAGTAGAAAATAAACAAAAAGGAGCACAACTGTTTAAGGCGTGCGACTCACCACAATCCAGTCTCGGATGGTCTGAAGGGTCTCTGGGTCAAAGATCAGGTTCTTGAGACGGGCCAGTGGTCCGTCGGCATCTACACCGCGACAAAGATGGAACACGTCGCAATAACCCCGGAAGTTGTCACACGGCGAACCTGGTAAATCAACATATGACGAAGTTTTGCAAGAAGATAACCAGGTGACAGTTATCAGGAAATTTAAATAACCAGTTTACAATTGTCAGGAAGGTAACATACATCACTCGTTGTGAGGAAATAAACATAATGGACAAGGAGATAAGATAACAAGTTGTCATAACATGAGAAAGACATATTATCAGATAATAAGATTATTATTATAAGAAGGCAACTAGTTGCTAGTTGATAAGAAGGCAACATAACCAGGTGTCTGGATCCTAGTTTAACCAGATGACAATTGTGAAGAACTAACATAAGTACACAAATGTTGAAAGCAGTAGTAGAGATAAAGCATGGAGAGCTCTAGAGTATCTACAGACCTGCAGGTAGCTGGATACCCTTGGTGGTTGAGGAGGCAGAGTTGTTGCTAGAGTTTTCCACTGTTTGCAGTAATCCCTTGAATTCAGCATTCTCTGGCTTGTTGATCTCGTTGGTGTTGTATGAACTCACGCACTTGCTCGTGCTGGTTTTCCCTGCAGCACATCAAGGACAGAAGGTATATTAGAAATGGAGAGGATCTCAACATGACAGACAGACAGACAGACTGATATAGTTTATAATAATGTCACAAATTAATACAATACATTGTAACAAACATCTTAAAAGGCAAAAAATATACTTAACATCCAGCCAATTTTTGGCTCATGAGACTCTTAACCAAATAAAACTGTACACATTATACACAACTCAAAAGAAGTTAAGGATCAGCCAATTATTTTTGTTTGACATTTTATTAGACACAGGGAACATGTAAATCAAAACTTTTAAGCTCACTTTTAGTCAAAATGAGTTCAAAATGTCTCAATGTTGAGTCTGCTATGCAAAGCACATGTATTTTTCATACACAACTATTCTGAGGATCTGATGAAAATTTGCCATTTTGAGCATAATGAGGTCCAACAAAACTGTCTCGAATTTGATACCTTTGCTAATAACGAGTGAAACCACCACGTGCTGGTAAGCAGTCGAGACAACAATGAGGCATGCTGTCGATCAGCATCGAAAAAATATCTGGGGAATGGCCTGCCACTCTGCCTGAAGGAATTGCACCAATTCTTGAAGATTATCAGGTTGCTTATGACTGTCTCTCACACGTCTGCCCAACTCATCCCATGCATGCTCATTTGGTGCCAAGTCAGGAGAGTATGCAGGCCAATCCATTAGTTCAGTATCATTTTGGGTGAGAAAATCATTAACAACTCTATGCGGTCTAGCATTGTCATCTTGAAGAACAGAACCTGCTTCAATTTGATGAAGACTTAAGATGACAATAGTTTGTAAAATTTCATTTGGGATGACGAAGGTCTGTAAAATTTCATCATTGTATCTGATACCTGTCACAATTCCTTGGATGACGAAAAGAGGAGTCTTGTGATGTACCGAAATTCAAGGCCACACCATACCACCTCAAAAGCGATGGCATTGTCTGACGTTATCATCAGCAAATCTTTCTCCTCGCCGCCACAAAGTATCCGTCCCCATTGTCACCACCTCCAGTCTCTTTGATGTTTGCACCAATCACGACGTGTTGTCCTATGATATGATGTTGAAGAAGGGGTGGTCGAACGGCTTGTCATCGAGATTAAATGTTGTGGACTTGCAGACGATTTCTTATGGTTTGGTCAGATGCCTGAACACCACTTGCATTTCAAAGTTCATCTCTCAGACATCTCACTGTAACAACGCGCTGACATAAGGCCATTTGAATGACATGCCCGTCTTGACGTTGAGACGTTGATCTTGGCCTACCAGACCATGGGCGATTCTAAATTGAATTGGTTGCCTGGAAACGCTGCCATATTCTCCCAATCACACTCTGGCTACAACCGATTCTCTGTGCCACATTCCTATGTGTAAAACCCTGTTGAAGCCACGCAATGGCTCTTCCTCTGTCAAGTTCACTCAGTTGAAGTCTGACCATGTTGAAATTTCAACTGAGAGCAGCATGGTTATGAAACTTTTTTTTATGCCCAAACTGTTCATGGAAAATGCATAGTACAAGTACAAGGACATAATCAACTCCAAAAGTTGTACCCTACTACGTTTGGGCTATGCAAACAGTTTTATGGATTCTTGTTTTGAGCTTTAGTTTATGGCTTCTAAGGACATATGCCATGTACACAGGTCTTGTCATGAATTTCATGTACCCCATTTATAGGTAATAAGCTGCATACATGAGTTCTGTAATCCCAGTGGGAAAAGGTTATAGATAAATACAATGTGTGGCGGCAGGCTTGAAAACCAGACAAAACTGATATCAATACAGAGTTAGTTAAGGCTACTAAATAGCACGAAGAGAGTAATTTTATCTTGATTCATTTACACTCTCTTATATCTTGCACAAATTCTCTCTGTAATTACTATATACATTCAAAAACAATTAAATCATGGTTGAAAGCGGCTGAATAATATTTCCACCAACATTCGACCTCCGTCTACTGATTCCCCCCTTCCATCCAACCCCTCATCAACATCAATAAAAACCCTCACAATACCCTGCCATTGGCCTGTCAATGCTTGGTGGTATTGATAAATATATTAGTGTTAGTAACCTGCAGTGAGGTGAGGTGATATGGGGTTTAACACTGCTCTCAAGAGTATTTCATTTATATCGCAGCTGCTAGTATTATTGCATGGAGAAAACCCGCAACACAGTTGTTATGCATTGCAGTAAAACCTGCGAGCATCGGCTTGAACTAGCGAACCATGGGTGGTACTGCACTGAAATTCAGTGTAGCATTGCACCCAAATCTGACTGCGTGTAGAACAGTTCTCATCTGCAGACAAATTTGCTAAGCCCCTGGCGAGATTCGAACCATGGACCTCTTGAATGAAGAATGAATGTAACCAATTGCAATCTAGTTAAAAGTAGCTGTAATATAATGCGTCCCAAAGTCCGTTTATACATCTAGCGAATTACAGGTCTATTCCGTGTCGAGCAGACGCGAACACCAGCCAATCAAAAGAGTGCTGGCCCAGCTCTTCAAATCTCGTGTCAATGCGATTGTTTCGCCGTTCATAAGAACCTCGATTACAGAATCCGAATGTTACCAATGTTTTGCAGTGAATTTTGTAGAAAAATATGATGACAGCTGATACTGTTGAAGGAATAGTTTTGGGTTGTTTATTTGGTAATTTGTGCAAAAGAAAATCAACACATTAGGTCAAATAATGACAAAATAAGTTTTAAAGGATAAATATAGACAAACGTAGGGTAAACATCAGCATGTGACATGAACCAATTAACCCTTACGTTGCTGAATATTATTTTGACCAGTTTTGCCCCCGTGGCTGAATTTTCCAGCACTCGCCTCGCTACCGTTATAGCGCAATTAGCCCCTGTGGCCGAATTTTCCAGCGCCGCCAGGTGCAACTGTTTTAACAACATATGGCATGTTTACATGGCAAAATACGGACGTTATCGTCGATTTATACAAAGCTAGTCGGCGAATCCCGTGTTACAAATGGATGATACTTACCTGACACTTTGAATGAAATTTCTATCAGCCCTAGAACGGTTTCTACAACCGAAGTAAACTTGTTTTCAATTCGGGCGCCATAACTCAATAAATTCTAAGAGCGCATGCGCGAAATGAAAACGAAACTACAGACGAATAGTTCCTCTTGACATCGATATAAAAATTATTACAAAAATTTGTCTAGCACGAATTTTACAATTATTCAAAAATTGTCTATATTTCAAACTCTATAAAATCATTTAAAGACTGAGTGCACATAGACAAATTATATACGTAAATGAGGCTAATTTATTGCTCTATATTTTACGATACATTTCATTACGATACGCCATCCTAAACGAAAGATATAAATTACGAAAGCATGGTAGTGATAAACCCCGATAACGTTCTGACCCCCACAGTAATATTACTAAGCTAGTAGCCCCAGGCAAACGCACGCGCTCAGCGCGTGCAGGCGGGGTATCCCCGCTGAAAAATACACTCACACTTAACAGAAATTGTCTTTATTTCCAATTTTATAATTCAAGTTATTCGCTTTGTATACATGCAAATTATATATGGAATTGAAGGCAATTTTTTCTTCTTTACGAAGAAATAAATCATAACAATCTTTTGCACTGTAGTTAGAAGTTATTACCAACGTAACGTGGGTATAGCTAGGGAATAAAGTATTTGATAATCGCCTTACCGCGACATTTGTCGCATAATTTCCACACGTTTTATTTTGATGCAAATATGGGCAAATTACACATGAAAATGAAGGTATTTATTTCCTCTTTACGTTGATATGAAAATGATAAATATGTACCGCTTGGTTTGGATTATATATAGTTTGCAAAGATTGTCCCCTCAGGTATTTGAGAACAGATTTTGATAATTGCACCATCACTTACCGCTCCTTTATTGTTTCATTGTAATTTGCAAATTTTATATAGAATTGAAGACGATCCTTTCCTCTTTATTGTGATATAAAAATGTTGATAATGCGCTCTGCCGTTAAATGGATAGGAAGTGTAAAAAGCAGTTGAAAAAATCGCTTCTCCGTTAACAAGATATGAATAGAGAAATTGCCTGTTTGCGCGATGCTCGTCGGGTCTTTACTGATTTTCATTTACATAAAAATTTTATATGGAAATATAGAACATCCTTTTCTCTATATTTTGATATATGAAATTTCAAAATGTCCCGAGAAGTTTATGTGATATAAAGTGCGAGAAAATGGTAAATACACAAAGAATAAAGAAAAGTCGCAATTTTGCGGCACTTGCTGTATCTTTATTTTATATACTGCATATAACTTTTTTACATCAAATCGAAGACAATTATCTCTTCTTTATCACGAGGTAATCAATTTCAAAATACGCCTAGCTGTTGAGAAGATATGAACGAAATAAAGGCACATGTCAAAATCGCCGTTCAGTTTACATGATTTGAATAGAGAAATTAGCTTTTTGTGCGGCGCTTGCTGTGTCTTTATTTATTTTTGCGCATGTACAAATTTTACATGGAATGAAAGACAATCTTTCTCTCTATCTTATAATATAAAAATTGTCAAAATAAGTTGAGCACATCATGTGAAAATTGGTGTGACAAAATGGTGTAAAACTAAAAATCTGTAAAAACCACCCTTTTTGCGGCACATGCTGTATCTTCATTTCAGGTGGCGTAGTTATGTATTTTCTATTGAATTGAAGACAATTTTCTGCTCTTTCAAATGATCCAACCGGTATTGTAATACGCTCAAGGGTTCAGAGCATAGGGCGTGCGATAGAAGGTTGTAACTTTGGTGTGAGTGCACGCTTGTAAGCAAACGATAGCACGCGCGGGTCGGTAAGCTCGTGCGAGAGGGGAGAAAGTGCCCACAGGCTAATAGCACGTGCGGCGGGGAGTGGGGAAAAATTGAGTGATTTTAACGCTTATTTTCGGTACGATATAAATGTTATCAATGTTTGCATAATTTTCGGAACATGTACGCGCATTATTTAGAACACCAACGAAACCAAATTCGGTAGCTTAGCGACAGCCGGACGGAAAGTACAAGCATTGAACTGAGACTAGTGCTAGGCAATAAATTTCCGTCCTTCGCTACTGAGACCCGCGGCGATAATTAGTTAGCGTGAGAAAAACAGAGTGTGCTACTCGCATCTCGCTAAGGGGACTTGCGGGCAAAGCTAATTTCATCCCGGAATATTCCGGGACCCGCATCTTAAGGGTTAAGATGCAAAGGAAATCTGTCTTTGATTGGTTGAAAGCTGTCTTCCTGCCCTCATTTTATTGGTCGGTTTAAAATTAGTCAAAGGTCAGCTGAACATGACCTCACTTAGTTATTCACTAGATGTATTGACAGATCAATACATCTAGTTTTAACTATATTGGACCAATTGAACACATATAAACAATCACATTCTCAAAAAATTACCACATATATAATTAAATAAACAATTTTACAGAGCTCCAAAAATCGTACAAGTTTTATATGCAACTCTGCCACATCATATGAACACTAGCCCTACTTTTAGGGGTAGGACAATGAAATTTATGCATTTTTGTCTCATTAATTGTCTGGAAAAAAAAGAAGACTATTTGAGGAAGAGTACCCTGCAATGCCCATATTTAATTAAATCTACAAACTTTTATCTCTATGGAACAGAGATGTTATTCTGAATATTTCAGCTTCCTATGCCAACAAGGTTTTCTTGTGAACTACTTCGGAACTATCATGTTTTCACAAAAATAGTTCAGAAAAACTGTACTTTGGTTAAGGAGACTATAATTTTTAATTGTTTCCTATTGGACTAGAATAACTATATATAATACAATGCCCACTTACGACAAGAGACGAAGCAGAGCTCCTTGCGAGAGGGCCCGTTGCCCTCAGTGTCAGAGGTCAAGAAGCACTCCTCCCATCCAATCCTCTGACACACCGACCCCCGGCACTCCTGCGTACACAAAAACAGTGCACATTACCTAAATGTTCAAACAGCTGAACACCAATAACACACATCCTTCAGAATTAGAAGTTCCAACATTACAAGGTAATACAAACAGTTAAATTCATTTCGCTGGTTCATTTTACCAAGTTTAAGATTATTCAAGCTCCGAGAGCAAGTTGTTTTGAATACTTAGAGAGAGACTCGGTATTTTGTTTGTTAGGTTTCTACCTTAGCTACATGATTATGAAACAATCCACTTGAAACATGTTACCAGATGTTAGGGACCAATAATTTATTATGGGGGGCATACCTGCAAAACTTCTTGAAATTGGACGATTTATGTTCAGTTCTACATTCAAAATGTTTTCTTTGATATTTTCAAAACTTGAAATTTCTTTAAAGTAACACTTAAAATAACGTAGAAAAGATACAGATTTACCTCCCATTGATAACTTAAACATGATGTCTGATAATGGTCTATAGTGTTTATAGTCTTGTCAAATTCTGGATTTTTTATCATTTGATAAGGTTTATGATAATATTTCGAATTTCAGACCCTCTTTCAATTCCTTAAGAAAGATGGTTTTATAACTATTTTTAAAAAAAACCTCCCCTAACTTTCGGGGTTATTTTCATGACCCTCCCCTGACTGACAATACATGAGCTGATGGACAGCACAAGAGCAGATAGTTAATACATGAACAGATAGATGGTATAAGAGCAGAAGGATGGTACAAAAGCTGATAGCTGGTACAAGAGCAGATTGACATTACATGAGCTGATGGATAGAACAGGAGCATAGAAGGTACATGAGCTTTGGGAAGGGTACAAGAATTTAAAGGCAGTACAAGAGCAGATAGACGGTACATGAGCTTTGGGATGGGTACAAAGAGCAGATGGATGATACAAGGCTGAAAGGAGGAAGCACTGACCCCTTTGAGACAAACTTGAGAGAAGCTGTTGCAGAATGTGTTGTTTTCAGCCAGCTTCGCGTCAGGACACAGAGCCTTGCTGCCAGTGAGTTGTTAAGGAAACAGTTCATCCTTGCCTTCAACTTGCAACTCACCAATGCTATCTTTAGATTAGTCATCACAAATTCTTTAAATTTCATAACTGAGTGTAGTGGCTTCAGATAGAGATATTGATCATTATGATATATATTACATTTAAGTTCTCTCTAAAAAAAACTGTAGTCATGGTTATGGTTAACAAATGTGTAAAGTTTGGTTTTTGAGTAAATTGACCTGACAGAAATACAGACGAATAGACAGTGGGACGAATCGAATGACCACTATATACCCCCGCCACTTACTACGTAGCAGGGGTATAAATATCATAGTGTTACCTAATTATATCAAGAACAAGTCAACAAACAAGTCAACAAACAAGGAAACAAACAAGGAAACAAAAAAGAACCCTAACAGATACAATTTCAACTTTTAAAAAACTGTTTATCTGGGTACTCTTTGAATGAGGTCTGATCCCAAATTTGAATGGTGCAGTGTGACTTGAGATTAAGTGCTGGCAACATTAAAAAAATAGAACCGTTGGCTCTGTAGATCACCCGACTATGAATAATTTAAGGGTCACATGGTCACCATATGAGACAGGACCACAAAATGCATTAATTGTAATCCATATCAACTAAGGACTCGGTGCATAAGAATTTAGCTTTCTTGGCCTTTTTCATTGGTCTTTTCCATTGGCTCCACAGCTCATCAGGCTATCTATAAATCATTTTATGAACGGTCACAGGGTTACCATATGAGCTGCTGAGGATCACCAAATCAATTGACTATAATCATTGTCACAATATTTGAGCTATGTAGGCCCTTGTTTCTAGGGCAGAAGAGGAATAATGAAACAATCACAATTATTGTTAGTAATTATTATTAAATTTACCATTAGTTTGCTGTTTGTGTTCTTCCCATAGAAAGGCTGATTGAAGATTATGTATATTAGGTACAGCAGTTCATCAATTAGAGCGCTAACAAGTAGGAGACATTTATACAGATGTACAGAGGTGAATACGATGTTACCTGCTCCCCTTCACTGCGGCTGGGGACAAAATGTTCATCTCAGTTCATTTAAAGCTTTTTTGCTACGATATCGACATCTAAACTGTGAGAGATTTGTTTAAGCTGAGAATATTGTAAAACGTGAATGCCGATGGGCACGGTAATGCAGCAGTGAAGAAAGGATATTCGCAGTAGGAAGCGTCGGAGCAGTCCTCCTTCTTCTTACACATGAGGTTATCGCTCTTGTTGAAGAAGTCACATTCCTTGGTGCAGCACGGGCCAGCCGTCGGGCTGCAATACAACACAGATGAATATGATGCAGCAACTTCCTCTCCTTTGGTAGCATGATGCACATAAGATTTGTCATTTCAGACCAATGTAAATGATTCCCTTATGTTCAAAACTGATAAGTGAAGAAGGTAGCACAGCAAGTAAACCCATAATGAGAGGATCCTGTAATATTACAGCTGTAATCTTATCTTAGGTATTCAGTAGATGTGCCTCATGGTTAACAGGCATTTAATTACAAGTTTTCTGTTTTGGTTAGTTCAATCTAAAGGTCCCTGTGGGGTCGTTCCATTACAGAACTTGTATTTAAGTTATGACTCTTGTTAAGACAGCATTTTGTCCAATCTTTTGAAACAATCTTTACAAGACTGTCGGAATTCAACTAAAGAGCAAATATAATCATTAAGAGGAATGATGTATATACACATGATTTATCAAGCACCACAACTCCAAAAATATGAACTGCATGATGCTAAAGAGGGGAGATGGACACCAATGACAGTATCCAGAGCATGTGACAACCTTCAGAAATAACAATACACAAGACAGGTACCCTTTTATGGGCGGATGAACAGATGGACAGACAACACAAAGACAATTGTTCGAGAAATGTTTAAAAATTGAATCAAAGTGTAAGATTCGCATCATCTATTTTGTGTGCAGGACCCGCAAAGTAATTTTGTACGTATTGGTCAGTATGACCTGTATTTTGACATTTATTTCAAGAAAAAACTATTGTGTCTTGCCACGCTAAAAAATTGAGTCAATTAAAGAATCACTGGATGTGGTCAATGTAATGTTGAGCAACTTGAGGGTTCATAAAACGTGTCAAAAAGTAAAGTTTCTGTGCAAAAATTATCAACCATTGAGTTGATATTTAAGTCCATACATCAGTACTCCTTATCTTAAGTTGAATCATCTGCTGTTTGCAAAAGATAATATATCCCGACATCATTTACACAACATAACAATTATTTCAAACATATAACTTTATAAACCATCTATCTTAGATATTAACAGTGATTACACTGATAATAGAATCATAATATTCCCATATGTTTTTAACTGGATCACAGATTCTATGATTTTGTGATTTCCATTAATGTAACATTTATGAGAGGTATCTAAGAATTAACATTATTTTTATTTATCATCCAAAATTGTGTTCCACAGGAGATATCGCTTGTGGAAGATCAAGCGATATCTTCGGTAGATATTGTTTTGACATGAGACCTGTTACAGTCAAGTTCATGACATCACAATTGTTTTACATCATAAAGCAATGACATCACCATTCTATGACATGATAGACATGATGAAGTCACAATGCTATGAAATCACTCAACTGAAAGTCTTATAGTAGTGCAGTGTTCAGAAATACACACTGAATCACAGAATCGAAATGAAAAATGATTGGGATGATAAATAGAATCTCGCCCTCGTGTCTTCTGATATCAAATATATCAACACTCGTTGATAAACGTAAAATATCCTCGGCAAGCCTTGGATATTTGTACCTTTTATCAACTCGTGTTGATATATTTGATATCAGAAGACACTTGGGTGAGATTCTCTATATGTCCTATCTTTTCTGCTTTCTCAAACTTTAAAGTAAGCCTATTGCCATATAGATTGTTTACAAACATGGTATTGTGATGATAATCATCTAGCAAGTTGCTTCTTACTTCACTCATGTATGGTCTCGCCTCACAAAACTTGAATCTGGATATAAGGTTTCAGACCTTAGACCATGATAAGTTTTGGCATAGTTGATTTAAGAAAAGAACACTCTTCATCCAATGCGTACCTGCATTTTACAGAGCCCTTGAGCTTGCACTCCATACCCTGATCAGCACCTCTGCCGTGGCAGCACTTGTCTGTACAGTCGGCCTCATAGCCGCAGTCACACTGCTCCCCTTCTTCCTTGATGCCGTTGCCACAGAACGCCGTCTGGGACGCTGAAATAGTCGCAAATGTAATCTCCATGTGTATCATCAGTTCCTGGATTTTATAACCAAAGAGGGCAATTTCGCTAGGGTTCAAATTTTCACCAATGTAACAACCTGTCATTAACAATCTATTGACAACAAAAGTAAATATATATGAAGTTGCATTCCAAAAGTTGCGAGAAAAGTTGACATTTTAATGCTTAAATGTTGTTTTTGCAGACAGACAGACTGAGACAGAAGGATGCCTATATCAACCTGTATTCCACATTGATACGGTTTGGATAAAAAGTCATGTGCAGGTTGTTGGAATACATCACCGATTTCTTTTCTTTTGAAATCATTCACAAACATAGCATTCTTTTAAAGCATTCAATCTGGTAACATCTTCATATAGATTTATGAGTATGAACTTCAGAAGTCAACTCTTCACTGAGGACTGAGAAGCGAGACTTACCACTGAAGCAGTTGAGCTTGCCGTTCTTCCGATTGACAATGGCGTCCAGCACACGGGTGATGTTGTCCTTGCTGCAGGAGGAGAATTCATCATTGTGCACCTTGTCCCCCATTGTGGCCGACGCGAACATGATGTAGTTCCCATCTGCTGCGTCCGGCTGCGAAGTGCCGTAGGGTGCACATGATGGGCCCTTGTCATGCTGAAAGGAGACAGTCTTCATGATCTCGAGAAGTGAGACACTTTCTGCTGACAGCACTAGAACTTAACCCTTCCGTTGCTGAATATTATTTTGACCAGTTTTGCCCCCGTGGCTGAATTTTCCAGCACTCGCCTCGCTACCGTTATAGCGCAATTAGCCCCTGTGGCCGAATTTTCCAGCGCCGCCAGATGCGACCGTTTTAACAACATATGGCTTGTTTACATGGCGAAATACGGACGTTATCGTCGTTTTAAACAAAGCTAGTCGGCGAATCCCGTGTTACAAATGGATGATACTTACTTGACACTTTGAATGAAGTTTGACTCGCATGATTTTTCCAATGAAATTGATAAGATGTACACATCACTTCCCCCTTCTGATGAATTAACAATAACAAAAAGTGATGTTTTGATGTCATTTAAACAACTCAATGTTCATAAATCTTGTGGTCCTGATAGATTGCCAGGTATTGTTTTGAAAGAATGTGGAGAGCAACTTTGCGCCATTTTTCAAAAAATATTCCAATGGTCAGTGAGCTCAGCTACCATCCCTAATCTTTGGAAAACATCTAATATTATTCCTGTTCCGAAGAGAACACATCCTGTCGAAAATAATGACTACCGCCCAAATATGCAAATGATGCAAATATGGGCAAATTACACATGAAAATGAAGGTATTTATTTCTTCTTTACGATGATATGAAAATAATAAATATGTACCACTTAGTTTGGAATATATAAAGTTTGCAAAGATGGTACCCTCAGGTATTTGAGAACAGATTTTGATAATTGCGACATCACTAACCGCTCCTTTGTCGTCTAATTGTAATTTGCAAATTTTATATAGAATTGAAGACGATCCTTTCCTCTTTATTGTGATATAAAAATGTTGATAATGCGCTCTGCCGTTAAATTGAAAGGGAGTGTAAAAAGAGTTGAAAAAAGATTGCTTGTCGGTAAACAAAATATGAATAGAGAAATTACCTGTTTGTGCGATGCGCGCCGGGTCCTTTCTGATTTTCTTGTAGATACCAATTTTATATGGCAATAAAGATCATCCTTTTCTCTATACTTTGATATATGAAATTTCAAAATTTACCGAGAAGTTTATGTGATATAAAGTGCGAGAAAATGGTAAAAACGTAAAGAATAAACAAAAGTCACAATTTTGCGGAACTTGCTGTATCTTTATTCTATATAGTGTATATAATTTTTTATATATCAAATCAAAGAGAATTATTCCTTCTTATCTGAAGGTAATCCATTTCAATATACGCCTAGCTGTTGAGAAGATATGAGCGAAAGAAAGGCACATGTAAAAATCGCGGTTCAGTTTACATGATTTAAATAGAAATATTAGCTTTATGTGCGGCGCTTGCTGTGTCTTTATTTATTTCTGCACATGTACAAATTTTACATGAAATGAAAGACAATCTTTTTCTCTATCTTTTGATATAAAAAATGTCAAAATACGTTGAGCACATCATGAGAAAATTGGTGTGACAAAACAGTGTAAAACTAAGAATATATAAAAATTACCTTTTTTGCGGCACATGCTGTATCTTTATTTCACGAGGCGCACATATGTATTTTACATCAATTGAAGACAATTTTTTTCTCTTTCAAATGATCCCACCTATATTGAAATCCGCCCAAGGGTTCAGAACATAAGGCGTGCGATAGGAAGGAGTGCATATGGTCAAAATGCACGCGTCTCGGTAAACGATAGCACGCGCGGGTCGGTAAGTTCGTGCGAGAGGGTAGAAAGTGCCCACAGGCTGTTAGCACGTGCGGCGGGGAGTGGGGGAAAAATGAGTGATTTTAACGCTTATTTTCGGTATGATAAACATTATCAATGTTCGCATAACTTTCGGAACACGTTCGCGCATTATTTAGAACACCAACGAAACAAAACACGGTAGCTTAGCGACAACCGGAACGAAAATACAAGCGTTGAACTGAGACTAATGCTGGGCAATAAATTTCCGTCCTTCGCTACTGAGACCCGCGGCGATAATTAGTTAGCGTGAAAATAATAGAGTATGCTACTCGCATCTCGCTAAGGGGACTTGCGGGCAAAGCTAATTTCATCCCGGAATATTCCGGGACCCGCATCTTAAGGGTTAACTATACTTAAAAAGATAATTAACAGAAAGGACATCTATCAGAGTCACCTATGGTTTTCAGCAATACTGAGAACTTGTAGGAATATGATTGATATATTTAATAAGGCTCAACCTATGCTACGCTGAGAATCTTCCACAATAATTACAAGACAAAGGAAGCCTGACTCACCGGCGAGCCGAAGTTGTGTCCAACCTCATGTGCAAAGGTAAGTTGCGAGACCCTTGCCTGCACCTGTTTCCCGTAATTGACGATGGTGACAATGCCCGTGTTGAGACTCTTCTTCACCTTCAGCTTTCCTTCAGGGTACTCCTTGTACTTCTCACAGATGCCCCCAGCAGCCTCTGTACATACACAATGCATAAATACATACACAGGATCTCACAGATGCCCCCAGCAGCCTCTGTACATACACAATGCATAAATACATACACAGGATCTCACAGATGACCCCAGCCGCCTCTGTACATACACAATGCATAAATACATACACAGGATCTCACAGATGCCCCCAGCCGCCTCTGCACATACAATATACATAAAAAAAACCATACACAGGATCTCACAGATGCCCCCAGCAGCCTCTGTACATACACAGGATCTCACAGAATTTGAGATACCTTGAGGTTTCTTGAAAATAGAAGAAGATTATAGGGTGGACAACCTTCCATTCCCAGGGGATCAAAACAGAAGTTTTAAGTTTGTGTCGTCACGTCAGAAGCTGTTATTCTTAAAAGTTTAGTCTCGTATACATATTTGAAGATTTTTAAAGATTTAGGGTTAATGTCTGCCACTCCAATTTTTGAGGGGGTTAGTCTTGAATTTACAAATTTGGAGTACCTAGGTTCAAGGTTAACCTAAAAGATCTCAGCCTTGGGGGGGGAGTAGTTTTGGAGGAGAAGTCGAAAATGTTTCAAGTCTAAAGTTACGCCAGACAGACGCCAGACAATGAGCCGTGCCTAAAGCCCATCTGACCTATTTTTAGAATAGAGCCATTGGCTCTGAGCTCATCAGACTATTCATGATTTATATTATAAGTGGTCACAATATGAGCTGCAACAGGATCACCAAATCCTTATAACATACACATCATCAGCTGAGGTTTCTCTACACAATATCATAAATTTCTTGGCCTTATGCTTCTGATAATATAATGCTTTTAAGTTTATACATTCATTTTGAGCTATCTTCATTACTAAACACAATAGTGTATCTCCTAATTCACTCTATTCAACAGACATAAAGTACTTTCCCACCAAGTCTACATTCAAGCAATTTCAGCAACTATTTGAAAGTTCACATCAGTTTTACTCTTATCAATGCTCCAAATAATTTCAGGATAGTGTTTACTGCATTCTGACAGATTTTGGATAATCTGTTACTTATTGTAATCATTTCAGATCATTCATACTGATCCTATGTCAAGTTGTTTTTGAGTGTAGCACTTTTTACTCTTGAAATAACTTATTCCCACCCATGTTAATAATATGGCTTGTTTAAGAAAACGCTCTCCATTCAAGCTTTAAGTTGACTATTGTAGCTAGGTAACCAGTGTGTTTCTGTGCATTTAAGAGCACTATATGACCAAATTATTCACCATCAAGATTTTCACAGCAGCCAATCAGAAATGAGTATATGCACAATTATTGTAGAAATACTGACATTCATTCAGTAAGTATGCCAGGCTCAAGTGGTATAGTTTGAGGGCATGATATAAGTGATGACTGTTAAGAACAAGGTATGCACTGACTTGTTTCTGATCCCACCCAGGCGAGGCCGAGAGTGCCCTGTGTGAAGTCGCGGTACGTGAAGACATAGGCCAGACAGAAGTCATCGTGGTTCTCCATAGAGTTGAGGTTGAGGAAGTTGCTCACATCGATGTTGGGATTGCACCAGGCGGTCTGTGCATTGGTCTTGCACTTCTCAGTGTTATCTGTCATTATCTGGAACACAAAGAGAGTAGTCGGTGGCACAAGGGTTAAAATTCATAGTCTAATTGTAACGTTGCATTTGTCTACATTAAGTAGAGGTTGAAAGTGGAACTTCATGAAGTGGCCGGTTGCAGCTTATCATACCATATCCACAACCTAATGCAAAACGTTAAATGGCTATCTTAAGTATCTGAAGATGTTTGGTCTCATTGACTATAATCATAACACTTAGCAAAATCAATTGAAGTTTATGGAGTTTAACTATAAATTAACTTCTTTAGGTCTGCAGTCTGCAGTCTCTCACTCTTGCTACAACTTCAAGATGACCTTAAATGCCGACCCAATGATGAGCAATATATAGAGGATTTCATATGACTGTCCATGACATACTTTGTTTACACACATCTGTCTATATATTAGTATTTCCCATATTAGCCAGCAATAAACTGATTTTCACGCAGGAGGGACCTATACATAGTATGTTATGTGCAAGAATATATGAGATTCTGTTGATTACCAATAATTACCATTAATTACAATTCATACCATAAATGAAAATAATCGAAATCTGCATCCACGCATTGGGCAGACTACCTGCACCTTTTAGAACACATAGTGGTACGCAAACTGTAACATCAAAACAATGTTATAGAAGTGACGTCACAATGAAAAAGTGCCCTATTTTGCCCTAGGTCATCTTATTGAAATTATGTACCCAGATATGACTGTCCTCAACGGTAACAAAACAATGTCGTACTGATGCTTGGTACTGTCACAGTTAAGCTGGACACGGAGAAGTGCAAAAAACATTTTAGAATCTATTTTCATTTCTGCTGCCATTCCTACCTTCGTTCTCTGCACCAGGAAGTTGATGCCATTAAAGGACTGACTGTCGTCATACTTTTTAAATACTGTTTTCGAATAAATTGCTTTCAAAGCAACGACATGGCTGGCAAAGAAAGCCAGAATTTCTTCTTTCACTCTCTCATCAGGCTGAAGCAGAACAAAGCAATGAAGATAAATATTTAAGTCAAACATGAACCTGGTGTTGTAACATTAGCTTGTCAGCATTGATGTTCAAAATGGAAACATTTCATTCTAGAGTCTTCAGTATTTAACTGAACATCATCATTACAAACAGTTACTGTGCACCTAGTCACAACGCAGCTTTGCAAAGAAATTGAGACGCAGAATTACTTAAACAAGAAGGCTTTGACAATGAAGGATCACGTGCAAGGATGGACAACAACTAAAAAGACGTACGAGAGGAGAGTTTGGGTACTTGTTGTTCTTGATGTAGTCCCAGAGCATGGGGTCGGACCGCAGGTACAGGTAGCAGGTGTTCTTCAGGCCCAAGTTTGTTGGCGTAGACCTACGCTCTCTTCCCTCACTCTCACTATTGGCTGCCGCGCTGTATTTGTTGTGGTCATGCGAAGTATCAGTGAAATAGCTTGCGGCCTGAACAAAAATATAAACATCGTCATCATCGTACTTATTCTCGCTTAAAAATACACAATTCAGCAATAGTTCAAAGAGGTCACAATGTTCTAAATTAATACCAGTGGATGCTGGATATGCAATAGTTGTCAAGTTTTCAGATAACTTATCTAAGGTCAACAATTAAATTTTTCTTCATATAAGCAGAGAAATTAGTAAATAATAGTAATTTGTAATAAAAACTAAAGTAAAAATATAGTCGCAAGCGACGACAAACGGATTCAGCGCAATAAAAGAACATTCATTACGCACATAGTAATGTTAGCAATCTTCCCTGAAAGTTTCATGAAGATTGGCCGACGCATTTAGCTATAATAGCATGTTTCATCTGACCTAATCTGTGATAATTGCAAAGAAGTTGATAATGTGAAAAAACTATGCTACTTATGAATTCGTCATGATTTACTTTTATGTTTGTACTGTTACTGCGCATCTTTCAAAATAAGTTTCAACTCTCTAGGTATATTTTGAAAAAATAGCCCATGTTAATATTTTTCAAAATTATTTTTCCAATTTTTTATCCTTTATTGTGAACGAAAATTATTGTTCGCGAGCAATGTTTTGACAGTTTCATCAAGTCCATATACTGATGTTACATTCCTGAAAAAATGGTGCAATTGTGAGTCTAACTTTTTTAATTATCTCCCTTTGAATATGCTAACATGAGCAAAGTCGCCCGACTTTGAAGGGTTGCTGAGAAATAAATATTTGACTTTCATCAAAATCTGAATCACCCTGAAATTCCCAATGTCTCAGCTACATTATTGGAGATTTTCAGCTCTTGGATGCAAGTATCTTTAGAGGAGTTACATTTCAAAGATGCATGGGGTCCGGAAATTTCAAAAAGTCCAAATAAAACAATATGGCGGCGAAAGTATTCATGCTACGAATTTGCCATTATTTACTTTTTTGCTTGAAATGTTATTGCGCATCGTTTAAAAAAAGTTCCAAGTCTCTAAGTGCATTTTGAAAAAATTTCCAATGTTAATTTTGAAAAGTTTGAGTGGTACTGAGCCTTTAATGCAATGTCAGAATTGGCTGAAAAGCTTCGTGTCGCGAGGTCTTTGTGAGGGCTATTAGATTGTAAAGTTTGGTTGTAATTGAGTCGCTAGTTTTGGCTGAATTTTGTACACAAGAATCGTGGAATAATAATAATAATAAAAAACATGCCAATAACAATAAGGATTCAGCAAAATTGCTGGGCCCCATTTCACTAAACGTTCGTAAGCTTACGAATTTCGTAAAATCGATCTTAGCGTTACGAATTTTATCGTAAGCGTTTCACTAAAGATTCGTAGCATAAAATATTCGTAAGTTACGTCAAAAATTACGACAGCTAAGGAGGTGTCGCAACTTGATATTTCATTCGTAAATGTAACAAAGATGGCGTCAGTCGAGTGACAGTTCATACACTAAATACCGTTTCTCAACGATACAGCTTTAATTTTCCCTCCGTCAGTCTATTCAAGCAACATATCACCGAGAACATTCACGACCAAGCAGAGTTTCAGCCGATGTCACCGGTACTGTGCCGTGCAATCGCATGCCCTAAAGCTGAAGTGATCAGGCGGCCGTCTTGTGTATTCACTAGTACGCAAATATGCAAGGTTTCACGTAGATGATATAATTTAAAGACCCCCACTTACATTATTCAAAGGACATAACTGATTTCGAGTAAAGTTAACAACCTTGACATTGTCAAATCAAGACGTACACGCCCTGAATGACACAATTCAGCTTGTTTATCAGAAGGCCAACTCGGGTTGGATGAAGAGCAACAAATAGGGAGAACCGTGGTTTTTTTGGCCTGAGGCTGAACCTTTCAAATTGTAAATATAAACTGCAGGTAATCCCAAAAATTTAAAAAACTTGTTTGTGTAGCAAAATTTATATTTTATGGATTACTCAATTTACATTAGTAAATAAATATAAATAAATTCATATACTTAGCTATAGCTATAATTTTGACTAGAAATTGATTTATTATTACTTATATCAAATATTAAAAAAATTGTCATATTTTGATTTAAGCACAGGAAATTCATAATAATAATGGTTTTAAATGATTACATATGTATATTAGTTTACCCCGCCTATCCTAATACTAAAGAGGCGAGGATATTTTAATCTATATTTTCATATGATATATCCATTACGTTCCTGTGTTTTGAGGTTTTATATTATAATTCATCTTTAATTATTAAATTGGAAGACAGCAATGCAGAAGCTAGTCATAGATTTCATAGAAACAAATGTTTTATGAATAGAAAATATAGCAGAATGAATAAAAAGTTGTTTCTTTAAATTTTAAAAAATCTATTGCATTTGTCGAACTGTTTTTTTTTGTATTGTGAAATTTTTATACACATCAAAAGCTTAATATTATCACCCAGACATAGGAAATTAGTGACATTTCTAATTGTTGACTTGAAATCTATTTTATTGAATTATTTACAGTAGATTTAGGATGATTTTGAAATGTAGCAACTCATGCCCTGTAAAAGTAATTACAATATAAAACAAACAATATTGCGAAAAAGTTTATTATGTTATAACCTAATAAAACTCAGCCAATAGTACTTCAGCCTCAACAAGGCAAAGTTCAGTTCAAATCACAATAACAATAAATCAATGTCCTTTTAACAGTCTTTTCATATTTCTGGCTCCACCAAAGCTCCCCAATGTGTCTTATTTCAACAGTCCAAATTCCCTTGAGCTGGACTGTGTGCACTGAAAATGCACAATAAAGCACAATGTAAGTCATTGTTTTGATCCCTAAAAAGAATTGATGCTAATTTGAACCTACTACATAAAAATGATTCCTCTTAAAATTTAAAAGGACTTTAAAAAGTAATGACAGAAACTTATATCTCATCAAAATCTAATCAGACTTGTATTTCCCTACATTATCATATTTTGAAACAACATTGACAAATATGATGAATTAAGTTAGGTGTCTAAAAACATTAATACTAATAATATATCAATCCACTTGACATTTGGAAATTAATATAGGCATGAATTAAAAAATTTCATCATCACTAATAAATATTATTCATGATGTTGGAATTCCCCATATGTTATTGCTAAAATAGAAATACCCCAGTAATTTAGAAGAGCCCAGTAATGTTTATGTAAAACTAAGATATTGTATTACAAGTCCTTTTGTCTTGTCTTAATATACTAACAGATTCGGGTTTTCAGTAAAACTGCACATGTAAGAAAAGTTTAGAACTAAAAGACAAACAATATTTGGGAAAAATATATTTTTAGATACTCTTTATATCATATGGGGTAAATATATAAATTCTTCTAATAGGTTTTTTGTTTTCTCTAAAATAAATTATTTCACATTCACAATTTATTTTCACTCACCTATCCGTATTTACCGGTGTGCTTTTAAACACTGGTAGCCGTCCATGAATCCATGTGTTTTCATCGGAACACTGGTGATTTTGGTGAGACTAGAAGCGGTTTTCCCTTCAAATATGGTACTCAAAGATCTTTTACATTCACTTTTCAGGCTTTACACATTCATAATCTTGGGACGGTGTTTGTTTGTTTTGTTTTTTACCTCCATCGGCATCGGATCCCCAAAAACACACGTACAATTTATTCGGGTCATATTTTACTTGGTTGGGCAACATAAATGATGGACCCAAAATAATGGCAAATTTAGAATTAATCAATTAATCAGTGCAAAGAACAGTCTACGGGTTTGCTCCTGTCAAGGAAGATGATGATGATTAACCGAAATGCGTTCTTCTCAGTGTAAGACATATGCACATGGACGCCGTTTTGTTTTGAGCACTGGGAAACGGGAATCCCAGACCATGACGTCATTATAGGGATTCCCTGGAATTTGTCCTTGACCCTTTGATAGGAAATGCAACTATTATGAACCATGAATGAGAGGGTTTTTTAAATTTTCAAACATGATACATTGCGATAAAATGCATATGCTACGTAATGAACGCGACATTCCCGATATTCATTTCAGGGACATGCATTCAATCAAACAATATTTAATGATAAACATTTCGATTGAATTTGAAAACCCCCTACAGTACAGGTCAATCCTTCATACGTTTTCGCGCACCTGCTTCATAATTCATATTTTGAATTTTTTACCTTCACCTCTAAAAGAGTTCCACCTTTTGTTACGATTTTATCGTAACGTTGATTATTTTACGATCGGTTTACGAACGTTTAGTGAAACGCTCTTATCTTTTTATGACAAATTCGTAATATCGGTCGTAACTGCTTACGAACGTTCTTAGTTACGAACGTTTAGTGAAACGACACCCTGAATCCTTAATGATAAAGTAAAGAAGATATTTGTCCAGTGAAAGGACCCATCTGATTACCCTCTTGACACGGCTGTTATCTTCAAAGGCAGACTCGGACAGTCTCTTCATCCACTGGTGGTGCACGTCGTTTCCACACGATGCACGTTCTGCCTCCCGCTTGTGTCTGAAACACCACCAATTAACACATTAACAAAACCAGCACCACCAACTGGGAGCATGCTTGGTGTGGGTGAAACAATACATTCAAATCTTTTTGCAGAAGAAATAGAAGCTGACATGGTCTAGCTCACAACTGGCACAATGTTTTGGTTATCATATAAATGATCAATTTAAGCTTTTTCTATGACTTTCAAAATTCCAACAAACCTGTTTTTTACCTTAGGATACTTACCGCATCAATAGAGGTTATCTTGCAAGTATGTTTTGGGATGGTAAATATCCTGCATTAGGAATAAGCAATGTATTTTGCAAGCTTTGGCAAAAGATGAACTAAAACTTAGTCTATGTATTCTCCAATCCCCATTAAACAAGCAACATGTACGAGGACTTCAATGGGCGCGCCATCTTGCTGTCTAAACGAGAGCATGAAGGAGCAAGAAAATGAGGTCAGCGACACATCACAAAATTAGGTGACTCACGTTGCGCGATGCCGGTCTGTCATGCTTGGAGATGTTTATACTGTAACGATAGGGGAAGACGTCCCTGGTTGCGGGAAATCTTATTTTCAGATACTAAGGCCTCAAAAGGACAAGTGATTAGCGACTTATTTAAGAAAATGACATAAGGAGGAGACACTCATCATAAATGAACTGCATTTGGCAAGTGAGATGAAAAATTAAAGTCATTGTCTCATTTTTGCAAGGCAAATTGTAATAAATGCCGGACAAATAGTTCACCACTCACAGAAATCTTTCCCCTGACGTTTGCAACAATTTTCAGAACTCTGCAGGCATTCTAGCCCTCAATAATGAAGTTCAAACTACCCTACCCTACCCGAATATTATGTTTTTTGCGAGCGTTAGTCCTTACCACGTCATTCGCTAAGGCCGTGACGAAGAACACATAAAATTTCTCAGCTGAATATCCAATGAAAAAAGCTAATAGCTTACGCTTTTTCAAATACAGAAATAACAAAAAGGTGGTAAACTCAGCGAAGAATGCGTCTGTCATAAGTATCGGCGCTGCGATGAATATATTCCCGGTGTTTCGTACTTGCGATGGGATTGCACTTGAAACGGCATACGCCAATAAGCTGCTTCATCCAAAACTGTAAAACGGGCATAAAAATGAAAATCTATGCAAATGCGACAGGAAATATTTGTGTTAGTGATCAGATTTTGTTCGTGAAGAATAATAAGTTCAGTTTAGTTGCCTTACAAAAATGAGACTATGACTTTAAATTAAATAAAACCTAAATCTGTTTGGGTAAGGAAGTTGATACTGTGCAGATCCACTGCTGGCGCGTACAATTCTCTTTTACTAAGTGGCTCTTGAACTTTCTTCAGCTTATTGTTTACAAAGGGAGTCAAATCTTTCCATACTGATTTGATGTCTTTGATTGGTCAATTCCGTACCTCCCATCGCAAGAAATAGGATAGTTTCTATTTTTCGCAACTCGCTTTCAACTGGTTGTTACGACCTTTCTGTTCCAACACTGAATCTCGAGTCGATACTAAACGTAGTTACTATTGTAAGTCTCATAGTTGGCCTTTAAAGGCCGGGATCCAAACCTCCAAAAAACCCATGGGTTTCTTATCTGTGTCATCTTTACTGTGATTGGTTGATTCCATAAACAGAAGATATAATCAGTGTTTGAGTGACAGGGCAGTAACAGTTTTTTTGGTGCCTGGGGAAGCTCAGCAGGGTCAAAGGTCACAAAACTTTACTACAACTTGTGGCTGAGGTAGACTATTCAGTTTCAGGGCATAATAATCAGGAAAAAACCCATAAGTTATAAAACATGAAGTTTGATTTTGTGTGATAAGCTGATATTATCATCATTATATTAAGTTTTCGTATTTAATGAGATGACCAACACTAATTTAATCAGATCTTTAATTAAAGAATTAACTATAGGCCTAACAAGGAAATGTATTTGTTCACATTTTGTTAAAAATTGTTCAAAACAATCATTGTCTTTCAACAATGTTTGGATGTATACGAAGTGAATATTTTACTATTGTTGACAAAAGTTATACAAAATTGTCTAAATCCATTTCCTGTCACGATATTCTTTTCATAACCTTACTCATAAGTCTCTATAGTTTATCCCCACAACCATAGTTAAATATTTGGGGGACATATGGGATGGGGGAGATTTTGATTTCCCAGTCAGGCTGGGAAGGCAGTGAAATCTGACACTGTGAATGGATATTTTCCTCCGCTAGCAGACTTGTTTGGTATGGTAATGATAAGAATCTAGTCACGTGACATTTACAGAGTTAATTCAAATTTGGAAACAATAATGAAGTAAATGCAGTCAAAGTACTCTTTTAGTTTTTACTTTGGATAAAACATGTTTAGGAATTCCCCTTCTTTAAAGTGTCAAGGATATATTGTGTAAATATGATAACTTTCCGGTAATAAGATTTTGATTTATTCCACTTTGAACATAGGTAGCCTGAATTTTTCCCTTCAAGGTGTAGTTTTTTCAGGTCAACTTGGCCAACACCGTGTATAGTGGTGGATGCCGGCCTTTAAGTCATAGCCTCATTTTTGTGAGGCAAACTGTAATGCATGCCAGACAAATAGTTCATCACTGAAAGAAATCTTTCCTCTGACGTTTGCAACACTTTTGATAACTCTGCGAGCATTCTAGAACGGTCTGGAAGAAGAAGCCTCAAATTAACTGTCAAACGGTCAGGAAAAGAAAAACTGCAGACGGAAAGATTGGTATGAGTGATCAGAATGTTGCTCATGAAGAATAATAAGTTCAGTTAAGTTGGCTGACAGAAGTGACTCTATGACTCTAAGGAACAAGGTTTCAGCCTCCATGGCATCTGGCGGGCACTATGTGAGCACCTACCTGTAGGGATCCAGGTTCACGTGCCGCTCGTCATACACCACCGCCTGGAAGGCAGGCTGGGGGAAGTATTGCTCAGCAGGTTCCACATGGTAGGTTGTCTCTCCGGGCAGGTGGATGTGCCCCCGCACCGTGCCGTTGAGCACCGCCATGTGCACCGCACTGCCCGGTGAGCCTACACAACACACAGACAGGCATGATACCATCTTCACATGTTTATGATACAAAGCAGGTTCTCATCAATGTTTGTAGACAGATTTATCACTGAAATATTCAATTTAAACCTGTGAATTATTTGTAGGTATACTGTTATACATTAATGTTTCCTCAAACCTTTGTCAATATGAAATAAAAGTATATTGTCCATTTTGATGGAAACTCTTACTTGAAGTTTAAAATGGAATTTGAAATAATTACACAGTGAATAGAACCACGCTTACTCACCTATAACCTCTCCCTGGTATATAAATGAGGTATCTACATGCTTAAACTCTCCATCATTGTCGTATGTTTTATGAGTGGGACTAAAGACCTTTGTTTCTTTTTCAAGTTTCAAATGAAAATTCCTGAAACGAAAAAAACCCAAAAACTTTATTCCACAATCAGGCACATTATAATTGAAAACATGTCATTGAAGCTCGCATCTTTTTAGAAAATAATGATATTCTACATTTTGATTGACAATCTAGATAAATATTTTAGATGTAAGTGGAAAATTTTGTAATGAAAAGGACTCGATTCCTCGATTCCTCTGTTACAAGCCACCAACAAGTGTGGCCCTCAACTGGCTGTTCTATTTACTACCCTGAAATTGATTGGCCGGCATTATAACTTATAACGTGATGGAGGAGAGTTCTGTTTTCTGATAGGCCGAGACAGATGGTCAACAATAATGACCATACATTTCAATACTCGAACATTAATTCTCACATTCTTCATGTACAGAGCGTGTATACTATATGGTGCAATGGTGTTTTTTTAAAAGAATTTCTAGTTAACATGACCTAGTAAGCACATTTCCGTATTATTGGTCTTCATTGCTTATTCATTTTTGTCAAACTTTTGATAAACAAAGAAAGAATATTTTTTACTATATGATTTTTAATCAGTAGTCCCATCTATTCTTCATAACTGACAGGTAACTCATGATGTCAGGTTCATGCCAATCTGTATTGTAGCATGGTAAATTGCCACACAATTTATTACCACAATTTACCTATTCTTTCATATCTAATTCTAATAAATATACCTTTGTTTTATTGTTGTTTTATAATGAATATATTGAGAAAAATACGAATGGAAAGTTAAAAAAAAATATATATAAATTATTTATGTACCGGTAATATTCAACACGCAACACGTGTTAGCTTGCAAATATCGATCGATAATTTGACCTGAATGCGAGTGACTAGCCTTTGTGACGTGGACCAATGAGAAGTTGAATAGAAACCGGAGTTATATGAGATGGAACCTCGTGCAAAAGTTTACGATAAGTCAATTAAACAAAAAGATAAGTAATGTCTTAAATAAAGTTGTCGCATTGTTTCTGAGATGGCAAAGATCGCATTGTCATATATTTTAAGCTCTATGAATGAGTCATTGAATTTCTAAATAGGCAACTTAAAATAATGATGCTGTACAATCAAATGAGATTTACCGTAGGTATCGATAGACAATAAGCATTTAACGCATGATGGTATTGGATGAACATGTTATTCAGGTTGTTAAGAGATCTGTTAGATGTTAATTAACTAGTAATGACATAATGTATTTGGTCAACATCTTAGCTTTGATGATCAATTAACAGCAATTAAAGCTGTAATTAACGTTTCCTGAGCCCATGAACCGGTAATAGACGGCCCCATCTTGAATCGAAAGTAGCGTTAAAATGCACAATGTGTTTGACTTGCTGATTGGTCGAGTTTTCCAACTTCCCTTTTCTGTGCCAATGAAAAGACTTTTAACAAATATCATGAGCGACAAACAAAGACGCATGGAAGTTTGTCTAAAAAGTTTGTGTTAATGGGAATGAAGTAAGATTTTATTAAAATAAACAACAGACACCGTAAGTCAGTATTTTATTTTGTAGTAATAGTTTATTTTTGATAAATGCCTGAAAAATAAAAAATGTTTCGATAAAGCCAGATCAAGTGTCAACGTATCGATGGTAACATCCACCTGTCATGGAACTTCAGCCAGTCAGCCGAGAAGTGTAGAAAACGGGGTCGGTTTATACATGAGATACCGGGATTTTACTGGGATTTGGGGGGTTGAGAAAGGGGGTCGGCTTATACGCGAGGGGGGCTTATACCCGGTCATATATGGTATTATGAATTATCTTTTCAGTAAAACTGAACACTGATCAGGTTTAAATTTTAAACCCTATATCAGGAGCCTGTATTCAAGCAATCTGTGAAGTAAATACTAAATGATTTATGGAAACACATAACATATTGAACTATTGAAAATCCAAACCAGAGGTAGACATATGATATATTGACCTATTGAAAATCCAAACCAGAGGTAGACATATGATATATTGACCTATTGAAAACCCAAACCAGGTCATTTCCTAACCTATTTCACACAGATACATGATATATCTTGTTCTTGTTTGATATTTCACTCGGACACATGATATATCTCTGTATCAAACTCGCGCTTATAATATTTAAAACCAAAACCTGAGGTAGACATATGATATATTGACCTATTGAAAACCCAAACCTGAGGTAGACATATGATATATTGACCTATTGAAAACCCAAACCAGAGGTAGACATATGATATATTGACCTATCTAAAACCCAAACCTGAGGAAGACATATGATATATTGACCTATTTAAAACCAAACCTGAGGAAGACATATGATATATTGACCTATTGAAAACCCAAACAAGAGGTAGACATGATATATTGACCTATTGAAAACCCAAACCTGTGGAAGACATATGATATATTGACCTATTTAAAACTATGGAGGAAGATATATGATATATTGACCTATTGAAAACCCAAACCTGAGGTAGACGTATGATATACTGACCCATTGAAAACCCAAACCTGAGGTAGAGATATGATGTACTGACCTGCTGAAGGCCCTGAACCTGAGGTAGAGATATGATGTACTGACCTGTTGAAGGCCCTGAACCTGAGGTAGACATATGATGTACTGACCTGTTGAAGGCCCTGAACCTGAGGTAGACATATGATGTACTGGCCTGTTGAAGGCCCTGAACCTGAGGTAGACATATGATGTACTGGCCTGTTGAAGGCCCTGAACCTGAGGTAGACATATGATGTACTGACCTGTTGAAGGCCCTGAACCTGAGGTAGACATATGATGTACTGACCTGTTGAAGGCCCTGAACCTGAGGTAGAAATATGATGTACTGACCTGTTGAAGGCCCTGAACCTGAGGTAGAGGTGTGGGTCTAGTGCACGGCGTACACGGGAGTGGGCTTTGTGGATGGCATCCCGACTGCGGTCCAAGTTGACCCCCTCGTAGTGGCGAATGTAGTCATCCAGCGCCTTGAGGTCTGCAATACGGACAAAAGATATAGTGAAGATATTCAGGAGTTGATTTGTTTTTTTTTCAGTAAATTGCACCTTATGCAACCTGAATGATTAACTAGGTTGCACTGAACAAATATTGGCTGCACCATAATTGTACTATGACTTTCTAATTAACCAAAATAAAAAATGATACACATGAAGATGCACTGATTTTAATTTATTACATATACTCACATTTATTTCTGTTTAATCCATTTCCATTTTACACTAATTACCTGAAGTCACATTGAAGAGCAACCAAATCAAAATGCTCTGTGAGAACATCCTATGTCAGACGTTCTTTCTCAAGAACAATTTCAAATCAATTTGCAGCGCATGCTGTATTATTTGTAACAGAAACTTCTTTTGATAAGAAAGAACTGTATAATCTATTTGCAACATGCCTAAAGACAGGACAGAAAGACGGACAGAGCCAAAATATCACCATTTGGCTTTGCCTTTGTGGGACATTGCTGTCTGTACGAGAGCACAATCATTCACTGTACATTAATACCCAGTAGCAGTGACCTTGATGATTATACAGTTGAATGCTTTTAACAAAATACTATAACTTGTTGCTGAGGCGACCACTAGTGTGGACGCCATCAACTACATTTTCATGTGTCCAAACTTTGCTAAGGTTCAATCAACAAGCTTTTTCTATGGAAATAGCCCAAATTTGCAAATCATTCATCTTTTGGTGAAATATTGTCACTTTATTGCATGTTTACTTAACCAAAACCAAACCTATCATTACATGATTTCCTTTTTCATAAAAATTCAAACAAACCTGCAGAGGTTTCAGAATCTTTGAAGAGGATTCCACTTGGGTTACTATTGCATAGAATGTTTATTTTTGCTATATGACAGGTTGTGACAATATTTTGAATATAAACTATTTTTTAAAAAACGCATAAAAATGTGTTTTCCCAATACATATATTATTTGGCATGTTTAATACAAAAATTGTACTCTATCGATAGGGAATATGAAAATACAATTGACGCATCAATATTAAGGTAGACTATTTATAGTATCAGAAGTGTTATTTTTCCTCGATCAGATTATTTTCATGATAACTTGCACAATTCAACCAAGTTTATCTGAACTCATCTTATTTCTTTATATCTCAAATTAGAGTGATGAACACTGGTTACAACTGTGTATATCTGTAAAAGCTGAAGTCTGTTTTATCTGTTAGATCCATTAGATCTAAATCTTTTGCAATCATAGCTGAAAACATTTTTGTTTGGATCCAAAATTACAGTGGGTCACAATAGTCCATTGCCATCGCAATAGTAGGTTGCAAGAGACTATCGCTATTACAATAGTTGAATTAGGTCAATAGTCACCCCTCGTGCATACTGTTACTGTAATAAAATCTTTAATGTATTACCAATCACAATGAACCTACTACTTCAGTAAAGCCTACAGGTTTTTATTCATTTTAGCACTCAAGTGCATACTTAGCTCTTGTTTTAACTGCAAGTTGTACTGCTAATTGTATTACTTCTCATTTGATGTCTCTATGCAAGTTTTCTCACTATGGTACATAAATATCCTATTTTAATATCCCTTACATCCCACCTAATGAAGGGGTAAGTTTATTCTTCCACATTTACGTGGCATTAAAGAAGTTGTTATCAAAGAATTTGGTCCTTCTTATGTACATCACTTTTATAATCCCTGATAATCCAGAGTATACGTTCCGATAATTTTAAACGATTCACTCAGGACACGCCATAGACTCAGCCCTTGCGGGGCTTTTATCCAATCATGACATACCTCTGCCATGTAGTCAAACAGTCCTAAATGCACTGGTAGAATTGGGTTTCTATTATGAATGTCATCAGTTCAGCCAGGAACACTATGAAATTGTAATTTGATTGTCCCTGGTTCAACATAGATAATCTGACTTCGGTTCAGAAAAAAATTTAAAA
The DNA here is from genome assembly GCA_921293015.1 of Phorcus lineatus. NCBI lineage: Eukaryota > Metazoa > Mollusca > Gastropoda > Trochida > Trochidae > Phorcus > Phorcus lineatus. The sequence continues at coordinate 23,996,133 of OV121093.1, forward strand.
CAAATTAGCTAATTACATTTAGCTCTTTACTTTCTCTTTGTTGCAGTTTTTACTTATACTAGATTTTGAAACTTTTATGTAAATAGAAATTGCCAAGGAGGTTAGCGAGCACTAGAACATTGACAGTTATCCAGTTTTTGGCAAGAACTCGGTTCTCACTTGTCACTCAATGATTTGATTACATAGAGATCGTAATTATATGTATTAATAATTTTTAACAACCTTAGATATCAAAATAATTATTTTTATGTTTTTATTTAACTTCACTTCAAAATATGAACTCATTTTTTTAGAAATTTAGTTGGAGAAATGTACAATTTTATGTATAATCAAAATAAAGGATCAAGTGTAAATCCATCAAACATGCAAATTGTATAGATTTGCAAAATGCTAGTGTAAGAATGATGACTGAGCTTGAAGTGAAGTTTGGACATTTGACTGGGTATATTGATAGACATCATGCTTGTAAACAGCTGGCAGTGTAGGCCCTACCTACATTTAACCTGAGTGAACTTATATGATGTTTAATATTTTCACCTTCTGTTGTTTTTTTTGCATCTCAAATTGAAAAACATAGTACCTTTAATTATTTGAATTTCCCATTAAATCAATCTAATGCTAATTAAGATTAAAAGTTAAACTTGTTATTTGAAATGAAAAATTATCCTTTCCTTTTTACATCAATGATTTAATTCTCTTCTGAGGCATGAGTAATACAAAATTTATATGTCTTGGTGAAATGTAATCTGTCATTCACTGTCATTACTTACAGTTTTGTTAAAGAGCCACTCCATGATTTTCATAACATATTATTTACCTTTGATACGAACCCAAATGTTACATGTGGTGATATAAAATCAAAACATCTTAACTTTTCATGTCCAAAAGACATATATATGACAAATACTGGTTTTCCATGAAAATCTAAAATCAGCCTTATAAAAGCACAGAGGTGTAGATATCACGTCCAATATACATGGATACTATATAACCTAACAAACACTATCAACTCCTAACTGCCCTCCTGGCTGTTATAGATAAGTCTCCAAAATTACGTTTGACTCTTTGATGCGCACCTCTGTCTCGGAGCTTTAAAATGTGTATTTTTGGTACAGTCAATACTTCGCGATCAAATGACACCATTAATTAAGTTTGGCATATATGACTCCAACAACTCACTGAGTGGTTCTTTAATTTTTAGCATTCAATATGCGTATAGGTTGTTGTGACCACGAAATCTTGAACAAAAATCAGGAACATCTACTTCATCGCTTAAAGATAAAAGCTGAATGACTTCATAGCTACTGGCCATCAAATTTATTCTTGTTACTCATGTCACATCACCATGACAAAGTGAATTATACCCCCAGGGCATTGGTAGGAATATATGAACACTAATGATTGCTCTCTCATGTAATACATACAATAACTGATTGATGTCTTGTTTTACAAAATGTTATACAAAGTTATACTGTGTAAAAGTTACATGGTTATTGCCCCACACATTATGATATACCACACACATGATTGATATTACTGGTGAAATAGACTGTTATAAGACGTCTAGGTACTTATGAGATCCTGTTCAGGTGGTTCGCGTGACTCTCTCTGTAAGGGGCTCTGACTCACAGTCGGTGTTGACACTTACTATGTTTCCTTCCTGAAGGAAAGCGATCGAACTAAATGTAAACAACGTACAAATAAAGTATCAATATACAACTTTTGCTCCATATTTCCTGAAATGAAAATTCACGGTGTATCGCACCATCAAGGGGCAACATTCTAACCAGCCCCTCCCTCCCCCAAAGTCCCCCACCCTCGTTCATTGATGTCTTGTCTTACCTGCCAGTGACAGCCAGTTCAACCCGACTATAAACATAGCCACAAAGTGCTTCATTTTCCTTGCCTTACTCCAACCAAGGCAAAACCTGAAAGACAGAGTGATAGAAAACTACACAGGGAGCCTATTGGCAGATTCCTACACAGTTCCGTAGTACATCCGAATGAAGATGTTCAGTTTATCGATATCTTAGATTAGAGATCGTCAAAATCGGCCTCTCCAATTGACGCACGCATGCGCAGAATTAAGAACGTGACGTCACAAATGTAAGCTTCCGGGTTAATAATAGTTCGTGAAATACTTTTCATTGTCGGCAATGTCACGATGTAACTCTGTCTTATATGCTAGGACGGTTTTTCAACTGATACTAAATAAACATTATATATTTTATACTTTTCTGGCAATAAGCATTCGTGAATTGTAGCCTTTTGTGTTGACTTAAAATATACATGTAAAATGAACATTTCTAATGATATTTAATAATACTGGTTGGCTAGTTCAGATAATGGAAACTTCGGTTCTTGTGTGTTCAATGATATAACTGCAAGTTCAGATGGTCTTTACTTGTGTTCATGTGCGATGACGAAGGAAGATGTCTAGTTGCTGGACTAATTTACTTCCACGACAGTATAGGCTACTGCATGCAGAGACATTCAATTTCAAACAAAACCGAGACTCTGCATGGTGCATGATTTTTGGTTCTTACACTAGCAAGACTTATAAAGAGTCTATTGTACAAAATTATTATTATTATTATTAATATTAAAATTAATCATATTTCAACGTTATTTCCACGTTGATACACAACGTCGTTTCAAAGTGGCTACAACGGCAGATTGCATGCTGAGATCTTATGAATTGTATCCATAATACAGTATTAAATCATCTTAAGCCTTTTAAGTCGATCTATAGTCATTCTCCACTTTCGTAAAGTAGGCGACATAAATTTAAATGTCACCATCCTAAAACGTCATGACTTTCAAATACCTACAAGAACGCGATTAAACATGCCTGGCGTTTAGTAACGTTATGACTGCTACATCACATGTTGTAGTTGTAGTTTTACGGAACAATCACCATGAGTGTAATGTGTACGCGAGGACGTTCGTTGTTACTGACTTATCACGTGACTTTTAATGGGAGGAGCGGGACATTCGAGCGTAAGTCGTAAATTTGATCTCATTTTGAACATTTATAAAGTGATTATGAACTTATAAATAGCGGTTACTCCATGAACAAATATCTATACACCCCCCTATATGAACAAATATCTATACACCCCCCTATATGAACAAATATCTATACACCCCCCTGTGAAACCAAATAGATGATAAACCTAAACAATTTTTTGTAAACAAACACTTTGGTAAGTGCGTGTCAGCGAATGTCTTCGAAATTTCGACAATCTACATTTTCTCTTTCATAATAATATTCAATTCATATTTTTCAAAAACAGTATACATGTCAAATCGCTTCAATAACAACTGCAACCTTTGGTGAAACTACAAGGTATGGCATGGTATGAATATTTAATAATCTGTTCTTAAAGACGGATCGTGTTCATAGCTCAAGTTTTCCGGTGTATACGGAATGTTATCGATGATACGATTTACGGGATATGGATTGTGCTGATCGAGGTTTCGGATTGTGTCTTAATGAATTTGGTTTAATATCATAATTAAATCCTCGTTTTTGTGGTAAAACCACGGGAAACTATTGAATTTGCGCTGAAATGATTCTCTATCCATCTAAACGCATACACAGGTACAACGACTTATCGGTGACTTTATAAGGGACCGGTCATTTATTACAGGGGGGGGGTGGGGGGGGTTTTCTCTTTTGATTGTCTATAAAAATGTGGCCCTCCCCAACTCGTTGCAATTTTTTACATGGCCCTTCCAATTTAAGCGGGTTTTTTTTCATGACCCTCCCCCAAATCATATCTACGAATGTTCTTGAAATTGGTCTTTTAAAGTATTATGGTCGGTTCTACATTCATTTTTTTTTATATTTCCAAAAGAGAAACTTCTTTAAGTAACGCTTAAAATAATGTTGAAAAAAACAACAGATTTATCCTTCCATTGATGGGTTTAACATGATATCTGATAATGGTCTATAGTGTTTTAAAATCAGTTTTATTAGAACTTTATTTTTACATCAACTGTATATCAAAATAGGTTTTGAATACTATTGCTTATAATACACACATATGTTTAACATAGTGTAAGTTCTATTTTTTATTTTATCTTACTTTTAAGGCTCATTTTTTATTTATTTTTAAAATTCAAATCACAATGTCTTTATTATCTTTAAATAACAAAATAGGTTAGCACTGAGGGAGAGAAGGAATTTTTTTCTGGATAATCAACTTCTTTATTGAATTTACTTTCAACAGAGTTAAAAAGAGCTAAGATATTGCACTAGTTAAAAATTCCATCAAAATACATATCTTGCTGACATTATTCCACTGAAAACTTGAAACAATGAATTCATAAATTGATAAAACCATGGAAGGACCAGGTTGGGAGATAAGCTCTTGACAAAATGATTTCTTTTAAAGCAAACAAAAAGATTTAAAATCTATCTACAAACACTTTCAGACTATAGGACCAAACAATGTAAAATGTCAAATCTTTACTTTATAGGAATTAAATTATCAAATTTCATAACATTAAACTGTTTGTGTATGAGTTTGATTAAAACAAATTTAACCATCTACATTAAGTTTATAGCACAAGAAATCTATACAATTTTGACGGTACATAACTTAAGGATAATATAGGCACATCTAGGTTTCACAGAAATTACATATGTTACATTTGCTACATGTTACATAATATTTAAACAATAAAGTGTAAAACCCAAAAAGTATGGAAGCTTAAGTATGAATATAGCAAATGTTCCCAATTTTTGGAATATCAACATTGGAATTTATTTTTCTAAATATGCATTTAGATATTTTTCATAAGTATGGCTATATTAACATATTTGCACCAATAAAGCCATCTGCTAAAGTGTTACGGTTTCATAACTTTGTATCATTGAGAACAATTAATATAATCATTCAGATATTAATAATTTGACTAGCTGTTTTAACTTTACGAGTCTATTAGTTATCAAATATGCATCTTTGTTGTATGAAAATATAGCAAACACCTGTTAACTGCTTGTATCAACTCCAAGTCCAACAGAAGTACTTTTCTACTTTTTGTTCTACAAGAATTAAGAACAATGAATTGAGCAGTGAATTCATAGTGATTTTTTTTATATAAGCATGTGTTTTTAAGAATATAAACCAGTCTTGCTCATATTCTGGAATTTCTTTTCATTCGATAAGGCTTTATGATAATGTTTCAGCCCCAATTCAATTGCCAAAGAAGGATGGTTTTATAACTGTCTATATCAAAATGACCCTCCCCAAGCTTTCTTATTTTTTTTCATGACCCTCCCCTTGTGGCTGTATATTTTTTTCTGACCCTCCCCTGAAAACCCCCGGCCCCCCCCCCCCCCCCCCCCCCCCCTGTAAATCGTTTCTTTCTGCCTAAAGCATTGATGTTTCATTGCAGTAGGAAGCAGAAGGAAGCTTTTCGGATATCAATGACCCAATAATTTCACCAACTCTGAAAAATACAGATAATAAGCAATGACCAAGTTCCGAAGTGAAGTCAAGTTGTCTGTTAAACCTGACTGTAGTAATTAAGGGGCACAGAGTATGTTTATGTTGTCAAATATGTTATACCATCATTATATGACAGTGGGTTTTTTTATTCAATTTGTCTGAACCGTACGTTCAGGTCTATTTGAAAGTGTTCCCTTCGAGCATCGTTTTCTCTTAGTTTTTCTTGCAGCACGAATACAGCCATCAAATGAATGGTTCATGGTATTTTTGTAGCTATATATATTGTCTTCCTCTTTGTATACTTTGGTTGTACCTATATTATTCTGAGGGTTTAAATACATCTGAGTATCATATTGTGCAATTTGGTGTTGGAAAACCATCGAACGACATCAAGACAAGGCACATATATATATATATATTCCAAAAGAGGAACTGTGTAAGTTGCATTGTATCCTGAACTCTTTAAGTCCATCTTTGAAATTCACTATGGAAACAAGTGACTCTAATTTGAATTTTCTTGACGTGACCGTGGTTGTAAAAGAGGACGGTCGATTAGAGACGGATTTGTACTATAAACCTACAGATACGCATCAATATCTGGACTTTCAATCATGTCATCCAAGTCATACTAAGCGTAACATCCCGTACTGTCTTGCGAGAAGAATTTGTGCTATTGTAACAGATGACACACAAAAGAGGGAACGTTTAAAAGAACTCAAGGAGTTTTTGTTGATACAAAACTATCCTGAAAGTCTAGTACAAGACAGTGTACAGAAAGCCGCTGTGTTAGATCAAAGTCGCCTCAGAGATGCTAAATCTAATAAACTGTGTGATAAAAACATTGTCCCGTTGGTTTCCACCTTTAACCCTAACCATCAGAGCGCTGCTGCAATAATTGACAAAAACTTACCTATTTTACATCAAAGTAAAGAAATGGAAAAAGTTTTGTGTAAATCAAAAATTGTTAACAGTCTTAAACAACCTAAAAATCTTCGTAAGTTATTAACTTCATCCAAGTTTGATTCAAGTGAGTTAGAACCAACTGTATCTAAATGCGGTGATTCACGCTGTCTTACATGTAAAAATATCATAATAGGCTCTTCTGTACATATAAATGAAAGTAAAGTATTTTCTGTAAGACAAAATCTTAATTGTAACAGTAAAAATGTTGTTTATGTCATCACATGCTCTGGGTGCAATGAAAAATACATTGGAAAAACTGAAATGAAGTTAAAATTACGCATGAATTTACACAGATCTCAGATTAATCATCCAAAAAACCGTACAATTCCATTGAGTAAACATTTAGCTGAGTGTGGAAACGGGCATTTTTCAGTTTTCCCAATGTATAAATTAAATTTTGATAACAGTAAACTTTTAGAAACAAAAGAAAGCAGATTTATCAAAATGTTTTCACCAAGGTTAAATTCTAGAACTTAAATGTTTTGCTGTACATGTATCCTATTGTAACCTATATTGTGACGTATTAATGTAATGACGTCATGTTGTACACGATGACGTTGCTTGGCAACGCATTATCCGTTGTATGTATGGCCTGTATATATATATATATATATATATATATATATATATATGAAAAAAGTTCACCAATTTGAAATTGATCTTCAGCTCCCAGGCGTTATATATTGAAAAATACGAAGTCAGAAGTAAAAACAATCCATTTTAATGGCTAGCGCTTTCAGCTCAACGAGCCTCTTCAGGCCATACATACAACGGATAATGCGTTGCCGAGCAAGTAACGCTTAAATTAATGTTGAAAAAACCCAACAGATTTACCCTTCCATTGATGGGTTTAACATATCTGATAATGGTCTATAGTGTTTTAAAATCAGTTTTATTAGAACATCAACTGTATATCAAAATAGGTTTTGAATACTATTGCTTATAATACACACATGTGTTTAACATAGTGTAAATTCTATCATCTTATTTTTAATGCTCATTTTTTATTTATTTTTAAAATTCAAATCACAATGTCTTTTTAATCTTTAAATAACAAAATACTCACTGGTTAGCACTAAGGAAGAGAAGGAATTTTTTAATGGATGATCAACTTCTTTATTGAATTTACTTTCAACAGAGATAAAAAGAGCTATGATATTGCACTAGTTAAAAATTCCATCAAAGAACATATCTTGACCACATTATTCCACTGAAAACTTGAAACAATGATTTCATAAATTGATAAAACCATGGAAAGACCAGGATGGGAGATAAGCTCTTGACATAATAATTTCTTTTAAATACAAAATAAGATTTAAAATCTATCTTCAAACACTTTCAGAGTATAGGACCAAACAATGAAAATGTCAAATCTTTACTTTATAGGAAGTAAATCATCAAATTTCATAACATTTAAACTGTTTGTGTGTGAGTTTGATTTAAACAAATTTAAGTTTAGAACAAGTACATTAAGTTTGTAGAACAAGAAATCTATCAAATTTTGAAGGTACATATTATAAGGATAATAAAGGCACATCTAGGTTTCACAGAAATTACATATGTTACATTTGTTACATGTTACATAATATTTTAACAATAAAGTGTAAAACCCAAAAAGTATGGAAGCTTAAGTATGAATATAGCAAATGTTCCCAATTTTTGGAATATCAACATTGGAATTTATTTTTCTAAATATGCATTTCGATACTTTTCATAGATATGGCTATATTAACAAATTTGCACCAATCAAGCCATCTGCTAAAGTGTTACGGTTTCATAACTTTGTATCATTCATCATTCAGATATTAATAATTTGACTAGCTGTTTTAACTTTATGAGTCTATTAGTTATCAAATATCCATCTTTGTTGTATAAAAATATAGCAAACACCTGTTAACTGCTTGTATAAACTCTCAGTCCAACAGAACTACTTTTCTACTTTTTGTTCTACAAGAATAAAGAACAATGAATTGAGCAGTGAATTCATGGTGATGTTTTTATATGAGCATGTGTTTTTAAGAATATAAACCAGTCTTGCTCATATTCTGGAATTTTCTTTCATTTGATGAGGCTTTATGACAATTTTTCAGCCCCACTTTCAATTGCTAAAGAAGGATGGTTTTATAATTGTCTATTTCAAAATGACCCTCCCCAACCTTTTGTATTTTTTTTCATGACCCTCCCCTGGTGGCTGCATATATTTTTCTGACCCTCCCCTGAAAACCCCCGGCCCACCCCCCCCCCCCCCCCCCCCCTGTAATAAATGACCGGTCCCTAAGATATAGAAAGAAAGAAAATTATTGAGGTGGATGGCTTATTTTTATGAATATTCAACACCAGCTTTGAACATATAGATCTGGTTCTGTACTCTCTGTATTCCACTTGTCAATTAGTGGAAAGTTGAAAAGTATTTACATTATGTAACATCATTCTTTATTCCATGATTGAGTATTTTTTCAATTCAATAATAATTAAACTCTTTTTAAGGTAAATGATAAGAACATGGAAACATTCTCTCAGATATATTGATCACATGGAATTTTTGTGTGCAATAAGTTAAAAGCTGACTGATACTGATAATGTCACTGCAATTTGTAACTTAAATAGCTTTTCTATGTGTTTTTGTGTGAGAATTGTCTAGAGATGAGTTTTTTATGATTGATACGCTTATTCATGTTCGAATCATCACATTTGATTTTATTATCATCCCCAAATACCCTATTTTTTTGCTATTGATTTTTTAAAAATCCCTACACTACCAAACATTAAGTTTGTAAAGGATATATATATTGCTGAAATAAGTTCATTGTGACTGTCATGTAGTGCAATGATGTTGCAATAACAGTCAATGAGCTTTGAATCTACAAATTTCTATGCTTTTTAATGCAGCAAATGCAGCAATGATCTTTCAAACAAATGTAACATTATTCAAAGAGAAAGTTTAAATCACATAATGCTATAATAGATTTTAAATGCATTTATCCTAGCTGATTCTACTCAACTTCTGGATTGCGTAACCAAAGTTAATGGCAGATGAACTTAAAGTTTTAATGAAAGGAGATATATATCATGATTTTAATGTACTGATGTGTGAATACCTTGATATCAATAATTTGTTTTATTTGTGTGTCTGATTTGTTTGAATTAATTGTTATCAGAGAAATTAATTTTTAATTTCTATATTTGTAGGTTTACAGTAATTCCTGGTTACAGGGAGGGGATGACAGGAGATTGATGTTAGCTTCTGTTCTGTAAAACTGGTTCTTGGATTCAAGATCTATTCATTAGCTTCAAGAGGAAGAATAAACTGAGAGCAAAATTAAATCTTTCAATTATCTCTGTCCATATAAAATGTTTCATTCTGTTTTGTAAACAATTATTGAATAAATTTGAAATTATCATATTTTACCTGTATTTATCTTCCACCTTATTTACATATACTTGTTTCTCATACCTGATTAATACTGTGATTATACCAGACACAAAAGAGATTTAAATAATTACATTTAATATGGAAAAAATTATGATGTAAAGTTGTAATCATCCAAAACATTTTGTCCTTTTGTGAATTTACTCAAATTTGAAAAAAAATATCTAAGTTTTGAGAGGCAAGAAATATTGTTATCTGACCTTGTATTGTTGAAGGGCACTTTAGTTGTCAGACATTCATAGATTTTCATCAAGTTTTAATCAAATCATAAACTGGGTATATATTTACTTTGTATAAACCCATATCCCTAATGATTTTTTTTAGGTCTGACTTCAGGTTGAATTCATCTTGAAAGCCTCCTGTCCTAACTTTGCTTTGAAAACCCTGGTTTTCAATTAGTTCTTTTTAAGTTTTCATATATTTTCAAATCACGTTTACGTAAACTGATTATCATGAAATTAATTATTATTTTTAAAAAATAACTATTAATCTTTAACTAGAAATTTGGAAATTACTTTATTGTCTGCTTTATCAACAAATGGTTTGTGATGCAGAAAGGAATATCCCATGATATTTCCTCGTGAGTGAGTGAGTTACTGTTTAGCTCCTCTTGATTAATACTTCAGCTAAAAGCAGCTTGGTTCTTTTGTCAAGTCATCTAGCTATCGCATAGTCTGTGGCAGTGTATCGCCAAACATAGTCTAAGGGAGACTACTTGCCGTGATTGGGGCGTGGCTAATATAAAGCAAAATTGAAGAGGTTCAGTTTGTTTATTTCATATTTCTCGATAACTGAAAAGGCTGTGTTCGATCTATAAGGCTAAATGCCCACAGGAGAATAATACTTATATATATTAAACTAAGACAAGTTTCCCGCGATATTTATTGCGCGAATGTCATCGTGCTAGCTCGTGAAGGGGGCGGAGCTTATACGGTCATGGACAGATGTCAGTCAAGTTAGCCGGGTTCGGGATACATGCTTTTCTCATGTTGAAATGGAAGACATATTCTTCCGAATAAAGTTAGAATGTTAAGTCCACTTGATATACAATTTGGTTCGAAATTATATTTTATTTATTTGCTTGAAATTGTGCGGTCAATTTATTTCCAGTAGCTCAACGAGGTGACCACTGATCATTTTCAGGAAATTGTTTTCGACCTCGAAGTTAGCCTAGATGAAATACACATCGGACTGTGCTCATTTCGCTTGAATCATTCATGGTTTAGTGAAGGATATCTGTCATAGATGCTAATCATTTGATGAATTGTGTTCTTGCTTCGATATGAACGTTTTTTCAGCGTAGAAATGATATAAGGAATTTGCATAAGTAATGTAGGCAAATCGTACTGTTGAAAGTGACGCGAGACGTTCTCGATTATCTTGTCGGATTTTATACGAGGGATAGAAAAACAATTAACATAAAACGTCATTTGGAAAATATACTATGTGAATGTCTCTGATTTCTTGATTGCTTGTCTATACTTGAAAATGTCTTAATTTCATTGTATACATACTTTACAGACTCATGTTTTTGTACATGCAAATATGTTATTTAGATTTAGTTTTTCCTCGTCGGAAACTGTTAACGGTTTTGGACTGATGAAGGCAATGTTAATTTCCGTTTTAATGTTGCCAAATTTCACATCATGTTCAAGATTGGAGCCATATCAATAAGTGGATGCAATTTCAGTCACCATGCATGTGTGGTGACAACGAACGAAACATTCCAACGAATAGTACAATTTACGGGCATTGTTTGTCAATGACGTCACGATCAACAATGTTCAACAAATTGTCGACAAAAAGATAACTTGCAATACGACCGGACCTAAATGTAGCATGCAAGAAGTAAACACACCAACGTGATCACTGACATTTCCTCTCTTGAAAAATAAACATTTGATTAACATTTGTTAGAAAAGGATTTTTTTCCTAGCAATGAAAAAAAGTGATACTATTCCGTGGTTCGCTAATTTACCGGGAAAACACAAACTTCCATTTTGACACCAACGACAATCGTTGTTCACACCAGTATTTACATTTATTTTACATCTGTTGAAAGCTAATTTAAATTCTAAACTTTCTGTGTAATTTGACAAGATAGGGTTGCCGGACAAAAAAGTTATAGCTGAAATACGAAAAGGTGTTAATTTTTCGTGACGTCACGGCAACTTATCTGGCACGAGGATAGCGCCAACGTTATTTTTATGAAGCGCCAAGGGGATTAATCATGGCTATTTATAGCTTACATTGACATTTGTTTGAATTCTCATCCGGGTGGTGCCGCTATTGCTGAATGCAAGTCATTTCATTAGCTTGCTATATTTAGCAATACGAGCTTTTTAGGCCGAAAGATTATCAGGGTATATGAACGAGCTAGGCGGAGACAAATGCGCTGATGTAGCAGGATGATATGTACTCTATATCGCCATAATGACAAACAGTATCATTTTATTTGGCTTGATGACCATCCAAAATACCTACCTGAACTAGCATCTGCAACTCAAAAGTGCCAAGTTTATATTTTCTTAAGTTCAATTATCATAGGATATGGCCGTACACATGTTAAGAAGCCAGCATTCTTTTCTCAGTTAATACATATTATTTACGTGATCCACTAAACACTACATTTATCTTTTGGGGGGACGTAAGTAAGTTTCCAAAATAACGTTTCATTCATTTGTGCTGGCCTTTGTCTGGTTTCGATCATAAATCATAGGTTGGACTCTTTGCAATTGATGTTTTTCTCTGCCCACTGTACCTCTGTGGGGAGAGAATGCCCAGCAGGAGACTGAGGCGGTCAAGAGTGATATTTGCCCATTTTCTTAAGAAATGTCTGTTCAGTTCAACCTCGTGCAAAATTTGATTGGGTGTATATATATTGATTGATAAGATCTTTGGCTTTAGTTTTTAAAACACTTTATTTAACGAAGTAGGACATTAATAAAGGCATTTTTAGCTATACGTTTTCGAGCGTCGCCGATTGTGCGGACATGAAGGAAGTGTCGTCAGATCATGTGAACAATTACGGGCTATGCTTGATTGGTAATCAAAAACACGAACCGGCGTACGCGATGAACGTGCCGAAACACTTCATCGACTCGTGTGCATGCTGAATGCCCTGGTTTGAAATGACAGCTGGGCGAAACCGGGATAGGATAGCGGACAAATACTTTCGTTGTGACTTTTTCAAAAGCAAACATATCCAACTATTCTAAATACACATGATATTATATTTATACATTGCATTTGATAGTGAAAATACGAAAGACCATTAATTGATACCAAATTTGAAATTGTTTTTTTTTGACTTGAAAACGAAATCAATTTGTTTTTAAATTCTTCACGTAATTACGAGTTTTCTAATTGAAAATACAAAAAACTCAGATGTGATCAATCAATCTCGTAATATATCAAATAATGACTTTCTTCTCGTAATTATGATCGAGTTTTTACTGAAAAAAATTCAAATGTGCTGCCTTTAGTGGTCTTTCGTGTGAAAGTTTAATTCACATTGCATAATGTTTGTATAGAAATGACTGCTTCCTGTTAGTAGGCCGACACACTTAATTGCTTCATATATCCTATTTTAAGTCTTTAAAGGAGAGGCAAATTTTTATGTGGCTCAACTCATGTTTTGTTTTCGGAATATTCTGTATGTCAACATCTTATCTTTTTCAGACCCGGCTTACGCCGGTCACATGTCAGGTGAACATTTGCCAAGTAAACGAATCAAGCAAAAGGTCTCTAGTGTAGCGCACCGAAAGAGAGAACCGTATTAGGTGCCGAGTTAGCTCCCCTGTCGTCGCCCTCTCACGTACACACGTAAAGGTTTCTAACTTACGTAAACATGAATGAAAATATTCTGCCACATTTCGCGAAAGGGGAAGTCATAAAAGGCTTCGGGAGAGGTAGCAAGGAGCTTGGTATTCCAACGGGTGAGTAATGAAGGAATCGTCATTCATACAGTAAGCCAACAGTGCAGGTTTGGGGAAACAGGACATAGCGATATTGCTAGGCGAGTTTGACGATAATTTACGATTCGCTGTGAGCAGATACTGACGAATCATGTCAAACTAATAAAAATTGCTAGTTTTGGAATCATTATAACTATAAGTGGCTACAGTATTAACCAAACCCAAGTCCAAGTTTAGCGTATGGCACCAGATTCAGAAAAACACGTTTTTATAAAGAAGGGATAAATTTTTTTATTTTCATTATATAACCTCGCGTACGGTGTTTTCGAGCCCCTAAGACAAACAGCGACAATTGTTAAATAATACACATCTTTTAAAGTTAATTAATATCTAACCATTATCAACATTTTTTTTTTTTTCTTATTGAAAATCATTCGATATAATTTAGCCTTTAGCCTGCGACCTCGTTGTAAATGTTTCCTTCAACAAATTTTACTTCTTGCAGTCAAAATCCAGGTATTTTTAATGGGCACGCTTAAAATACCTTGTTGTCAATAAAAATTCACCATTTCTACTTATTTGTTACTTGAATTATTTTTTTATGAGCCAAACATTTTTGAACCTCATATAAATTTTATGCCTCATTTACACTCGACCACGATAAGGCCACGATTATACCGATCTGATACGAACCAATTATCGCAGTAGATCTTTATGATCGTGCCACTTTTTATTTATTTTTTCGTTATTGAACGTTCTGTTACGTTTTGATACGTTACAATTCGACCTAGTACGCATTAGTACGAGTTAATATCCGACGTGTTGCGCTTCAGAGAAGATTTGTTACGAATGCTTGACGATCTATTGCGACCGTTTACGATCATTACGATTCCATCATTTGATCTGTTGCGATTTCTCGCGCTTTGATACGTTCACAACGATCTGTTGCCTTTTGTTGCCTTTTATGTGACAATTACAAACACGAATAACACGATTATTTCTATTGGTATAAGAAGTACATGTTATGTATATATTGTGTCACTTCATTCAGCGACTTCAGCATGGAGACATGCGAATTGGTAACTCTCCTCTCTATGGTGTCTGGGTTAGAGGATGCATCGTTCTCATGCATTCGGGAAGCGTTGGCAATTTTGGAGCCCTTTCCCTTGCCCTTTGCTTTTTTGGGTCCCATGATGTGTCTTGAATGACAATACTTGTTATGCTACTGACAGTTAGTTCACAATGGTTTTCGCCTGGCAGCATGAGACAATTTATAGGGAAAATCCCAACGCAACAGAACGTAGTGCAAAACTTGAGAGCGTTATAGATCGTGACGGAGCGTAACAGAGCGAGGTACAGCGTGGTAGAGTGTGAACGGTATTCGTAGTACAGCTTGCTTAAACGTCCGCAAACATGTCTATAATGTAGACGATGTGACGCAACGCAGGAGATCGTAAAACAAACGAAATAGAGCGCAATACATGTTGTTAGAATCGTGGGGACATTTGAAGTAACATCTTACACGATGTGTTACGATCATCTCGATACGCTCCATTGCGCTTTTGTGCGCTCTAATACGCTCTAATGCACTCTACTACGCCCTACCACGTTCTGAAACGATCACTAAAAAAATCGGCATGATCGTGGCAAAATATTAAACATGGTTAATATTTTGACACGATTATAGAGATGCCTCACGATCATTGAGATCCGTTGCGATCACCACGATTTCTATCTGCGCTCCCCCACGCTTCATGAGTTGAGTTGCGATTTTAAAAAAAAAATTGAATCGTGGCCATCGTGGCCTTATCGTGGTCTAGTGTAAACGAGGCATTAGTCACGGAAGGGAACTTCATCGTATCGCGGTAAAAGGTAAAATTGGGATTAGGTTGCGGAATCAGGATTTATAATTTTTTTCCTTATTTTTTTTAACCATAAAAATCTTTTTATATGTCTTGGTAGTTAAAACAATATAAAATATTCTACATATGTCATATTACATATCAAGTTTACACAGAAATGCTTTTGAAGACTTCTCCAGACTTCATAAGAACAGGTTTGGTTTTGTTTAAAGTTGTATTTTCTAGTATGCTGAGCTGGTTAATAAATATTTTATAACATAAATCCAAAGTATTAATACCCATACGACTGAATGATGAGAAAAAATTAAATCTAAGAATAATCTTTCATGTACATCACCAGGAGGAAATTAATAAAGAAAATGAAAATTGACTCATTTTCTTTCAACCTAATAAGAGATGAGAGAAAAGCAAAAGAACACATTCAGTTTAATATTGAAGTGAATACATGCAATTATTAAATAAATGATATCAATTGTATTCAGATATAGAATGTCACTTGACTGAACTAATTGATAAATGTTGTGAACAGTATCTTTAGACTGATATTTCCAAACAGTTTTGTAAAAAAGTCCATTTGTGATTATTATTCTTTAAAATTTCAATGAAAAATAAAAACAATTGTGGCAATAGATTTGCTTGAAAAATAAATAAAAAATATGATTTATTTAGTTCAATAATCATTTTATATATGTTTTTCATTCATAAAAGAAAAACCATTTCCAGTCCGCAGATAAATTAAAAGTTTTTGTCCAAAATAAAATTTTGAAGTTTTATTTCTATTCTAAAAATGCAAAGAATCGTACTTATCACCGTGGCTTGTAAGCACACTTCAGCTGCTTTAAATTGCATAAACGACATGTAGACGACCTTATTCAGGTCAAATAGTAACGGGCACATGTCATAAATACTTTTGACAACATCTTGTTCAGTGACGTGGGTCAGCCATTTTTAGGCGAAATGCATGGTGAATTGATAATTTGCAAATGTTAAGTTATGACATATGACAACAGAATATCACCTCTTCTGATGCATTTATTTAAGCATGGTTACTCCGTATACACCCCTCAGCATCATAATTATTTGTTCTCTTGGCAATTCATTTTAGATAATTATTCTATCATGAGATCATCTAATTATTGATTTTTAACTAAAGAATAATGTTTTGCATTTACTTAAATGATGTGTAATTTGATTTGCCAAAAAAGCTTATGTTCATAATTTCATATCAACGTGCACAGACTGGTGCACCTGCGTAAAAATCCTTTCAGTTGTGCACGTCTCTCGTTGATGAACAAAGTCGATAAAATTTGTAATCAGACAAACCTTTTGATAAAATTCAACATATGCACAACGTAAATCGTTAATAATTAAATATCATTAACAATGCAATAGTCCTCTATGATCTGTTGCTGCGCCACTTGTCTGATGTCCGTGATGCGAGAGATCTGAGTTGTAGATCCTTAGTTATACATATGAAAATGAAATCTTAAAGTTCAAATAATTCTTTATTTTTTTTTCATTTTGATTTTGATTTAAATCAGATATCATATCTGACTTTGCAAGAGCTTTTCAACTTGCATTTTTTCGGCTGCATATGCATTGATCAACGACCCAACGTTCTTTGGCGGCCTGCCAAACCGGGTAGAAATAGACCAGTCGCTTATGAGACGACCCCAACTGTCGATCGCTCGGCGAGTTTAATATAAGATGTCACATGATGCCAGTCATGTATTTTTGACAGGAAGTTCATGTTCTTCAATAAAAATAAGATCAAACTGTTTGCTAATGTATGGTTTGGAACGTTGGTAGCTTTTAAGCATGACTATAAACAGTATTAGTTGAATTCAATGTTTCTTTTAACGGAACAAAATTTAATGGTTTAATGGCCGAAATAACAGACTTACAACAATTCAGAAAACAATTCTTTCCGATGATTTTGGGTCCCTTCCCCTAATATATTGTTCCGTAGTTATTTTCTAACTGATGTTTTAAGAGAAATCCATGCCCGTATTCTAGGGGCTCGAAAACATGTGACGCTCGAAAACAGGTAACGTGGGGATAATGTTATTATTATCATTTTGGGCGATACACGTCCCTGTGGTTTTCCCTATGTGCAGATGAAGTGTCACGTCAATATATACTAGAAGGCTGATACATATGGTATTCAATATTCCTAGACATTTGTCATGGATTCAATATGCACACACTGGACACTTGATTGCTAGACTAATCACATCTCGTTTTATGTAAAAACCTTATCAGGACATAGTGAACCTTTTGATAGATAATCATATACTCAAATCTGCAATACTTTTATCTTCCTATTAGTAAGCTTAAAGGTTAACTTTCACCACTCTTGAACTGTCCAAGTTAACCCTTGCCTCAGACGTTTCTGTGCTTGTCCTCTAGCTTATTGCAAAGGAATAAGAGAGTCCAATCAGAAAGCTCCTGGCAAAAGCTACATCAAGAGACTCAAACAAACATGGCGGCCTACGTGTCGCAATCTGTCCATTGCAAGATTTGTAAAGAGAACGTACCGAAACATTGATAAATTGACATAAATCAAATTCTCGATGTCATAACACTGTAGTAGTCAGCAACCTTTTTGGATCGCGGTAGTAAATGTTTCTTTCAATGAACTTAACTACGTTCAGTCAAAATCTAGGTATTTTACATGTGTACCATTTAAATATCATGCTGTCTAAAAAAATATTTAAAAAGTAAAAATAAATTGAATACCAAGTTATATTTTCTTCCATGTTCACTTATTTGAAGTTTTAACGTAATTTTGAAAATATATCTGTATGTACCTATAATTATTCTCTCTTCATAAAATATTGCCAATTTGGCTTTTGTACTTTTGGTTATGATCAGATGGATAATCAATAATGAGACCTGGCAAATAGAATATGCATTGAAGTTTTATTGTGTGATGAATGTTACATTCCATTTACTACAAAAATAAAAACTGAATAAGAATATTTAACTCTTATGAAGATGATATTACAAGGTTTAGAATATTTTCAAAAATCTTATTTCTTGATAAAGATGAAACATAGTTTAATACAATGTTCACATTGTTCAAAAATAGATTAACATAAATGTTAACAAAAGATTTATTGTAAAAAATACAAATTTGATGACATAGTGTCCAATCTTACCCATTAAAAATGAATGCCCGGTAAAACTAAGACAACTCATTCCGACCCCTAGGCTAGTAGCTTTACTATGTTAATGTGCTGCATCTGATTCCGACCCCTAGGCTAGTAGCTTTACTATGTTGATGTGCTGCATTTGATTCCGACCCCTAGGCCAGTAGCTTTACTATGTTGATGTGCTGCATCTGATTCCGACCCCTAGGCTAGTAGCTTTACTATGTTGATGTGCTGCATCTGATTCCGACCCCTAGGCTAGTAGCTTTACTATGTTGATGTGCTGCATCTGATTCCGACCCCTAGGCTAGTAGCTTTACTATGTTGATGTGCTGCATCTGATTCCGACCCCTAGGCCAGTAGCTTTACTATGTTGATGTGCTGCATCTAATTCCGACCCCTAGGCCAGTAGCCTAACTATGTTGATGTGCTGCATCTTATTCCGACCCCTAGGCCAGTAGCTTTACTATGTTGATGTGCTGCATCTAATTTCGGCTCCTAGGCCAGTAGCCTTACTATGTTGATGTGCTGCATCTTATTCCGCACCCTAGGCCAGTAGCTTTACTATGTTGATTTGCTGCATCTAATTTCGGCTCCTAGGCCAGTAGCCTTACTATGTTGATGTGCTGCATCTGATTCCGACCCCTAGGCCAGTAGCCTTACTATGTTGATGTGCTGCATCTAATTTCGGCTCCTAGGCTAGTAGCTTTACTATGTTGATGTGCTGCATCTAATTTCGGCTCCTAGGCCAGTAGCCTTACTATGTTGATGTGCTGCATCTTATTCCGCCCCCTAGGCCAGTAGCCTAACTATGTTGATGTGCTGCATCTTATTCCGCCCCCTAGGCCAGTAGCCTTACTATGTTGATGTGCTGCATCTAATTTCGGCTCCTAGGCTAGTAGCTTTACTATGTTGATGTGCTGCATCTGATTTCGACCCCTAGGCCAGTAGCCTAACTATGTTGATGTGCTGCATCTTATTCCGCCCCCTAGGCCAGTAGCCTTACTATGTTGATGTGCTGCATCTAATTTCGGCTCCTAGGCCAGTAGCCTTACTATGTTGATGTGCTGCATCTTATTCCGCCCCCTAGGCCAGTAGCCTTACTATGTTGATGTGCTGCATCTAATTTCGGCTCCTAGGCCAGTAGCCTAACTATGTTGATGTGCTGCATCTAATTTCGGCTCCTAGGCCAGTAGCCTTACTATGTTGATGTGCT
Source organism: Phorcus lineatus (assembly GCA_921293015.1). NCBI lineage: Eukaryota > Metazoa > Mollusca > Gastropoda > Trochida > Trochidae > Phorcus > Phorcus lineatus. The sequence goes on from OV121093.1 coordinate 24,016,132, forward strand.
GCATCTGATTCCGACCCCTAGGCCAGTAGCCTTACTATGTTGATGTGCTGCATCTAATTTCGGCTCCTAGGCTAGTAGCTTTACTATGTTGATGTGCTGCATCTAATTTCGGCTCCTAGGCTAGTAGCTTTACTATGTTGATGTGCTGCATCTAATTTCGGCTCCTAGGCCAGTAGCCTTACTATGTTGATGTGCTGCATCTAATTTCGGCTCCTAGGCCAGTAGCCTTACTTTGTTGATGTGCTGCATCTAATTTCGGCTCCTAGGCCAGTAGCCTTACTATGTTGATTTGCTGCATCTAATTTCGGCTCCTAGGCCAGTAGCCTAACTATGTTGATGTGCTGCATCTGATTTCGACCCCTAGGCCAGTAGCCTTACTATGTTGATGTGCTGCATCTGATTTCGGCTCCTAGGCCAGTAGCTTTACTATGTTGATGTGCTGCATCTAATTTCGGCTCCTAGGCCAGTAGCCTTACTATGTTGATGTGCTGCATCTGATTCCGCCCCCCAGGCTAGTAGCTTTACTATGTTGATGTGCTGCATCTAATTTCGGCTCCTAGGCCAGTAGCCTTACTATGTTGATGTGCTGCATCTAATTTCGGCTCCTAGGCTAGTAGCTTTACTATGTTGATGTGCTGCATCTAATTTCGGCTCCTAGGCCAGTAGCTTTACTATGTTGATGTGCTGCATCTAATTTTGGCTCCTAGGCCAGTAGCCTTACTATGTTGATTTGCTGCATCTAATTTCGGCTCCTAGGCCAGTAGCCTAACTATGTTGATGTGCTGCATCTAATTTCGGCTCCTAGGCCAGTAGCCTTACTGTGTTGATGAGCTGCATCTGATTTCGTTCCCTAGGCTAGTAGCTTTACTGTGTTGATGTGCTGCTGCTGATTTTGACCCCTAGGCTAACAGCCTTACTATGTTGATGTGCTGCATCTGATTTCGTTCCCTAGGCCAGTAGCCTTACTATGTTGATGTGCTGCATCTGATTTTGACCCCTAGGCTAGTAGCTTTACTATGTTGATGTGCTGCATCTGATTTCGTTCCCTAGGCCAGTAGCCTTACTATGTTGATGTGCTGCTGCTGATTTTGACCCCTAGGCTAATAGCCTTACTATGTTGATGTGCTGCATCTGATTTCGTTCCCTAGGCTAGTAGCTTTACTGTGTTGATGTGCTGCTGCTGATTTTGACCCCTAGGCTAATAGCCTTACTATGTTGATGTGCTGCATCTAATTTCGGCTCCTAGGCCAGTAGCTTTACTATGTTGATGTGCTGCATCTAATTTCGGCTCCTAGGCCAGTAGCCTTACTATGTTGATGTGCTGCATCTGATTCCGCCCCCCAGGCTAGTAGCTTTACTATGTTGATGTGCTGCATCTAATTTCGGCTCCTAGGCCAGTAGCCTTACTATGTTGATGTGCTGCATCTAATTTTGGCTCCTAGGCCAGTAGCCTTACTATGTTGATGTGCTGCATCTAATTTTGGCTCCTAGGCCAGTAGCCTTACTATGTTGATGTGCTGCATCTAATTTCGGCTCCTAGGCTAGTAGCTTTACTATGTTGATGTGCTGCATCTAATTTCGGCTCCTAGGCCAGTAGCTTTACTATGTTGATGTGCTGCATCTAATTTTGGCTCCTAGGCCAGTAGCCTTACTATGTTGATTTGCTGCATCTAATTTCGGCTCCTAGGCCAGTAGCCTAACTATGTTGATGTGCTGCATCTAATTTCGGCTCCTAGGCCAGTAGCCTTACTGTGTTGATGAGCTGCATCTGATTTCGTTCCCTAGGCTAGTAGCTTTACTGTGTTGATGTGCTGCTGCTGATTTTGACCCCTCGGCTAATAGCCTTACTATGTTGATGTGCTGCATCTGATTTCGTTCCCTAGGCCAGTAGCCTTACTATGTTGATGTGCTGCATCTGATTTTGACCCCTAGGCTAATAGCTTTACTATGTTGATGTGCTGCATCTGATTTCGTTCCCTAGGCCAGTAGCCTTACTATGTTGATGTGCTGCTGCTGATTTTGACCCCTAGGCTAATAGCCTTACTATGTTGATGTGCTGCATCTGATTTCGTTCCCTAGGCTAGTAGCTTTACTATGTTGATGTGCTGCATCTGATTTCGTTCCCTAGGCCAGTAGCCTTACTATGTTGATGTGCTGCTGCTGATTTTGACCCCTAGGCTAATAGCCTTACTATGTTGATGTGCTGCATCTGATTTCGTTCCCTAGGCTAGTAGCTTTACTGTGTTGATGTGCTGCTGCTGATTTTGACCCCTAGGCTAATAGCCTTACTATGTTGATGTGCTGCATCTGATTTCGTTCCCTAGGCCAGTAGCCTAACTATGTTGATGTGCTGCATCTAATTTTGGCTCCTAGGCCAGTAGCTTTACTGTGTTGATGAGCTGCATCTAATTTCGGCTCCTAGGCTAGTAGCCTTACTATGTTGATGTGCTGCATCTGATTTCGTTCCCTAGGCCAGTAGCCTAACTGTGTTGATGTGCTGCATCTGATTTCGTTCCCTAGGCTAGTAGCCTAACTGTGTTGGTGTGCTGCTGCTGGTTTTGACCCCTAGGCCAGTAGCCTTACTATGTTGATGTGCTGCTGCTGATTTTGACCCCTAGGCCAGTAGTCGCCATTTTGCTGATATGCTGAAACTAATTCTGACTCCTCTGCCACTGTTTTCAGCTAACTTCCCCGACAGTGTCATCGAGGAGCTGCCCCATGAGCTGGCCACGGGGGTGTACTACGGCTGGGCCAATGTGGATGGAGGGGAGGTGCACAAGATGTGCATGAGTGTTGGCTGGAACCCCTACTACAAGAACACCAGGAAAACCATGGTAATTTGGTCATTGCTCAATGGTTATATTTTGATTTATGCAAAACATTTCAAGATTTAAAAGGAGCTCACTTGCTTTAGTCTCTTTTTTTCAAGTGATGTTAGAGTTGTTCCTGCAAAATAAAGTGAAGTATCTTCAGAGAAGAAGATTGTCAAAGGTGCCTGATGTGCGAATATTTAAAAAAGTTAAATAAAAGCGATATGGCGGCGAAACTATGCATGCTACAAATTCGGCATGATTTACTTTTTTGCTGTAAATGTTATTGCCGATCTTTTTGAAAAAGTTTCAGGTCTCTAAGTACATTTAGAAAAAATTTCCAATGTTAATTTTTGAAAATTTGAGTGGGACTGTGCCTTTAACGCATGATTCAATTCAGCCCAAAAGCTTTGCATGTCTATTCCTCAGTAAGGGCTATCAGCATACCATACCGTTTTGGCTGTATCTGTGTCACAAAAAAAGTACAAATAATAATAATAAAGAAGAGCTTGAAGAAATCGGATAAAAACAATAAAGACCTCCAACTAGATAGATGTTAGCTTTATGAAATGCCTTATGTTAGCCTTGTCAAGTTACACTTTTGTATGAATAATTTTCTTTGTGTTTTGTAAGAATTTTAACCTAACCTGAAACCTAAAATGTGTATTGTAAGCATCCGGGATCACTTTGAGAAGTGGGGGTAAATGAGTTTGCCGTACCCATTTATGCTCTTATCTATGTTGTTTGCTTTAATAAATTACCTTTTCTTCTACTTGCTTGCAGGAAACCCACATAATGCATAAATTTGAAGAGGATTTTTATGGGTCAAATCTGAAGATAATAATGATTGGTTATATCCGTCCAATGTCAACATTCAAGTCTCTTGGTGAGTTATTTTGACATTTTTTTATAGATAAAATGTGTCATTTATTTAAACAAATCTTCTGAACTCATCAGGCCTGAAAAGGCCAAATGGGCTTATGGCTGGTCGATTTGCAACTTATGGACTGACCCCCTGTGATAAGTTGATAGACTTTGGTTTCATGATAACTTCATTTATTCTTCAAAGTGCAGGTTAGGTACAAACTGGACTGCATTTTGCTTCAGATGTTAGGGAGCATTCATTACTGCTTGTCTCCTCGAGAATAGGGAGTAATTGTTGTATACAATTTTATCATGACATCTTGCCTCTTAAGCAATAAGTGATTGAACTATTTACTGGATTTACAAATAAGATTCCCCTGACAAAATATCAATGAAGTTATCTTTCTATAAATGATGGCATGATTTCATATTAGAATTATATCATAACCTACAGCTCACATTTAAAATGGAATACATCTATAAGTAGTAAATAATGACCCGGTGCCGAGCAGTTATGGCAAATAAACTCGCGAGGGCCTAGCCCGAGCAGAGTTTATTGCCATAACGCAAGGCAATCGGGTCATTATTTGGCTTACGCTCCCGCGGAACACTCCCAACATAATTCTAAACTAAATTATTTATATCTAATGAATTTAAAAACGTGATACTTTTACACTTTGCGGGTTGATGTTTCTGACCGAACGAGTCCAATAGAATATTTACAATTAGATTATATACAAATCAGAAATATACAAAACCTATTACCTATAAATATATATCGGTGTAGACATGACATAACAAAAAGTACCTCAACTGACATGGATCCAAGTGGTTGAGGCGTTGCTAGTCAACGGAGAGGTCCACGGTTTGAATCCCACTAATGCTCTTTATAGATCTTATATTTCTACCTTTTTGAAATTTCAAAATTTTACAAGTCCATTTGCTTGTTCACATTGACCATCTCATAACCGAATCAGGTGTTTAGTAACTGAAATGTTGTTAAAAAAACCAAGTTAATCCCCAACTCATTTACTCACTCATAACCGACCATGGTAGTTATGAGATAACCAACCTGCGCACATGGTGGTTATGGCATATAACCTTCAAATAAAACAAAGGAAATAACTTCCCAAGGGGTGTAATTCATAAATAGAATACATAAAGAGAATAAGAGATAAAATAAAAGTTACACGACAAGAAAAGGAAAACCCACATTCAGCCAAACACACATGACTTTAAGTTTCACATTCTTACCTTCCATATAACACACTTGTTGAACGTAACTTTAGAGATAGAGTTTTATGTGTAATGAGTTCATACACTTAAAATACCACAACAGGACACATTGTACTATGTGTCCATAAACACAAATATTTGATTTGCATCTCGTCTGTTCATCTCCTTCGGCCGACATATCGTCACTCGACCTCCGAATTTTAAGGTCTGAAACATATACCTCATATATAAGTCGACCCCCCTCCTTGACCCCTCAATTTCTGGTATAAAAAACTCGACTTATACACGGTAATATACGGTACCATTGAACACATTGTACTGTGTTTGTAAAGAACGTAATATAAAAGCCAATGCCAACCAAACATACCTATATACATGAAATGAATGCCAAACAAATAAACTTGATATCCCTTCAATGCTACAAATTCACATCAATGAAATATACATGACAAACCAAAATTAGCCTTGCTAATATGAGTCCAAATCCAAAGACCCAAACAACTATCACAAAGATCCTATGTAGAAACCACAAATGCAAAAGAAAACGGAAACTAGGTCTATCTACATTGTTCTTGTTTTGCCCCTTCTTTATAAAATAACATCATTTAACCAATTGCTCCGGTACAATAATAAAAAAACTGTTTTTTAAATTCCTTCTTAAGATTTTGGATCTAGATTACAAATCTATAAAAGTAAGGCCTGTCTTCAAAACAAAAATAGTTGAGCAATAATGATTAGTAGAATTTGACAGGCGTAACTACCTTGTAGCACAAAAATCAAGTGCTTACACTTTGAAATTCAATAGGAGCATTTAGTATAAACGTCATATAGTCTGGATGTACACAGTTTTGCCATTTACGTTTCTTGAATAAATGTTTCTCTAAAATATTAATGGTGACAGTCGTCAAAACGCACAGTTCTTAGTGGAAAATGGATCATGTCCAACCACATGATGAATAGTTTATTGTTTATAGAAGTGTCCAAATTGTTTTCATTACAGTTGTGTGGCATATAGCCGTCTTTCTCGTGTCTCTGACCAAACATCTGCGCTGTATTGTCAAGTTCATAAAATCACTTTGCATCCAAGTATTAATCTTCCAAAACATGTTTAAGAAACTTTAGTATTATGTAGATCTAAAAATTTGATTTGTTACCGTAGATAATTTTGATGGTATCTTAGCATTTGAGTGGTATGAAGCTTAGTCAGTTTGGTTTATCAAATCCTTTAGTTGTGCTTACAACTGAAAAGTTCTTAGTTACGCCCCTATCTGAATCATTATTTGATTTACCATGGTGCGTTGTTTGCAGATGAGCTGGTGTTGGCTATAAACAAGGATATAGCGGAGGCGGAAGTCAAGCTGGAGGAGGAGTCAGCTCAGCAGTTCAAGACCAACAACTTCTTCAAGTCTTGACATATGATAGTTTAGCATTCAATTTATCATAATCTTACAAATGGATGTTGGGTATATGGTTATATTTTATTCAGTGAAATATTGTGAGAGTTTACTTATTGGAGAATGAGTGCACATGGCTTTAAGATAATAGATTTGGATGTGAGTCCAGCTAATCATATCACAAAATTGGTGTTCTTGAGTGTGATTCAAAACAGCTGTGTATGTACACTCCAGCACTTGTTAGTTGTCCCTGAGGCTCAATGGACGTGCTTCTTGTAGAGCCCTCTAATTAATTGTTAAAATTGTTTGTTTTTATCAATAGTAGTTTGAACTACAGATATTGAGCTTTTTAATTCGGCACATTGTTACTATTGTTACTTTACTTCAGAAGAGACTTCGGTCATTCCTAACTTTTATTAGAGTGGTACTGATGATAATCTTCAATGAAAATTGATGTTTCACAAGCATCATGTGCAGAAGTGCCTTTGGGGCTTTCACCTTCTTGGTCTCTCCACTTTGTCGAGCTGAAATACTGCTGGCATAAAAGTTATGTTCTGATGTCATGAGCGAAGTCAAAAACCAAGACTGATTTCAATCAAACTTTGTAGATTGGATGATTATAGAAGATTATAGTGACCTTGACCTTATTTATAAGTTGTCAAGTTTGCAAGTTTCAGAGTCTTTGAATCGGACATAAAGAGCAGTCAACTAGTCAATAAGAATGAAACTGACAAAACAAAACTTGATTTTAATAATGATATGCTCACACATCATTCAAACAAAATAATGTAATGCTATACCTTGTGTAGAGGTATGATAAATCTGTCACGGGTATAGATAAGACCAGATGATAAGAAGTATTCAATGATCATGAACCTCAAATATGATACACATAATAATAATAATAATAATAATAATAATAATAATAATGATATGGAATCTACCCTAGGTAGATAGGTAGGATCAAATACATGATTCTGCCACAGTATTCCAGATCAAACTTTTTCCACAAGTCTAATATGTGCTTTTTTATTTTTGTAAATCAAACAGTTCATCATCGGGCCCTGTATGGGTGTGGTTCACTCATTAGTATGAAAGTGATAGAGATGTAAGGGGGGACTATTCAGTAGTTGTTTTTTTTCTTGCTTTGTGAAAACATTGTAAACTCTAATGAACCAAATGTGTGGACCAATGTCACAGCTTGCTGTGAAGTGATGTATATAGCCAGCTGTTCAACTGTTGCATTATTGTTATTGTCTCCGCTCTTCTGTATTAACATAGTAATCACCATTTGCATTAAGTTGCAATATTCTTATCAAATGATGATTTTCAATACAGAAAAATAATTGCATTTGCATGCATGAATATTTACATGAAAATATTTACTATTTGTTAGCATATTTGAGTACCTTTTATCAAGAGCTTGTTAAGAAGATTGTTTGGTATTGAAAATGTTTTGAAAGGATTTTTTGTGTGTTTTGTCCAAGTCTCGTTTCATGTGTGATGATCTGATTGTATGTTGGGAAGAAAGTTGATGTATATATATAAGAGTGGGACAAATAGATACATCCACTTCAGACTGAAAGACGTGTCGGTTTGATTAAAACCTTGGTGAAATATTTGAATCTTCATTTTAATCACATCAGATCTGAACGGTCAGGTGTGCTTATGGCAGGGCCCTTAGTCTGTCAGCTTGTGTTTGTCTGACCCTTTGTAGAAGCTTTGTTAAATGTTCAATTTAATCACATTGATTTGTTTCTAAGGATTCAAACATGCTCAAGTCTATGTCTGCAGGGCAATTGATAAGCTTAGTATTGAACATAAAACTCAGCTTGTCGCCACTTTGCTGAGCATAACTCTCAGAGTTTATGACTGAAAATTCAGATTTGGTATGGATGTTACCTATGTGGCAGTGTTGCTCTAATTCAGGTTTAACTCCCAAGTAGACAATAGTTTTATGTAAATTTAACCAAAAGAGACACATTTTCTGGCTTCTGTTTTATTTCATGAGAATAACTAGTAAATGTTGTGAGTTCAAATTACAAATTTCATAATATAGGTATATAACGTGTTTGAACCTCTGTTCACCAAATAGGCGACATCAGCTTAATCCTTTGAAAAAGTATGTCATTCATTGATATGACTGACTACGTAATTATGATATTGGTCTCATGAAAGTTTGATACAGAATTTCATGCCTGTAGCAACCATTATGAAAAAAGATACAGCTGTTTGTAATTTTAGTGCACTATCTCTAACATTTTGAAGATTTACCTTGTCCTTTGGAGATTGTAAAGTGTAGATAAGGGGATGCATGACTAAATATTTACCATTAGCCTTCAGTCTTATATTAATTAAAAAATGCAATATTTGATGAGCTGCAGAGCCCTGGCTATATTTTCATATTGTTTCACGCCTTTATTGCTAGATTCCTGATAACCTTTGTAAGATTTCCTGTAGCCAACAATTTTATGATATATGTTTGTGACATGAATTAAAGAATATCAAGATAGTATTTATGAAACTAGATTTTAGACAATTTCTTTTGTCAACAATAAATGTTTGTCTTTATTTATCCTTCTTTATTGAATAATGTGTTGATATACGATGGTAAATAAAAAAAATTGTAGAATGACATAGAAAGATGATCAAATTATAACTTGTTGCATTTCATTTTTCAACTTGTCTACACTTCCATCAAAACATTTTGACAAGCAATGTTCCATTTTCATTATGCCATTCTTGTTAAACGCTGCATTCTTGGTCTCAAGAAATCTCTCCACTGCAGCAGTAAGTGGCTTTTGTTTTCAGCAAAAACTTGTCAATGTAAATGTTTCTTAAGATGGGGCAGAGAAATAAGTCCGATTGGGAGTAGGGTGAATGTGGAAAAATTTCCAAGCTACATTCGGTCGGGCAGTGAACATTTACCAGTTAACATTCACCCATCTTGCAGAGGGCTTGCTCATGTGAAGAACATTTGTAAGTATTGTGTATACCAACCCAAAACTGATGCCCAGTGTCTCGATGGTCACATGTCTGTCTGCAAGCACCATGTCATGAGCAGCATCAACTTGAACATCACTTATGGAGGCTATTGGCCGACCAGACCTGGCATCATCTTTAACACTTTGTCTGCTACATTATGATTCAGCAACCCACCTGGCAACTGTAAACTCTTCAAGGGAGTCATCACCCAATGTCTTCATGGATTTCCTGTACAGACATTGCTTTCCTGCACAAATACTTGTTAAGTGCACTCTTTTCAACATCACTTATTTTTCCAGTTTCTTTGCCCCAGTGCGCTTTGATTATGTGACATCTCGAAAAGTACTCTACAGATGTTTGCAATATTTTGTAACTATAGCTTCAGTAAGGATTGCTTTCAAGGTTTAAATATTCTATTCTACAATTTTTTTTATTTACGCAGTGTTTATAGAGCCTGTATTTAATATCCAAGATTCTACTGTTCTATTTATCCTTAAACATTAAGTCATTGATGTTTTCTTACTGTATCCTAATACAATTAAGTCTATTTATATTCTCATTCAAGGAATTTATTCAATTTACATTCATGTATCAATGCAACAATTTAGTCTTTTCCCAAAAACTGGTTATGGAATGATAGATTGATTTTGAAAGTATCTTCCATGACCAAATAATAGGTCTTTCTGGTCAAAGACTCTTGCCGTCTAACTTATGAAATAACAAGAGCATTTTAAATTTTAGAGCTCGAGACAAATGTTGAAGACTATATCTGTATTTCAGTTGCAAATATCCATGGCAACATTGTTGGTCACTTGTCAACCCTTGAATGGGTAGTAAATAAGAAGAAGTGTTTCTTATAAATGTGTGAATCCATTTGCTGATTAACATGTTTTTTACATCACAACTGAATTGTACACATCGCTAAAGTAGTGATCATTGAAATAATGATTTGAAATAAGGCAGTAGTTTCCACTGTTTGTGCACATTTCATGACTTGAAACATCATAAATCCAAGTTTTTTATTTAAAAGTTTTTAGGTGTAACAAGTAAAAACTCTGGTTGACAGATTTCATATGTTTTATAATTCTAAACTGGTGTATCAACGTTGAAAACTGTCTCTTGTTGCCATAGTGAAGCGCAGAACGGGCATAAAGTATTCAGCCACGTATGTCAGTCCTTCCCATTTTTGTTGACGTGATATCTTAGGAACTGCTGCACCTAGAGTCTTCTAATTTGGTACAAGATTTTAATGGTAAAGTTGATAGTTAAATTTATCTCAGAGACCACTCTGTTTGGATGAACTAGACTTCTTTTTTGAAGGTCACTACAAGCCTTTGACCAGTTTTTATCATTTTTAAGATGTAGCTGTTTGTTTTTGTTTACAAGTTTAATACCAAAATGTGTTAAACAGTACATATTTGTACTTGAAGTGTTTAGGTAAAACTGATGTTATATTTATTTATGTTTTCTTCAGTTTATCGCTGACTTATTTAATGAACAAGACAATACATGTGGGCCATCTAAATATTGAGTACCTTTTTCATAATTGAATCAAAATTGCAGCGGGGACATGGTAATGTTTAATGTTTGTTTTTTTACTTTGTTTTCAAATCCTGGGTTCAACTCAATTTAGATCTTCTGTATTATTCTATTGATTTGTTTACATATTTTGTATATTCAGAAATACATGAAAAAGTCCCAGGATAGCTTTGATCTCTGTGTGTATGTGCGACAGATAAGACAATTTGTCAATAAATCTGTTTTAAAAACAATTTGATTGTATTTTACAAATCTTATGTCATAGTTCAGCAATCTTGTATTGTATACAGAACCTTCTTTAAGTCATCCTACATCTGCAACTGAGCTGAAGCATGTGAACTTAAACTACTGATTGAATCATTTTAGTACCACATATATAGAAACGTTGACCAAATGAGCATCATGTCTAAAAGGAAAATTTTAAATTATTCTAATGCTTTAAGCTTGGAAATATGTCAAATGACAAGAAATCATTTCCAAAAATGACAGTAATTGTATCAACATCAACCTAACTTCTTTAGGAAGATTATTTCAAACTTTTGAAGTACTATCGTCATTATGAAAGCAGAGCTGCTCAATATCTTTAACATCCTCGTAGAGTTCACTAAATATTTAGTTCAGGGACAATTTATTTGATTTATTTGAGTTTGAATATTTGAAGACAAAGGCAGTTTTTTTCACCTGTGCTGAGATACCAGACCAAGATTACATGTAAATCATTTATGATGAGATACCAGACAGACAAAGCTTTTAGGTAAATCACCTGTGCTGAGATACCAGACAGAGCTTACAGGTAAATCACCTATGCTGAGATTCGAGACAAAGATTACAGGTAAATCACCTGTGCTGAGATACCAGACAAAGCTTACAGGTAAATCACCTGTGCTGAGATACCAGACAAAGATTACAGGTAAATCACCTATGCTGAGATTCGAGACAAAGATTACAGGTAAATCTCCTGTGCTGAGATACCAGACAGAGCTTACAGGTAAATCTCCTGTGCTGAGATACCAGACAGAGCTTACAGGTAAGTCACCTGTGCTGAGATACCAGACAAAGCTTACAGGTAAGTCACCTGTGCTGAGATACCAGACAAAGATTACAGGTAAATCATCTGTGATGAGATACCAGACAAAGCTTACAGGTAAATCTCCTGTGCTGAGATACCAGACAAAGCTTACTGGTAAATCACCTGTGCTGAGATACCAGACAAACAAAGCTTTTAGGTAAATCACCTATGATGAGATTCCAGACAAAGCTTACAGGTGAATCACATGTGATGAGATACCACAGACAAAACTTGCATGTAAATCACCTGTGATTTAAACCAGACTAAGCTTGCAGGTAAATCATGTCTTCATCAAATAAATAATGATAAACATATGCAGGAAAAAGGCAAATTTAATGTTATGCTATGAACAGATTAGCAGTACGTTTTTAAGACTATTAAATTTAATTATTAAACATATATTATTCGCGTGAAAGGGATTAGGAACAACTTCTGAAACTTAGGATACTCTCCTTGAAATGTGAAATCTTAGTTTACCTTTTTTACGACAGAAGACATTTAAAAAGAAAGTAGCACAGGAAAAGAAAAACAAATTTAGAAGAATATTGGTTTGATAAATATGTTTAAACGCTTTGTTTTACTAATGAATTATTGGACTAACTTAAAATACAGTTTTGTTTTGACATAGTGATAGGTCTGCACTTCCTTCTAGCATAATTTTATGGTTAACTGTAATCCTACAAATGCGCTAAATTGATGCTTTTAACTTATTAACGCCGAGAGCCGCGTATATGCGTCAAAATAATGAGATCCTCACAGCGAGAGCCGCATATAAGCGTCCGTTAATTAGCAGTGTCTCACAGCATCACTTATTCAGCGAGAGCCGCGTATGTGCGTCCGTCGTATAGTATAACAATGCACTTATTTTAAAATCAGTTGAGCATCCATTAGTGTAGATAACAGTTTCGTAAATAAGTTGCTATCCTCAGGAAAGCAATAAGAAATGAAAATCGTTGCTCTTTGTGCAAAAATATGCTACGTTTGGTAAATGAAAACATTCTGCGTATGTTGGTCTTGGAAGGGAAAAATAAACACTTTGAAAAGAAGGTTTATTAAATCAGATGAAACGATTGTAGTCTTTGTGTAGTTATCAATTTTGAAACAATGTTAGGCCTAATAACATTTTATTTTTTAAACGCATTGAATTCATATATCTAAGACGAAACGAGAGGAAGCGTTATTATAAACATTTATGTACATGTATTCATACATCATTTGATAAGAATTTGAGGCTATTGAAAGTTACACTTTGATTTTAACTTTACTTCTTGAATGCATAACTTTGGGATGGCATGTCATGAAACATCAATTTGATAATTGCATGTTATCAATATATTGAACACCAGTGTTGTTCTACTTTTTATCATATACTTGCTTATAAATACAGAGATTTTGAATGTACGATAGACCCTCCGTCAAGCACCCTGTATCAGCCCGTCGTCAAGGGCAAAACCTGTATCAGCCCGTCGTCAAGGGACTTGAACCTGGAACCCTGGGCAATGAACGGGAAAAAAAGATCGAAGTCGCGAGATATTTAGAGTTGTCTCCCTTTGTACAGCTGACGTTAAAACATGGCCGATATCGCGGAAAGAACGCTGCAGTCTCTTGCTGATCGGATATTTTAGCTTGATACGATCATGGAAGCGGCAGTTGACGAAGAAAACGAAAACCAAGTGAGCATAGAAGCTAATGGCATGGACACAGAAGCATTTGTAAAGAGAATAAAGAAACCCTAACACTGTAAGGAAGACGACAGGTGACAAGACACTCATGTTAATGTTATTAATTAAAGTTTAATCTTTTTATAGTTACTTTTATTTTTTGGTTTTGTAAGTATATATGATAAAAATAGTATGATATGGGTATTTTCATATCACATCCTGTATCAGCCCTCGACCAATATCAGCCCTCGAGCTAAAGCTCTCGGGCTGATATTGGGGTCTCGGGCTGATACAGAATGTGATATGAAAATACCCATATAATACTATCTATGAATACTATTATTAATATGACAGTTTGTTCGAATATTACTTTACTGAACTAGCTGAGCGCATCCTATATCAAGCAAGGTCAGTAGCGGTCCTGTAACAATAATAGTTTTAGCATGTACATGGTTTTTTTTCAACTTCTACAATATCCTTCATAGATCCACGACCCTGTCTGCCATTGAAGGGATGCATGCACATGTTAAATTATAATTAGAGTTGACAACGTCCCAACAGAATAAATCACTTGGTCAATATAAATAATCATTACATTCGTAAATGTTACGTGCTTTCTCTTAAATCGGGATATCATCTCTATAAATCCTTAATTATAATTCAGATAGTTGAAATACCGACACACCGTATCTACTCAACATGATGTGTATATATGCAGTATTTGTATTTACAAATGAAAATGCATATAAATCAAAGTATGTGAAAATATGACTTACGTTATGTGTTTATGTGTTAGTACTTGCAAAAGAGTGAACAATATGCCGCCATCAAATCACTGTTGTGGTAGATTGAGAAAGGCAATCTAACATGAAGATTGACAAATGCTTATAAGTAATATTTAGTTATGTATATACTTTACATATTATAATATGTAAGTGTGTGTCTGTGTTTATTATTTGCTCTTCTTTAAGTACTGTTGTTTAGGTATAGGTGAAAGAAATTGTCTCTCATAACATTTTGACCAATATAACAGGTGCGATATCAAATGCAGTTTTTTTGTCAATGTTATTTGGTGAGACAATGAAAACAATTTCACTCCCTACCTTTGAGTATGTTTATGAATTGAACCGCAAAATAACAACTCAATGGTGAAATATCACATGTTGTATTCCTGTAAAGTATCAATATCAAGCACCTGCATCTATCTTCACGAAACTATAAAACAATCAAGACTTTATGGCACAAGGCTAGACAGTGTCCGGTCAACTATGGCCCACAAAGGCCCCCCCGAAAAGACGGGTTCTTTGAGCTAATTGGTCTCGCTACAGCGAGCAGCGTCTGTGGTCAGTGGCCAAGGCGTTGAGCCGTGAAGCTGTCTCGGCGTTAATGAGTTAAAGGAGAAATAATTTACGAGTTACGAACGTTGGTTGGTTAATTATTGTTTGCAACTTGGGGAAAGGGATTGATATATTTTGCGAATTGGGTAGATTTAAATTTGATTATGAACCCGTGTTCGTGGGAAGTACTTCGTTCAGGTTTAAAAGGGCAATTTGATTTTGAATTTTGAACATCAAACACAATTTTCGTTTTCTTCTTTGTTCTTGCAATTTTTCCAACCTTTTTCATAGTAAAGAAATCTTTGTTATGTATATTTAGTTAAATCAGTCGCTATTCTCGCTGCTTGTAGTTATATATGTTTAACTTCCTTTTTGCTCAAGAAAACACCCTTCACATACTTTGCATGCGTATTCTAAATGTGGCCGAATGAACATGACAGATATTATTAAGCATATTTCTACCAAATACATATTTCAAAATTCGCATGCAGGCATCTATTTTCGAAACCTTCAAGACCATAAATTCAATATGTTGAGCACATTTTCCATTTTGAAAAGAACAACTTGAATTATATGATCATTTACAATACGTTCTTCAACGCAATCAAAATACCTATTTTGAAGACAAAAGGCAGTTTTGAATTACTCTGGGGAAGTAAAGAAAAACTAACTATTTCCTTATGGCTGAATTTTGTATTTGAAAATCCAACTAAACTCATTGACTACTGACTGAATAATAACCTGAACTGACAGTAATTCTACAACACTCTTACATACGCGCCTCCACTAAGGAGGGATTAATTAACTCAGGTAATTGTGCGCACATGCCAATGTCATTGAATAAAAGAGACAGTTCAAAACACAGAGACGTGTATCGTTTAGTAATACCTTTAGAAAGACACACATGCCTTTAGACCCTACCCTGCTACTACAGCGTGTATCTTTTAAAAAAGCTTTTGAAAAACATGTATGTCAATAAACTGTACCCAACTACTACATATATTTTGACACATGTTCTGTACTGTGTAATGAGTTGTGGGGTCCCATCACATCCATAATGAACAAGCGTTGATGCAGTTCCACGTGAACACTCAAACAGCCGTCAGATAAATTCATACTAATTTTGTAATTTTAGTGGATATTTTTATTTTTTTAAGGTGACAATTGTTATAATGTGATTGAAAACATGAAAGATTGACATCTGAAAGAAAATGTTGCACCAATTTTGGTTTTTAGAGTGCAACTCTGTTTTTATAACTTGACAATATGATTTTATTCAAAAACATAATACACAAATAATTTGAGGTAAACATGGATAATTATTACATAAACATCACCTCTGGATTCACTGTCGTGTACACAGTAAGGAGGGGACGTTCCAAGATGGCGACCAAAACAGTACGACAGAGATAGGTGTCTGATTCCATTGCTCGTTCCTCCTAATTGTCAAGGATTAAATGGTTAGATTTAACTTTGAATAATCAGGATATGAATAAGGAATATATTTGTGCAGCGTTTGGTTGTACAAACTTCAAGAAAAACACGTAATTGCCATATAAAGTTGAAGTTTATCGCACTTATATTTTCGAAGCGGGGCTTACTACTCTAAAAGTGTATTTTCCTACCCTTAAGGAGCTTGAATGTTATAGATATCGTCACACACAGTTGCTATCGGACGTAATGAAGATTTCTGTGCAATTAAAAGTGATTTGCTTAAGTAATTAATTATTGCCAAATTAAAAAATCAACAAGGCAGCGGAGGGAACTCGGTTCAATAACCGAAAACATATAAACATATAAGAAAAACATTTAATATTTATAGTTATGTGCATGTTGTTTAATTCTTCCCAAAATTATTTCCTTTTACAAATAAATTTGGCGCTATTTTCTGAATTGAATTCTCTGCTCACCGAGCTGTCAAGTCAGACTGTGCACTTTGCAATTCTTTGGAGCTATGGTGGGATATTTTCTTATCTTTAATTCCTATATTATTTGTGATTTGACTGTAATTTTGACTATAAACTTCTCCCCTTTGTTTTGATATTGATATGGCTACTTAGTAGTGCATCAATTGTCAGAATACATGTTGGGATCGGATCCTCATTCTTCTTGCGAAATTGTGAAGATAACTTACCCTGTACGGTAGGAGGCAGGTGCCTTATGTGTAAGGATCTCCCTTCCTCTTAGATGATAATAATGAACGATGCGAGAATCAAGTCTTCTATTAAGAAAAGATCGTCTTCGAATCGGCACTATCTATCCCATAAGAAATATTCCAAGACGTCTAAGTCATCTTCTGAAATCCATGATACCTTTGCTTACCTCTCTCTTCTCCAACATGAAGCAGGAAACTGAACAGAGATTTGAGGCCATGGAGGCCTATGGAGCCGTGTGGTCGAACAGGGTCAGTGACCGGTCAGCAGAGTCAGGTTAGCCCAGTTAGAGATGGCAGCTCTCCTTTGCCCACGTCTCACCCAGCTTTGGATTACCTGGCGGCAAACCGTTACAACAGCCAGCCTGATCCAAAATGATATAATGACACGCTGACCCAGTGCCATGTATCGACAGCACTCTGCACTCTCAGCATTCTGCCTCTAACACGGATGGCATGCGTCCAGGCGTGGTCCCAGCTTGGGACAGTAACACTGGCCAGGCGAAGGCGGTTCATATTTATTAAGAACCTGCTGTTTATCCCGATTTTGTATAATTCTAATTTCGACACCAAGTCACAGGATCATGTTTGAGGTTAAGTGCGTCTTACAAGAAGACATTCTCACTTTAGCCACAAAGGATGACCTTACCCCAGGGAAATTTCAAGCTGTAAAGATGAAAGAGATACACTTATGAGTTGCAGTGACCAGACGAGTTGGGAGACTCATGGTCTCTGCCCCTGGTCCACTACACCGTGCTTTCCTTCCCCCTCAATCTACGGTCACTTTGACAGTTTTTTCTTAATCATTTACCTTCAGTGAATAAGGAATTTGACCGCTTCAAGCACCCTTATCAATCTTCTGTTTAACCCAACCTGTATTGTAGTGTCATTCTGGAGTTGGATTCTCCTGCCACAGTTGCGATGGACACGAACTGGTTCGCTGCCAGGGTGCAACACTTGCTCCTCCAGTGTTCAAATCCTATGATGGTATCAAACCCGAGACTTTCGTAGGCCTGTGTGTTAGAGAGGCTGCCTCGTGCGGAGTTCACAACCAGTCGGAAGACAGGAACATCCAAAGCCAGAAGTCATCTTGTGGCTCAAGAGGCTACTCCCGAAGGCGGCGACGTCTCCATTTCCTCTGTTTCTCCCAAGACTCGTTGTGACCCTTGAATGTCCCCCGACATTCTCTTGGAATTTGAGGTTTGCCCATTGGGCAGCGACTATCTCTGTTTGACAGATCACCGATGATCTGTGGCTTTTAAACATCATTACCCATCGCTAACTACTTCAATACATTGTGATGCCGCCCTGACAATTCACCCCTAGGCAGACAGTTCTGTTCTCAGGGGGGCCAAGTTGACAGCGGCCTCCCTAGCAATGGACCAGCTTCTCAGGATGGGGGCAGTTACGGAGCTTTAACCTCAAGATTATTTAGAGGCAATCTACTCACCCATGTTCTTGATGTTATTCACCAAGTTCCTATCTCCAGTTCTGCATTTCCTTTTTTGTCAATAGCCACAGTTACGTGGACATCTATCTCTTTATCATCTCAGGGTATGGATGTTGTCCCAATTCTGGATTGTGATTCATACCTTTACGCACCTGGGGTATCTGGTTCATCAGGACAAGTCTGATTTTGTTCCAACGTCCAAGATCATGTTTTAGGTGTTTTCCTTGACGCAGCATCTTCCACAATTATGCAAAGGAGGAACATAGGATAGCAGCAGTGGAATCAACAAACAAATCAATATCGCTACCAGCAGTGCCAACCAGATCTCGGGTGTCTCTTGTGGATATGCTTACCTCGATACAGGCCTTAATGCGGAGTGGCAGACTGAACTTGAGACTGGTACAGAGACATATCCAGTTTTGGCTGAACCTATCATCCTCTTTCTCTGGAATCACTGCCTAAAGCAGTAGTAAACCTGTAACTCATCTGATGGACTTCAAGAACCGTAACAGCGTTTTCCCCTTTGCTCAACTTCTTCCTCAGGTTACCATCAACACAGGTGCCTCCATTTGAGGGCTGGGGAGCTGACTGGGATTCACGGTCAATCCAGGGACAATGGGATACAGTTCAAGCACAGCTCCACCTTACCTCACTGGAGATAAATGCAGTCATCAAATCAATATTTGTCCTCACTTATGAGATACAAGCATTGTGTTCGCTACGGACTATACCATGGTCATGGCTTATTTCAACAAGTTAGGCAGAACCAAATCTCTTTTTCTCTGATGGATCTTACGAGACACCTATTCAAACTTATTCTCTCTATTCCAATCGGTAAGCTCGACATTTTTCTGGCAAGTTCAGCATCCTGGCAGACGACCTATCCAACAGCAAACAGATTCTGTCGACATAATGGACACTTCACACAAATGCCTGTTCATTATCCACCGTTCGGAGACTCTCTCGGTGGATCTGTTCACAACAGAACTAAATCACCAGCACCCTGTCTTATACTGGACCCGAGAGCCAAGTCAATGGATTCTCTGGTTCTGTCTTGGAAATGTTTATAGTAGGGTCGTTTTGTTCAAGATTCGCCAGCACAGTTGTATGATATAACTGTTAGCGCCAGCTTTGCCAGTTAGGCCATAGTTTCCACCTCTCATTGATGGTCTTATGGTCGAACCTCTCCAACTACCCATGTAGTTCACCAGCCCACTTAGCAACTGGCCATAACCAACTTACAATCTACATGTGCGGAGACTATCGAAGGAGCTGTCGTCCAGCGAGGCTTCACTCAAGACACTACAACTACTATTTCGCAAGACATCAGGCCCTCTACTTCAGCTCTTAACGATTGCAATTTGGACAGGTTCAAAGGATAGAAAAGGGATTTTTGATTACTGCAACAGTCTATAACCATTCTTATGATTGCTGACTTCCTACTTTTCCTCAGACTGGAAAAGAAACTAAGATCTTATTTTCTAAAGAGCTACCTTGCAGTCATAGCGTCTGTCTGTGAAATTCAAGGTTTGATCGTGGGATCTTACGCTGCACTCAACAAGCTGCTTAGATAATTAAGGATTAGGCACAACACATCTCTGTCAGTGTTTTCTGAGTTGGACCTATGCTTTATATTCTGAGCCATTCAGTATATCCCGTTTGAGCCGATTGCTTCTGTTTCTGATACTAACATGGCCTGGAAGACAGCTTCCTTGTTCGGCTTTGTGGTAGCAGCAAGAGTCTAGAAATTTCATACCACTGTCTATGCCACTGTTTCCTAACGGTTCCTCTGCAGAATTCAATCTTCTCATCATGAGTCATCGGGCAGTAGATAGTACATCATACTTACGCTACCGCCGACCGCCAATTGATCTGACCAAGTGGACTCCTTTGCCCCATTAGATCCCTCTGGTGGTAAGAGAAAGAGATTTCCAAGAACACCATCTTTTCCTGTATAGTCTTTTCCTACCGATATCCCTACTTTTACTGGGGAAAAGATCAAGTAAAACTTTTAAAGAGAGACAATAATTTCAATAATCATAGGAATTTACAACTTATTTAGTATCAATAGGTTTAGAGGTTATGTCATAGGGATTCTCCCTAGGATTTCTTAGATTCCAACCTTGAATTGTAGAGCATCTTGAACAAGAAATTCCATCTGATTGTACCTCTCTTCCATTGTCTCTTCACCTTGGTTTTTCCGCCATCCTTTCTTGGGATTCAGGCAACAATCTAGAGATGATGTTTACCAATAATTATTGGTAATTTATCAAGATTATAATGTTTGTCCAACCACCTTGCCATCTTGACCATGTGGTTCTCGAATGTTGAATGAGGTAAATGCTTCCAAAGGTACTTGCAAAGGGAGATGATTTGAGGAAAAATAACACAACACGCACAACACCTCAACAATTTTATTTTTTCTTCCTCTCTGTTCTTGACATCAATGGCAAATCGTCGAATTATTCTCCATGAGTTAGAAGAAGCAACAGACCTGTCATATGGGTCCATACATAACATACTACGTGAAAAACTTCACATGTCCAAGGTATGTGCGCGGTGGGTTCACCAATTGCTTTCTGATGAAATGAAGCTGTCCAGGGTGTAATCAATGGAGCCTTGCTAACGCGATACAACGCCAAACCTGAAAATTTCATTATGTTCCAGAGAGCAGATAGGATTCAATAGAATGGAAACGTGCCAATTTCCAAAATACCAAGAACTTCAAAGCTGGAAGATCAACCAATAAGGTTATGACAGCAAAAGAGTGATTCATTGACTACCTGCCCCATGGTGAATGCTATGCTACCCTTCTGAAGCAGGTGCTCCAAGGAAAATGCCGCAGCAAAATCCAGGGAAGGCCTTTTCAGCTGACCTAAATTTAAATTTCTACCGTTCGGGTATCAAAAGTCCGGCAAATTCGATCGAACAAGTAAGGAAAGTTGGAAGGGGACTCTGTTGAAAAATAAAGCAGTTTGAAACGAAATATTTCGCTCTTTCTGTGTAAGGCTCAACCTGTTTTATATCCCCTCGTATGTTGTTGTTGTTGTTGTGCTTCCAGGTAGTAGAACCCACGTTGGAGACTTCAAATTCTGTGCAAGAAGTAATTCTCAAATTCTCATCGTTTGATTCAATGCAAATTAGTACCTCTTCTTTTTTACGCTTTTGTCGATAAAATTTAATTATTGACATAATACGAATAGTAGATTATGATTAAAACATTATTTTCATGATAAAACTTGGATTTGTCATTTGGCTTATCTTAACGTTACTCCGATACAACATTCAACAAGCAGAATACAAACCATATCAACAAAATCGGAAATAAAAAACTACATTGATATACATATTAGTACATATTGGAAGTAATCAAATGTTGTTTGGTAACGGGAATTCCCGTATTTAAGCCCCGGGCTTAAAAAACGGAAAATCATTGTTCTAGTGAAACTCTTGTATAAAATTTAAATTATCCTTTGTGTCAGCAAATATTAAATTTCTTTTATGGCTTATCATAAAGAATGGTTGTCTCCCACAACATCTCTTTAAAACTGTATTGAAATCAAAGACCTACAGTCTTGTTTTGCATTTTCTGTAATACTTCATTACAGTAAAGAGGAAACAAGTACGAAGGTATTAGATATTTTGAATTATAATATATTATAATGATGAATAATATCATAAATTTTTTCATATTTGTAATGAATATGTATTAGTGCTGAATATTTTAGAATATACAGATTGATATATTGATATTTTAAAGTAATTTATTTTTTAATAATATCATAAATGTTTTCATATATGTACTGAATATATATTAGTGCTGAATATTTAATATGATGAACATCATGAATAAAGTCATTCTCTTTACATATTTGTTTCATTGTTTGGACCAGTACATTAGTTAGGAAAGGTAACAGTGTTGTCAACATCAGTGCAACCAACCATAACCGATATTGTGATAACGCGTCTGACTTTTGGGACGTCTGAGTTATGGGAGATACCAATGTACATGTAGCATACGCTACTTAGAAGAAACATAGTGCAGTATCATGACAAAAGGCAGCTGAAAAACTAATTTGATATTTTTCTTTGAATCGATAGAACTTGAATGTGCGTATTTTTCAAGTTAATTTCAAGGAACAACCATGCATTTGCAAAGCTTTCTCAAGGACATGGGTTTACAGCACTCACACAGCATATGATTTTCTTATTTCAACAGTTCCGATAGTCTTTTTTGTGAAGCAAATCTCTCAAAATCTTACAAGCAATGCTCTGTAAATATTTCACTGTTAAATTTAGGCCTCACATTCCCACGAATATTTTAAAGCGCTAGCCTGAGATCTCCTTGTTGCGATTTTTTATCATTCAGTCAAAATTCTTTCTTTTTAAATTGTGATTAAAGTAAATTCTACACACGTTGAGTTAATTTTAAACAAATAAATAACAATCTTGTAGAAAATGCCATTCATATTTCTTTGGTTATCGTGGATGAAAAGTGCATGTCTAGGAATATCATTAAGCATATGTTTCTGAGAAAAATAATTCAGTACATTAGGAAAATGTTTAAATATTATTCATTCATACGAACATCACTGTTATGCATGCAAAAGAACAAAAATTGTGTTGTTACGACGGTCAATAATGTTGAAGACGTCAAGAATGGCCATAAGATTTGAAAGGAACCTTTAACACCAAAAATACATCCAAATTTCAGGCCATGGGCTTGGTAACATGGGTATAATTTCGCGTGGGCCTAAATACGGGAATTCCCGGTTTGCCTATACATGAATATAGAAATACATATTCGTTCTAATAATTTGAGAGTTCCAAAATTGAGTGATATTGGACAAAGTCTGCATTTACTTGCCCGCTTGAGCACCTGGATGTTGACCAAAATATTTCGATGTTTTTTTTATTGTTTCAAGGCCATTTGACCCATAAGACAATACATTACATTATATCACACATGAAATTCATACACATGCGCATTAAAGGATTTCTCCTCGTACACGAAACACGTTATATATTCCAACCAGGAAAGTATGATCACTAGATTCCAATATTTCAGACTATTTATATTTTTCTTGTGACTGAATAATAACGGTAAATCATCACGAAGAGTTTGATACATTGGACAATGATAAACAATATGTATTTCATCTTCAGCTGCATTGCAGTGAGTGGGTGCAATGAATGAATACTGACTTTCAGCGCAGTTGGGTCGCTAGTTCCAGCCGATGATCGCAGATTCACTGCACTGCCTCATTAGTTCAAGTTCTTTATTCATAGGTCAAAGGCCAACAAACAAAACGTTACAATATACAGCAGTAGTGGGTTGGTGGTGAGTTACACACTGTCATTTACAAATATATTGATATCTAACACATTGCAGAAGCCTAAGTTTACAATATGACAGTTGAATTAAGAAGTACAGTTTGTTTATAAGTTACCATGATGTGGTAAACACATTTTGATAAATTCAAAATAATGTTTCGGCATAGATTATTCATCAATTGGAATTTTTTTTACCATCCTAGCTAGGAGGTGAATGATAATAGATGGGCGAATAACGTTGCATGACATAGCGTGGGCATACTTATAACACATGGTATTCATCATCAATATCATTTCCGCAATGACAACAAAATCGTCTTTCATAAGGCAGTTTGTAATGACTCCATCGCCCTCTTTCTATC
This sequence comes from Phorcus lineatus, assembly GCA_921293015.1. Lineage (NCBI taxonomy): Eukaryota > Metazoa > Mollusca > Gastropoda > Trochida > Trochidae > Phorcus > Phorcus lineatus. The sequence continues at coordinate 24,040,325 of OV121093.1, forward strand.
ATGAACATGTGAGAACTTAAGCGAAAACCGGACAACGCAAGTCTATATTTGGTGATAGTTACGATTTTTAAGTATCTTTCAAAATAGAGGGATTCCTTAATATAAAGATAATTTCTAGTTTCACTAAGACTGGTCAGATTTGATTTCCACATTTTTTTGTGAATGTCAGTTATTCTTTGGCTTAATTCAGATACAAATGTACGTTCATCAGGCACATATTTGGAAAGCCATACGTAACCAAAGCCGTACTCAAAAAAGAGATTTTTCACTAGAGAAGCCCAATTTGCAAATGTTGAGCAGTAGAGACTTATAGTAATTTTATTATTATCAAATAGATATTGTAATTGCCCCTTTTTCGGGTGTTGATGTTAATGGCACATCGGGGTCAGGAGTTTCTAGGACTGTCGGAATCGGCACTGTCAACAAACGACCCTATTTTTTCCTAATGTCTCTTTCATTTCAGAATTAAATACACGATGCTATTTCCGATATTAAAGGGAATAGGAAATATGACCTATTTTGAAGATTAGAAATGTTATTTGAAGTGTATAGGGACGTATGATGCAAACAAATAATTTTTAACCGACCAGAATAATTAGTAATTGGCTTCTAAACTTGATCACCTATAAAAACGTAAACAAAATTCGACCTTTGACCTAATGACGTCACGAAGGGAATCGTCCCCCATTTGTTTACATAGAGGCGAATGGAAGTCGGGAACAGAGGAGTCGGAAATACCTCGTATATGTGTGTAAGGTGGCTGTAAACTGTAGTAACATCAAACAAGTAAACTTAATGCTTCATATTTTGCCATGGGATATCGCAAAAACATAGACGAAAATTGTGCAAAGAACCCGAACCGACTGGAAATCAGGACCCAGTAGCCTAAGTAGATACATAATGATACAGCTACAATGGTTCAGCACATTTAAACGACGATTCCTACATCAAACCTAATTTTGTGGCTACAACGTTAGGATCGAAACCCAAAAATGAAGCCGGATGCATGTCACACGGTCTTGCCAACACATGTATGCCATAATTTAAGAAACTGTTAGCGCAATATTGCGAGTGAAAGAACAAAAAATGGCCAGGCAGGCGTTTGGCGTTCACGTCGAAGTGACCTAGCGCTCATCGATTCGGAAGAGGGAGTTTTCAACAGGGTGAGTGTTGATCATGTTAAATACAGTAAATATGTATCTGTTATTTTGTAAGTATTATGTAACTAAATACCAGTTATAATGATTACGAAAATCAAAATCTAAACAAACGTCAGCTGATATGACAATTTAACGTGCTCTTGATTATGTGTAGTCCTGTTTTCGATCACTTGAAATTCAGCGTTAGATTATGACCCAGGCGAATTCTTTCACACGTGGTCAAGAATTGATCACTAAAAATTGTTCCTATATTTTTTCAAGAAGCTACAGACAAGAGGAACTCATGATCCTGATGCCGAGGGTACTGCCAAACCCCCCCCCCATAAAAGTTTGTGATTGATGAGGGCAACACAGCAGACACCAGTATGTTATGGAAGGTGCTTTTTATATCAATCAAGCAGATGGAAGCCAGGAAAAGGACAAAAATATTCAACTTAATTTGAAATCAAAGAGGAGTAAATTTAGGTTTGTAAAATACAACAGTGAAAGCAAAATGACTCCAAGTGTGATTTTAATCTAGTAAATAGTGTCATTGAGATATTACATACAAGTTTTACTGTTTTAGACAAATGTATAAATTAGATGAAAGATTAAACTGAATACATTTTATTTAACATTTTTTAATTGTTAAATATTTTGTATTGTGTGAAAATCACTAAAAAAATTATTTACATTGTCAGTTCCTCATATTTCAATGTCAAATGAAAATTGATGAATTTCATTTTGTATTGCAGGTGTTTCTACTCCAAGGATTGATTCCTTATGAGATACAGAGCCAATGGGTTTTGGGAAAAAACTGTAACAGTACAGGAACAAAATTGCCTACTTTTTTGTAGCATTAAGCAGAATAAAATTATTTATTTGTTATACAGAATCTCATTACAAGATTTTTATATATTTGGAGGGGGAAATGTTGCCATAGTTTTTTTTTTTCGAAAAAAAGGAATAACAATTTATCACCTTGTCATAGACTTTTGTTACTGTTTGCTAGAAACATGGTACTGGATTGTTTATCTGTCATATAAATGCTTGGTATGTAATTTATATACACCATGAGAATAAACAGAGGAAAATTTTATGAGTTCAGAATCATTTATTATGTGGGCAGTTAGTTTATAATAAGTTTGACCACTGTATATTTTATTGTTATTTGGAATTTGATCTTGTGTTTTCTTTACACATAAAAATTGTCAAGAAATAAATAATTCATTTCAGATTTATCTTCTTTTTTTGTCACTTTGGCTTGCTCATCTGGTTACTGCCTGAACTGGTATTATGCTGTATCCAGCACATCAGTGTTCACTGTTCATATATTTACAGGGTCATATTATTATTTTACTTTCGTCAATATAAAATGTCTATTTCTTGTAAAGTAAAGAAATCATGAGGCTGCTTAGAGCATATTTAGTATTAGAAAATCTTCTAGTCACCAAATACCTTGCATTTCAAGTAGTTAAAGATTTAATATTAGCAAGCAATGCAAAGTTCAACTTTTCAAGCAATAACTTGCTTTCACCGGAAAATCATACAAAATAGCCAAAAATATATAAGAATCAACCTTTCTATGATTCCATTAGTAGAACAGGTATTATACTTAAAAGTCAGGTGATTCAGGATTAGAATAACATGGGTTTACTGGAAAACATTGTTTGAAAAATTATACATGGATTGTATTTTTAAAAAATCAACCATAAATGTTGTCCAAAAAAGGTGTTATGTGAAAAGCATGAAATTTCATTTGATATTCATCACTGAAATGAATCAGTGAATAGATTGATGAAATAGTGATCATTTCCTTCTTGGATCAATGCAGAACAACTGGTGAATAAAATAAGTGCTAACATGTCTGGGTGCAGCAAGGGGTTAGAGAGAATAGACATCTTTTGTAAATACCACGAAAACAGGTGACCCATGAAAACAGGTTACTCCATGGTAGTACTAAATACTACTACTACGAAAACAGGTGACACATGAATAAAGGTTACTCGTTTGCTATTTTAGATAACTTTGAATGAGTGTATTTTATAACGAAACGGTCACATATAAAGATGAAAACAAGAGCAACTATAATAGAAATCGAGGATATTATATTATCCTACATTTGATAGAATAAGTCAGAAAAGAATATGGTCAATCTTCATACGATCGATGGCCAAGGGAAGTAACTCTTAACAATATTATTTTTATTTCAAGCAACTTGTTAAATAATCTACTTAACAGATATTGTTATTAATTAAGTCCCATTTCAAATTGAATTTGAATATAGCTTAGACATAAAATGACAAGGCTTTCATTCCTATGAAATAACTTGAAAATGACCATGCAAGCAGTGTTCAGTCGGTCATGGTCGTCAGAGCCGTTGCCGTCAGAACTCGAGGAGGAATCCCTCACTGGCTCGAATCTATACGGATTCTGCGGTTCGGTCGAACTTGCCGGCAATAAATATTAGGTTCATTCGCTCGAAGTCGAAAATTTTCGGCGTGTATAAACATGGAGCGAATTTCGTTTTCGTCTTCGAGCGAACGGTAGCTCCCTCCCAATCTACTCCAATCTACATTAAACAATAGGCGCTTGTCATGTATCAGGAAATTAAGCTAGCTTGAGAAGATGGGAAGCTCTGGCAGCGTAGTCGAACACGGCGATGTGTCCGGAGTCAAGTCTGGTTGGCATCGGTCCAGGGTCCATCTCGGAGAGCACGGATCTCCTCCTCGTACAGGCCTTGCATGGGCGCCAAGGACGTCTTCGCCTTCGTCTTCAGAGAGTGCAAAGTCTCGTGCAACTGAAACAAAAATTAAAAATTTATATAGGAGACAGTTAGTAAAATCTTATCTTATCTTATCTTATCTTATCTTATCTTATCTTATCTTATCTTATCTTATCTTATCTTATCTTATCTTACCTTGATGTCCTTCCGAACTGGTGGGTGGTTGTGGGTCGAATCGCCACGTAGCGGTATATCCTGTCTTGTGGTTATCTTTCCTGGGCAATTCTTAGTGGAACATTTCCAATAGTCGACGTCATTTGCCCCTCGCTTGCTAATTCGATACATGAAATTTCCAACACAAAGATATCTACCACCTCTGGAAGTGGGAACATACTTGTACTCTACTTGTGCGTTAGCCATGGTGCAATACCGATAGTGATTGCAATTTGGAGAAGAAACTAATTTATAGGTACCATAATTGTTTTTTTTTAATTGATTGAAATCAACTCATAATTTTGACAGTGTGAAAAATCATGTCAACGTGAGAACAGTTCACATCTTGCTCACCACGCGGAAGGCGATAATCCGTCCTTAATCCTTTATCAAAACTTTACTAAAACAACACCAATCATCAAAGAGCACCGCTTTTCGTCTTCGAGCGAATACCTGAAACTATATTTTCGACTTCGAGCGAATACCCCAAATATTAGTCCTATCCGACTCATCTCCATTGTCAGATGAGTCGGAAGGCCACGGGGAGCCATCACTGTGGTCACTCAGTTGGTACTCTTTACGTGTTGACGCCATGTTCGTGTTCCCTTCATGACGTCACATTATCACGTGACATAAAACTTGTCCTTTTTCTAGGTCAGTCGATTTCAGCTACTTTACGTAGCCTGTAACTTTTAAATGCATGGTCCCAAAATTTTTGTTTTCAATGGAATTTAATATCATTACGTTTATGAGTAAGGTGTTACATGTGGAAAGTGTAATTTCAACATGATTTCCTAAACCCTTTAAACAGTATTTTGACAATTAATATTCAATCGATGTTAAAGGACATTACGACAAGAATTCACTAGCGCAAATTTGAATAAAAAGTAATAGTTCAAGAACAATTGCGTAAATGTCCGAATTTTTTTAAAAGATAAATATTTTCAGTTGTTTATGTCAAAACGTTCAAAACGTTTGTCAAACCAAACTCATGTTGACAATAGAAACGATATCATTTCTACTAAATGTTATCATTATGTTGATAAATAGTACCATCGTTGACAATAAATCATATTTTTCCAATATAAACTCAACGTGCGGATAAATGATCTAATTGTCTTCTTCATTACTGTAATAAAAACTATTCTACATTGATCGTGATTTGTCAAGGATTGATGGGTACCATTAACATACTAGAAAAAGGGGGGAAAAGGCATATACATCGCCCGGTGCCCAAGTGGTGAAGTAGCCTACGTAATTGACAGCTTTTCAGATTTTCGGAAACCGAAACCGATGATTTAGTTTAAAGTGGCACAGCGTATGTTTCATGAATTTTCATGTACCTTACGCACTATTAATGTATCCTCTGATATTTATAACTTTAAAAAAAAAAAACATTCTGTTGACAAAGCATACGTTGCAAAGATTAGGCTACATGCACCTTCATAGTCTAAATAAATATCAGTGGACTTGACTCAAGTTAAATAAACAAATCTATCCAAACTCCAAAATAAATTTAGCCATTGTTTATGAAATATCACGGACGACGAGATAATTCACTCAAGTAGATGAAATATCAGGCGTGGGCATGTAAGTAGGCCTACTGTAGTTGGACCGACCTCAGATACGGCTGCAGTGTAGTGCAAGGAGATGCTTCAAGGTTCGGGCAGAGTTATAGGACTTTGAAGACAGCTCATGATCGGCCTCACTCTTAGCAAGTAATAGCAACACTAAACCTGCCTACCCCAATCATGTCGTGCATTACTGAACAGTTCCAACGCACTTTGATACCCCACATCAAGAGGACATTGCTAAAACCTACACACATTCAAGGCGACAGTCGATCTGGCGCGCGGACCTTTCACAGCTCGTCGAGGCTTCGAGGTTTATCATTATGGCGTCGGTACGGGGCGAGTGCGGCAGTGGTAGTGTGCGGGGTGTGTGTCGGGGTGCGGATCTGGTGGCAGGGGTCCCTCTGCCAGGGCACAGCGACAGGCAGCTCGGTTAATCGACTCCAATGCGTAGATAGAAAGCGCTCCACAAAGCAGACGCTAGAAGAAGCCATCAAGAAATCTGAAGACTATCTACTCAGAATAAAGGTTCGAAACATCTTGACGTTACATTTATGATTTACCGGTTCGACAGAGAACTCTACGGCATTTTTAACGAGAGAAAGAATGACTTATTATCAGTAAATGATGCAACAGAACTCTATGTCAGAGCATGAAGAGATACACAAGTTTGTTCCAATTTTACACAAAAGAGTTTCATTCCATCCATCATTTATTTGATATATGTTCTTCACTTTTATTGGTTCATATAATATCCGAAATATTGTTGTGAGAATATAGCTATAAACAAGCGGTATTTTTAGTGTCACCACTTTTTCAATCTGACCTGCTTAATTTTACATACTTATTTTTTTGTAAAGGACTTTGAGACTATTCTATTTCTGTATGAGGTGTTATTAGGTCTTAATTAAAGTTTTATTTTACATTACAAACATTGTACTGATAATACCAATTCGTGGCATTTGCAACACCTTATTACATACCTTATAACATTCTCGTCTAATTTGAGACCGAAAGCAATAATTATAAAGCTCATAGAAAAATAACGTAAAACCCATAGAACAAAAGTCTTAAACTAGCCAAAGACCATTGTAACAATGACGCAAACATTGTGCCGACAAAACGGTTGGCCTTTGTGACGTCATGCCATAGGAACGACATTTGAAAGAAGGTCGCAGCATGAAATAAAGCGGCAAACTTGGACCAAGTAAGCCAGGACAATATTTTTGTTCTTAAAAAAATTTATTTGTAATATCTACCAGTAGACACACTGGTACATAAAGACGAAGACAACTATAAAATCGGAGTATGTCACAAATTTTTAAAGAAACTGGAAAATTAAATTTTGAGTCAAGTAGGAACTAGTAAACAAATCACGGGTATTCATTGTCATTCAACGAAGGGTTATTTTACAAATCAACCAATCATTTTCGAGAATACAAAAAAAGTTATGTTGCAGTTTACAAACCCACCATTTGATTTTCTTCTGTCAAAATTCATATACCATTAATCACATGTGAATTGTTAAACAAGAGGGAGGGAGGGGGGGGGGGGGGGGGGGGGGGGGTGAGAAGAAGAAGATGTGTTGTGTTTATTCATTTCATCTCATTTTTTTTGACAGCCTTTAGCCTGTGTGTACTAGATTTTAAAATTGTTTAAGCCTGGCAGTCTGTGTGTACTAGAGACCGGATAATAAATTTGTTTAAGCCCGGCTGTCTGTGTGTACTAGAGACCGGATGTTAAACTTGTTTAAGCCCAGCTGTCTGTGTGTACTAGAGAGTCAGACCGGATGTTAAACTTGTTTAAGCCCGGCTGTCTGTGTGTACTAGAGACCAGACGTTAAACTTGTTTAAGCCCAGATGTCTGTGTGTACTAGAGACCAAATGTTTAACTTGTTTCAGCCCGGCTGTCTGTGTGTACTAGAGACTGGATGTTAAACTTGTTTAAGCCCGGCTGTCTGTGTGTACTAGAGACTGGATGTTAAACTTGTTTAAGCCTGGCTGTCTGTGTGTGCTAGAGACCAGATGTTAAACTTGTTTCAGCCCGGCTGTCTGTGTGTACCGGGGACTAGAGACTTGATGTTAAGCTGGTTTAAGCCCGGCTGTCTGTGTGTACTAGAGACCAGATGTTAAACTTGTTTCAGCCCGGCTGTCTGTGTGTACTGGGTACTAGAGACTTGATGTTAAGCTGGTTTAACCCCGGCTGTCTGTGTGTACTAGAGACCAGATGTTTAACTTGTTTAAGCCCGGCTGTCTGTGTGTACTAGAGACCAGGTGTTTAACTTGTTTAAGCCCGGCTGTCTGTGTGTACTAGAGACCAGATGTTAAACCTGTTTAAGCCTGGCTGTCTGTGTGTATTAGAGACCAGATGTTAAACTTGTTTAAGCCCGGCTCTCTGTGTGTACTAGAGACTAAATGTTAAACTTGTTTAAGCCCGGCTGTCTGTGTGTACTAGAGACCAGATGTTAAACTTGTTTCAGCCCGGCTGTCTGTGTGTACTGGGTACTAGAGACTTGATGTTAAGCTGGTTTAAGCCCGGCTGTCTGTGTGTACTGGGTACTAGAGACCAGATGTTAAACTTGTTTAAGCCTGGCTGTCTTTGTGTTGCAGGATGAGACAGGGAGTCCCGGTATTGTGGTTGCAGTGAGTGTTGATGGACATGAAGTCTGGAGTGTAGGTAAGTCACGTTATCCACCATACATGACTGGCTTAGTGTTAGTGACTTGTGTTTGTTATATAACTAGTATCCATGTATATATTGGACCAAGTAAGCCAGTTGTGTTAGTTATATAACTAGTATCCATGTATATAGTATATCCATGTATAGTATTGGACGTGATATCTACTCCTCTGTGCATTTATAAGACTGTTTTTAGATTTTCATGGAAAACCAGTATTTGTCATATATATGTCTTTTGGACATGAAAAGTTAAGGTGTTTTCATTTTATATCACCACATATGACATTTATGTTCGTATCAAAGGTAAATAATATGTTATGAAAATCATTGAGTGGCTCTTTAAATCCTATGTATAGACTCCTTGTCTAATGAGGATTATGAGTTATGATAAAGAGAATTTGCAACCCTGTGACAATTTGTAAAATAGATTATAGATAGCCTTTTGAGCTACATAACCAACAGCTCTATTTTTATCAATATCATGCAAAATTTGTTTGAACTATTTGAAACATGGTTATGATGGTTATACAAGTGACCTCTTCTATCCATCCAATGGATTTGCCCTTCTCATTTCTTCCTCTGAAAGTAGCCACATAGAACCACAGAGAACCACATCAAGTCCAATATCACGGGGACAAATGGAGTCTATCATGTCAGGAGTGATTTTTAAAGCAATCAAAAGATTGTCTTAATTCAGACTTTATAAAATAATTTTTTATACAAAATTTAACATAATTGAAAAGGTTTTCGCTACATTTAGTCAAAGTTCAAGGTCACAAAATGATCATGACCTAGGATGGTTTAGCAAAAGGCTTTATTTAACTATTAACACTTTTAATCATTATATATTGTTATACTCAAACAAAAGTTATAATAGAATTAGTGTCAAACGTCAAGGCCACAAGATATGGAAAAGTCAAATTCTAATTTGATAAAATCATTTATTGATTATAACCCCTGTTAATTCTTTGGATATGTTCACAAGCAAGGTCAATGTTCATTGTCACAAGTTCTGAAATCGTTAAGAAAATGGTGATAAAAATTGTGTGAAAATACCATGACGTCTAAATGCTACTAGTGTTAAGTGCGATTTCTTGATTTTAAAGCTCATTTGTATCTTATGGTATATTTAGAAAAAGTGCAAAATTTAGAAGGCAAAAGGGAAAACCCTCAGTTTTGTGGCTGCTCTGCTTGTATGGTGTCTGCAAAGGCTCATTTAGTTGGAAACAGATTTTGAAAATGGCCCTTTTGCAATATTTTTTGCATCACTTGTTGCTGGGGATATATATTAAATGAGCTTCCTCCGTCTGTACTCATTGCGTCCGGCTCATATCCTTGTAACATTCAACTATTTCAATTCACATTTGTCATGGAAATGAAGAAATAAGTAATGATGTCTAATTATTAGTTGTTTGCGAATTTATTAGATATTTTAGGATATTTTAGGGATATTGGGGGGGGGGGGGGGGTGGGGGGGGGAGTGATGTTTTTGAAAATGTCTGGCTCATAACGAGAGAGAGAGAGAGAGAAATAATTTATTCATGTGTCACACATCTGTACATTTCACATAAAATTCATTAAACATGATGGCAATATACATACAGATGTCCGGCCATTACACCTATGAGACACATTATGCACATTAAAAACAAAATGTATTGCTAAAACTAATATAAAAGCACATATTATATATAATATATTATGAATAGGTTATTAAATATAGTACATGTAAAAGATATGGTTGGTGGAGAGATAATTATTACAAATATATCATACACTTGAAGCCTGTCGCCTTTTGAACATCCGCATGAGTGTGTTGGCAAGAAGCGGCTGTAAAATGTCACATCTGAGGAGAAAAATTATTTTCGTTTCTTCATTGTATTCTGTAAATGATGGGTTTAAAATCTCTGCTTCATTCCATTAGTAAAATCTTAGGTCTAAATAATATCCACACGTTGTAAGAAAATGTTTTTCATCTTCAACTGCATTATTATTATCACAATATTTACAAGTCCTGTTTTCCAATAGAATAGGTGGCTTGGCAAACCTACCCGTCTCTATAGCTAAAGGGAGGCAACCACTCCGGAACTTTGCGAGAACACTTCTTTCCTCACGTTTCCATACACTCTGTACATACGAGCTAATATCAGGTTTAAATTTAAAACATCTGTAGGTTCTTAATTTATTTCCATTTTGTTTTCCGGTGTCATCCCACACTTTCTGTGACCACTCCAAGCTATCCCGATATGTTAAGATTTCCTTTAAGAACTGTATCTTTCTTTGTATACTCCAATTTTCTTCAATTATCCATTGTGCATTAGATTTGTGAAGTGAGTTTCGTACGGTGGCATATTAGGGCCATCTGTTTTTGTTTTTTTATCTTGAAATTTCAAGAAAAAAGTTGAAATTTCAACATGTCCATCTTGAAATTTCAAGATAATAAGTTGAAATTTCAAGATAATAAGTTGAAATTTCAAGATACTTATGTTGAAATTTCAAGATACTTATGTTGAAATTTCGACTTACCATCTTGAATTTTCAAGATAATGATATATATAAGGATTTGCTCTGTGAAAGTTAGCATTAGTTGGGTGAGAAGTCTCCTTGATTAAACGTCCATACAAATAAACAAAGAATCCATGTAGATATATAATATAGATACACATACAAATTTAACCAGTTGATAATAAACTTATCCAAATACATTTGAAACATGAAATATAGGCCTTAATGTTCATTTAGACAAAAATTTCATTTCAGAAAAATTGACACAAACAGAAAAATTGACACAAACATATGTATAATAAGTACAAGACTTTATATATGTAAATGACATAATATGTACAATGTGTGTACGTATGTATATAAGTATGTGTGTATGTATGTGTGTTTGTAGATATGTACTGTCTATGAATGTGTTTGTTTGTGTTTATATGTGTGTCTGTATGTTTGCTGTAAATGTATGTGGATGTGGGAGTGAGATTATCTATATTGGTACTAGTATATATTGTTGTACTAGTAGATTATGTTGGAATTAATGTACTCATATTGTATGTATGTATAAATAGTAGGTTTCGGGGAGGTTGTGTGTGTTTTTTAATATCTTTTCTATTGGATGATTAAACACAGACCACAATAATATCATCGGGAAAGTATCCGTGATATGTATTAAATATATCAATTCATATATGTATATGTGAATCTTCACTTTATAACGCTTCGTATATGTTTGTTCCTATGTATGACATATATTGACAAGACCGCGCATGTTTGATTATCAGGTTACCCGCATTCTTTGTAAGAATGTTTATGACTGTCTCTTATGTATAATACACATACACGTTTTAATATAGAACATACATATCACTAATAATTTCCGATGATACAATTGTGGTCTGTGTTTAATCATCATAATGTAAGGTATCAACTGAATACACACGCCCTCCCAAAATTCTATATATATATATCATTCTTACATACATAAGATACGAAAAACGTTTATTCCAACATGATTTATACATAAGAAGGTACGTAAATACATCATTCCCACATCGATATACATTTACATGCATACAAATACATACACACACATGCATACATACACACATTATTACTGATTAAGTTTGTATGTTTATTTGTAATATATATCTACAATAAGACTTTGTTTATATGTAGGGACGTCTAATCAAGGAGACTTCCTCACAAGTAGTGCTGACTTTGACAGATCAAATCCTTATATATACATATCATTATCTTGAAATTTCAAGATGCTATGTTGAAATTTCAGCTTATTTATCTTGAAATTTCAGCTTATTTATCTTGAAATTTCAACATAAGTATTTTGAAATTTCAACTTATTATCTTGAAATTTCAAGATGGACATGTTGAAATTTCAACTTTTTTCTTGAAATTTCAAGATAAAAAAAACAAAACAGATGGCCCTAATATGCCACCGTACATATTAGGGCCATCTGTTTTTTTTTTTTTATCTTCTATCTAATAATGTGTGTATGTATGCATGTGTGTGTATGTATTTGTATGCATGTAAATGTATATGGATGTGGGAATGATGTATTTACGTACCTTCTTATGTATAAATCATGTTGGAATAAACGTTTTTAATATCTTATGTATGTAAGAATGATATATTTATATATAGAATTTTGGGAGGGCGTGTGTATTCAGTTGATACCTTACATTATGATGATTAAACACAGACCACAATTGTATCATCGGAAATTATCAGTGATATGTATGTTCTATATTAAAACGTGTATGTGTATTATACATAAGAGACAGTCATAAACATTCTTACAAAGAATGCGGGTAACCTGATAATCAAACATGCGCGGTCTTGTCAATATATGTCATACATAGGAACAAACATATACGAAGCGTTATAAAGTGAAGATTCACATACATATATGAATTGATATATTTAATACATATCACGGATACTTTCCCGATGATATTATTGTGGTCTGTGTTTAATCATCCAATAGAAAAGATATTAAAAAACACACACAACCTCCCCGAAACCTACCATTTATACATACATACAATATGAGTACATTAATTCCAACATAATCTACTAGTACAACAATATATACTAGTACCAATATAGATAATCTCACTCCCACATCCACATACATTTACAGCAAACATACAGACACACATATAAACACAAACACATTCATAGACAGTACATATCTACATACACACATACATACACACATACTTATATACATACGTACACACATTGTACATATTATGTCATTTACATATGTAAAGTCTTGTACTTGTTATAAATATGTTTGTGTCAATTTTTCTGAAATGAAATTTTTGTCTAAATGAACATTAAGGCCTATATTTCATGTTTCAAATGTATTTGGATAAGTTTATTATCAACTGGTTAAATTTGTATGTGTATCTATATTATATATCTACATGGATTCTTTGTTTATTTGTATGGACGTCTAATCAAGGAGACTTCTCACCCAACTAATGCTGACTTTCACAGAGCAAATCCTTATATATATAATTATCTTGAAAATTCAAGATGCTAAGTCGAAATTTCAACATAAGTATCTTGAAATTTCAACATAAGTATCTTGAAATTTCAACATAAGTATCTTGAAATTTCAACTTATTATCTTGAAATTTCAACTTATTATCTTGAAATTTCAACTTATTATCTTGAAATTTCAACTTATTATCTTGAAATTTCAACTTATCATCTTGAAATTTCAAGATGGACATCTTGAAATTTCAACTTTTTTCTTGAAATTTCAAGATAAAAATAAAAAAACAGATGGCCGTAATATGCCACCGTAAATATGCCACCGTAGTAAAGTTATATTCTTAACATGGAAGAAAAATCTGTAAAGTTCAATATGCTGCATGACAGAGCAGGAAGCCCATCCCATATCTCCTCTTATAGCTAGGTTGCTAGAATTCTTTCCTGTTCCAAGGTAGTATCTGCACGCCTTGTTCTGTACATATTGAATTTCCTAGAAAATATTGACACCCCATACACCAGCACCATAGAAGAGAATAGGTTCCACGAGGGTGTTATACAGTTTAGTATATACTTCATATGAGAGTCCACCTGCACTCTTGAATTTGAATTACATGGCTGATAATGCTCGGCATAACGTCTGAACTAATCATCTGATAAAATAAAAATATAATTAATGATAAATTTGACAAATTGTGTAAAATTTTGTGAATTTTCATTAAAAGGTGGAGACTCTGTTTCAAAGTTTTTGTTCGGTCCATAACTTCCAACTGAACAGATGCTGAATAAATGCAGGTGTTTTGTTATGAAAAAATTTGAAAATGATTTTGTTAAGTTAAAAAGTTTTGGGGGAAAATTGATGTAGTTGCAATGAAAATTTCTGGATCATATATTGTTCTCTTGTTTGACTCCTTGATGTCAAATTCATTTCAAGGACCCAGAAATACATGAAGATTCATTTGAAACAAATTCCATTGAAAGAAATTAATTTTTAGGGCCAAAATGATAGCATCATACACTCATAATTGAGCTCATAATTGCGATCCAGTCTTCTCTGCCTATTGTAATTTGTCTGTTTGGATTTGAATGTATATTTTGACCCCATGAACATGATTTACAAATATTTCCAAGATTGAGTTTTCAACCATCTATAATCGGACATTTGGCCTATTTGAATACATTTCCCGTACAAACTTCTTTTTTTTCTCACATCATAATTTTATTAACAGAAAAGAGATGGTACAATCAGTCAATCATTGTTGAAAACTTTTCAGTATGACCATAAATCATCACAAATAAAACAGAAGAAGAAAGGTAGATAGGATAGGAAATAGGCGAGAATGAAAAGGTGAAAAGGTGCAGAAATAGAGGGGACTCACAGTACATTATCTATTTGGTACAAACACGACCATTTTCTTTGAAAATTGGGGTTATCCTCCGAAAAAATGTATTGTTCTAACTTAAAATGAAATTCTATGAAGTTAATTAGTTCATTGAAATTCACATCGTTAGTTCTAAACCTTGTTTTGTTTACATACTCTTTTGTTATAATAAAAATGTGGTTAGTCAATAGGTTTGCCTTTGGGTCCCCGAGCAGAAATTTTGTAATATCAATGTTCAGACTTGTTCCCGTTTTGGAATGGAACCAGATTCTTAATTGTGAAATAACATGTTTGGTTTTCTCACATGAATAAAATAGATGCTCAAGAGTTTCTATTTTTTTTACCACATAAGGTGCAAAGATTATCCTGACAAGTACCTATTTTAAATAGAAATGATCTTGTTGAGATTATTCTGTGAATAAATTTAAACTGAAAATTTCTTGCCTTGTTCTCTATAGTAGTAGCATTTATGAGTGCAAAACAGTCCGAAATATAGTTATCAGTTAAGTTGATATTTAGTTTTGATTCCCATTTCAGCTGAAGTTTGTCTAAGGAAATGGCTTTGTCGGAACACAGTTGGGAATATACAAATTTACAGTCATCAGAGCTGCATATTTGTTTAAGAATAGTACATTGTGCAATTACTTCTGTGTGATGCTGAGGTTTTGTCTTAATAAGGTCAAAATAGTGTTTTGGTATGTATTTAAAAAATCTGAAATATAGAACGTATGTGTGTGGAATATCAAATTCCTCTTTCAGTGTTTCAAATGATTTTAAATCACCAGTAAGAGAGATTACATCCCCAATACATTTCCGTCCGTTTCTAAGTAAAATATTCTTGTATTTTCTCCAAAAATCTATTCTTTAAAAACCCTGTTTGGGTTTCGCTTATTATATTGGGAAGAACATGGGGCAATTGCGGCGGATGCAATTTTATGATCGACGTTAAAAAGGCTTATCGGTGGCCAGTTTTTTAAGTATCGCCTGTCACGAGAATCTTTTGGTATGCAAGTTATTATTATACCTTGCCTTTGAAAATCCGACAATGTTCCAATTTCATATGAGTATAGAATAGATCGCCAAAGAATTATACCGACGTCTTTCCAAAAGAACCATCTATTATTTCTGATTTTATTGTGTTTTTATGGATAAATTTATGATAATGAATGAAGTAATGAATCTCTTTATTTCCTCCAGATTTAGTCCAAAGATCACCATACATTTATACACTTACTTCAGGTAATTAAAATACGGTCACATGGAGAAATATTTATAAAGCAGAGGCAAAAATATGTAGAATGTACACTTGAGTGAGGAGAGCAGGGTATACAGGTATTTACAGAAAAGTAGAATCATACATCTCCTTGAGATTTCATCTATTTGATCAATTATTGGTAATTCACAACACGTGACTTAGCTGCCATAATAAATGTAAACAATACCACTATTGTGTTTGGCAACAAATAATTTCTGCGATCTCTCATGAACACTCAATGTTAACATAAGGCGTGAACACAAGGCTCCTTTCATAATAAAGTGATCACATTCGTCTAGCTATTGGAAACTCAGAAAGTTTAATGGTGCTGACATTTAAAAATTATTTACTGTAAAAAAGTGAAGAATGACTGGGAAAAAGTCTGATAATGATTTTTATGCGTTATTGTGGATACAATTATTGCTGTTTCAGTTTCCTGTTGAATGTATCAATATAACTTCATAGTCAACCTAAAGAAATCATCTTTTATATAATTTTAAGTATCTCAAAGCATGGCTCTCACAAGTCATTGAGTTTTCTTTTAATTTAACTGCATATGTGACTTTACATAGGTGGCCTCCATCTACATCAGTACAAGTGTGTGACAAACAATTTAAATTGGTGAAGTTAATAGATCATGATGAATACATATATACATAAAAATACCATATACAGGTAAAATCAGCATGAATACATATATACATAAAAATACCATATACAGGTAAAATCTGCATGAATACAAGGTAAAAAAATATAAAGGTCAATTGGACACAGATAATATGTTGTTGATGTTAGATTTTTAAAAGAGTTTAATTATCAGATGACCTCATTTACATTTCATTCTTTCAACTAAAAATTATAAAATGATACAATTTAATCATAGAAATATTATTTTATGTCATTAAGAAAATGAAAAGCAAAATAATAAATAAGGTGAATCAAATAAATGTTATCATTTTTTATCATGTAAACATTAGTGATTTATTCAATTCAATTTATTCAATCAGATTCAATGTTGAATATTGCTTGATTTGATTTAAACATATTTTATTCATGAAGAAACGGATTGGGAACAAGTTCTCCAACTTAGGATACCCTCTCCTTGGTATTTACAATATCATACATTTCCATCATAAAATGATGACAGATACTGAACAAGAAAAAGTTGTAGGAAGAAGAATAGCAAAGAAGAAAGGATAAATGAAACACTAATTTGTTACACAAATCGTTTGGTAGCATGAATATACAATTGAACAAACTCAAATATATTAACATTTTGACAAAATGACAGGTCTGCACTTCCCTCTAACAAAAGCTGAAGAGTAACTGAAATACTTGATGTATGCAGTATGCGCTTTACTGACGACATAAGGGTTTCTCTCTCATTTTTGTACAGAGAACATTCAAAGAAAAAATGATAAGAGTTCTCAACATGATATCCACAAGTACAATTGGTATCAGGCTTCATTCCAAATTTGTATAAATCATAATTCAATGAACTGACAGCATAACGCAATTTTGTATGCAAAATATTTAATTTTCTTTTACCGCATGAGAAATATTTTGGGGCAGACACATACTTATTGGTAACACATGTTTTAAAAATTGAAATGCTTTCTGACTTACGGACATTCTCTGGTAAATTGTTCCATGAACGTATTGCTGATGGATAGAACGATTCATCTGAATGTTTAAGCCTTGAATATGGAGTGGAAATATCTTTTGCGTTACGTAAATTGTAATTACTTTTTGAACCAACATTTTGAGGAAGAAGTTCTGCAAGGTATTGTGGTGACATTTTATTTTGGATTTTATACATTAAGTTTAATTTTCTTTTTCTACGACGTTCTAGCAAAGGCTCCCAGCCAGTTTCAAAGTAAAGAAATTGCCGTGATACGTATCTTGGCAATCCTGTTACAATCCTAGCTGCTTGTAATTGAACTTGCTCTAGTTTATTGGTTAATTCCTGTGAACAACCATCCCAGACTTCGCATGCGTATTCAAGATGTGGTCTAATAAACATTATATAAATCTTATTGAGAGTATTTCTACCTAACACATATTTTAGACTTCGAAGAGAGTTTACCATCTTTGCAACCTTTGTAACGATATTTTCGATATGGTACGCCCATTTCCCATTTTGTGATAGTATTACACCAAGATGTTTATGTATCTCAACCATTCTTATTTCAACTCCATCAAAATAAAGATGTAACTTATCATTAGTATTTTGAAGCGAGAAAAGCACAGCTTCAGTCTTATCAGGGTTATATTTGATTAACCAATTTTTACCCCACATGTTAAGCTTGCACAAATTAGCATTTAATTTAATTTCTATATCACTATTGACAACTGATGAATAACCAAGCGAAGAATCATCCGCAAAAAGCCTCGTTAGACAATCTAGCTCATCAGCTATATCATTTATGTACACAATAAACAAGAATGGGCCTAGTACTGACCCTTGTGGGACACCAGCTTGGAGTGCTCGCGGCTTAGAACTTGACCCATTGACAAACACGCTTTGACTGCGATTACTTATATAACTTTTTATCCACCCTAATAGCTGACCTGTTATACCATATTTCTCTAATTTTAGTAATAAACCTCTATGCCACACTCTATCAAATGCTTTCGACATATCACAAAACACCATACAGTAATTTTCCTTTCTGTCTAAAGATTCACATATCTGATGATATATTTCAATTAGCTGATGTACAGTTGAATGTCCAGGCTGGAAGCCAGATTGATATTTATATAAAAGCATGTTTGTATGGAAATAATTAAACAGGTGCTTAAAAACAACTCTTTCAAAAACTTTACCAACACAACTGATAAGTGAAATTGGTCTATAGTTAGACGCCAGAGTAGGATCCCCTTTCTTGAAAAGAGGCATAACATTGGCAACTTTCCATTCGAGGGGATACACACAAGTTTGCAAAGACATATTAAACAATAAACACAATACATCACTTATTGAGTATACAATACTCCGTAACAACTGATGGCTTATTCTGTCTGGACCAGATGCTTTTTTCACATGTAAACATTTAATGACATCTTCGATTTCACCTTTTGTAATAATAAGAGAGTCAAAAATAGCGCTCGTTCGCTTATTAAATGAAGGTAAACAAACATTATTATTATCCAAAGTTGATATTGATTGGAAGTATTCATTTAATCTCTCAGCCTTTTCAAAATCTGAAAAGCACGTTGGACTATCGTTATCATCCTTACATTTGAGAGGAGGTATACAGGTACTAGAACCAGATTGCTTCACTAAATATCGCAGCAGTTTCCAATATGAACACTTGTTTTCAATATACGAGTCAAGAAGAAAATTATCAATATTTGCATAAAAGTTTTCTTTAGCATGATATTTCATATTATTAACTTTTTGTCGTTGTTTTTTGAATTTTGTAATATCTGATAAAGATTTTGTTCTATTTGCCTTTTTTCGCAATCTGTCTCTCTTCCTACACTCTTTTCTTAATTTAGAATCAAACCACGGTTTATCATTTGGTCGAATAGTAACAGTCTTTGTAGGGATAAAAGATTTCAGAAATGAATTAAATTTTCTATAAAATGTGTCACAAGCTTCGTTAACATCTTTGCAATTGTGTAACAATTCATTCCAATTTGTTTCTGTGATAGAATCATTCAATGAAGTACAGTCGCCTTGTTTGTAACATAACACTTCTCTGGTATAAGCCATTTTGGTATTTACTGTTTTAGTTAAGGTGATGTAAGTACCTTTGTGGTCGCTAATAGCACTATCGAAATCAATAACTCCACAATCAACAGCCTTTATATCTTCACTTACAATAACTGGATCAATCAAAGTACTAGAGTAACGTGTAACTCTTGTTGGTTCTGTAATAACATTATTCAAATTTTTATTAATCATTATATCTCTGAGTTTATTGCCTCTACTTGAAAGAAGATCTGCATTTAAATCGCCAATGATAATAACTTTACTTGTGATGTCTAAGGCATTTTCAAGATATATATCAAGTCTATTCCAAAACTCCGAAGAATTATACTCAGGTCTGTATGCCAAACAAATAATAAGTGGTTTGACAGGCAAATATAACTGTACCCAAATTGTTTCGTCAAGTATATTTTCGAAATCGTACATTCGTTTATATGCTAATGAATTTTTTATATAAAGCATAACTCCGCCTCCAAATGAACTTCTGTCTTTGCGTAATGGTTCATGGTAACCAGACCATTTTAATGAATCGCTTGTAACATTACTATCTAAATGAGTTTCTGTAAAACCAACAATTTCATTTTCCGAAATATACTCGCTAAGATACTCTAATTTATGCCTTATGCTTCTAGTATTCAAATGAAATATTGACAAGTTTTTGTAATGTGGTTCGTTTGGACCTGGATTACTTTCAATATCACCAGACAGCTGTAGCAACAATAGTAGTAGAAATATCACACTAGTATTACTGAATTGGCTTTGTAGCACGCAGAGAACTGTGAATACAATGCTTGTCTTACATGATACAGACAATAGGGAACACATATTTCGTAATTCAAACAAAGGCGTACCAAAGCGTTGAAAGTAACAAGACGTAAACAATTGCCATGATCTAAGTAGGCGCATACACTTACAACATGTCTTACAATGAAATGTCCCGATCGCCACGCGATGTTGAACTATATGACTACCCATTATCTAATAAGTATCTGGATTGGACATTAAGCAAAGCGTAGAGTGAAAATCGGGATATTTCAATGTAATACACAAGCACATCATTTTGTAAAATACAGACTTTGTTAGGAAGTACAGACCAAGCTCTAAAATATTCAATACTTTGTGATAGAAACAGAGATAGACTACTGGGGTGAAAAGTACATACAAAATAAATGATAACGAAATATGATACAGAAAGAGACGTTAGCATGGCGGAAGTTAGACTCATGTGGATCTAATAAGAGGTATGCATTACATACACAACAATATTGCTTTATTCTACTGACATACAGAATTAAATGTAATTCCATGCAAAGATTGGAGTTTAAAAACTATGTCAAGCAAAATATTTCTATGGTCAAAACTTGCATTATTGAAAGTCAATCATCTCAATGTGTGTTTTCCCTCTTAAATTGGAATAAAAAAAATAAGGACTGATATCGAAAAATAAATTGTATATTCAAATTTTGTAATCTATCGCATTTTTCAACTTTTTTTTTTTTAATGTGTCAAGTAATATTTACTTGAGCAATAAGTATAACAGAATGATGACAGGTTATAATACTTAAAATGGAGTGTCTGGAAACTAAAATATTTTTTTTGTACAGATGTCTTTAGATAACTAAAATAGATAGTAAAAACAATATAATGAATATGCAATGTCATTACTTTAGTTGTGTACACCACTGCATTCAGCATTCACAGCAGTTTATTATTTGTACTCACTTCCTGATTAGGTAATGAACATTTATTCAACTTTATTGTCAATGTTGTGATTCTCCCTTTTTACTGCTGCGTCAGAAGGTCTTGCCAGTTTTTATATGAATTTGCCTCCTTTGAAAATTTGACTTAGAGATAGGTGATAATGTGAAAAAAGCATAATTGCTTTTTTTATTAACCAATATATCCAAGGAAATCTTAACGCGACTTGTTTCCATAAATGGTTTCTACCAGCATTCTACCCAGAAGAGATGGCAGGAGCAGTTCCAGTGTCCAGTATCATCTCATGTGTGTGTTGGTGAGACATTCACATAAAGAAAGTTCTACATGTTTGCCAATCCAGATTCTTCTCGGATTAAAATGTGTTTAAACATATGGTTTCTCCGAAGCGACAATAGCTATTTTTTGTAAAAATACAGTATCAATACATGTTCCCCTATATTTTCAATAAGTACGCAATTGTTGTATGAGTTGTCAAGTCATTTACTCTATCAAACTATCTCCAGAGCACTAAATTACGGTTTACAAGGCCTAAATAGTGAAAAGTGGAATGAAATGTGATGGGTAAAACTGGAAATGGATGTCAAAAATGAAGAATGAATTGCGTCATCTATGTATGTTCATCAAACATCTTTTAAAACTATCAATTGCCGCTGTGTACAATATGAAGCACTCCATTATATTGTAAGAGGCAATAGGCTTAGGAACCATAAACTTGTTCTGATAAGCTGTAGGGGCAATGGGGTTTTTGGAGACTACCACTTTAACACTGGGAAATTGGACTATGAACTAGTGGTATGATGATTTTTGATGCTGTAGAGGTAAATATTTTGGCTTTTAAACATTTTTATTCTGTGGACAAGCCATTTAGAACAAATAACGTTATTTCAAATTGCAAATCTTATATATATATGAGCACTTTCAGCAGCCAACAGCTCATTGTGGACCAGGGGATGTAAGGCCTGACTTTTTTTATTTCTTGGATATTTATTCAGGATCTGTAAATCAGTCAGCCAAAACAGATAACTATAAACAAAATACATTTACAGATTTTGTTCCATATTATGATGTTATTAGCAACATTTTGAAATGTTGCTGTAATGTTTTTTTAAAATTCATCTTCTCTCCATGTTTAAATTTCAGTGCATTTTGCTCTTTTACATCTATTTTGCACAAAATATATTACTTTTCTAATAATTTTTTATATAAATCTTTTGCCAATAATTTTTTAATTTAAAGATCTAAGAATATGATCAATATATATATCTTTACATGAATGTTGAATCTTTGGATAGTCTAATCTTCATTTATCTATTATTGCTGTTAAGAGTTGTTGACACTCTAAAAGTCAGTATGTTATGGACACTGATATAATATCCTTTATTCATTCACTTCAATATCAAAGTAAATGTATGGTTCCTTATTCTTTACCCCTAATGGAATTGATAAAAATCAGGTCCCATTTTCTTCATGTGTGGATGCTCTTTGTCATTTCATCCAGGAGATGTAAACAAGAAAATTATTTTCTGATTTTATTCATCCTGATCGCTTTGTACTTAGTGTAATAATATTTATGTGTATGTTTTTAAATCTATATTTTTAGCATTATGCTTAGCAATAACAGGACATACAACTTCTAAACAAAAGTTAACCTGTTCTGGTGATGTGTTCGGCAGTCTTCAATGGCCTGCATGTGTAAATATTACATTTAGTGTTATATTTTAACTAGACATGTGTGTCACAAGTCAGCTGTAAACAGAAACTGGGAACGGTTTGCCAAAACGCACCCGGTGAGTTTTGTTGAGGTGGTGCATGCGTGAAGCATGAGAGGTGTGAGCAAAAATGGGTATAAAAGTGCGTGTCAGCAGTTTTGGAGGCAGACGACTGGAGCGAGCGCATTGAATGTACAGGCTGTGTAAGCCGTAAGTAGAGTTTGATTTTTGTAACTATATAATAATGAACTTTGGAACATGTTTCATTTGTCATTTTATGGTTTGTATAGTTGGCATTTACTGTCGAAGGTGATGTACTGTGATGTTTGGAAAAATAGTGATATTTATAATGTACAAATCAACTGTGTGAATTTGTCAGAATTTTATGTTTATGATGTACAAATTTATTGTGTGAAGGTGAGATGAGTTCCATGAAATCAATTATGATATTTACCATGTTTGAATGCATGTTTAAGCATTGTTTTATGTTGGTAACACTTGACAGTAAAACATGTGTTTTACAGTGTTGGAGCATGGACTGGAGGCATGGTGCGCTTGCTTTATTGCCTTGTTGTCGTCTGACCAGTCCATGGGTTATGGACGTCTGTGTGACCAGTCCATGGGTTATGGACGTCTGTGTGACCAGTCCATGGGTTATGGACATCTGTGTGACCAGTCCATGGGATTTGGACGTCTGTGTGACGTCAGTGCAGTTTTGCAGGGTGTGATGGAGTTCAGCCTTGTAGCAGTCTATCCAGCTGAGGGATAAGGACTGAGGAGACTGTGATACGCCAGTCACGTCATGGTGATACTTTTGTGAGATGTCAGTCACGTTATGGTGATACTGTGGTGAGTTGTCAGTCACGTGACACACTACAGCGATATGACAGTCACGTCATGGTGATACGTCACGGGATGGTGATGTGTGTGGGACACTTACAACGCCTTGATGGATCAGCAGCTACATGCTGAGTTGTAATGTGAACTCTGTTTCAATTCAAGTGTATGACTTGATGTTACTATAAGAATGCACTATCGAATTGTCTGAAATTGTTTTGGTATGCATATCTTGTAGATATTTTTGTTATTTACGAAACCTGAAGGTGTTATAAAACTGATAATTATATACTTATATTTGTACACTTACATGATTTCTGGTTTGCATGTGTTTAATTGACACTTGTTTTGCTTAAGAGTTTGCATTGTTATAGGGTGAGCGGTGCAACTGTGCTGAAGTGTGTTAATGTGATGCGCAAACGAGGGAAGATGTGCACGTGAGTAGAAAGTGAAGATATGGGTGTTGTGCATGTGTATGCATGATAGCGTGTTTTGTGTATGCGTTGAGAGTGCATGTGAAGGTGCGTTACGTATGTGAAGATGAACTGTATGATAAGTGTGAAGATAGTATTGTGTTTGCATGTTGAAAGGGTTGCGTGAATGAATAGTTGTCGTTTGTTTTGATATCTTTTTCTTGAATAAACTTTGTTTATTATAATTGTGTGTTATTCATTCTGAGATTAAGCAAGTCACGTGACAATGTGAAATACTAATAATGTTCATTTCTCCATTCTTATGAGGAAATGTCACAAATTTAAAGTCTCGTGAGAGTTGCTTTCCTTGAAATAGGTCTCTGTATCACGATTTGAAGGTGCAACAGAGAAAGCAAAAATAAAAGAGGAAACCAGATATAATAGGTCAGCATGGCTCTAACACTGAAGTAGGAAGCCCTTTCTATTTTCAGTTTTAGAATCAATATTCAAATACCAAAAAGCTGATGAGCTGCAATGAGAGCAAAATATCTTATGATTTAGTGAGGATTTTTTTACAATATTTCTATGCAAAAATCATGTTGATGGCAAAGAAAAACAAACTTAACTTTTGATTTATATTTTTTCCCCAGTTCTCTCAAGAATGGTGTTGGCAAAGCCGTAATCCAAGATATAAAAAAAGTCTGGCTAAAGATTAAAGTATAGTAATCAATGAGTTTACTGGAGTATAACCAGCACGTTAAGTGTTACAACACTAACAGTTAGTATCACCAGTTAACTACTTACCCTGGATACTGGTCCAGCATACTTTAACTAAGCAGACAGTTACGTGAGGTGTGACTGTGTGTTTTAGGTCTTGGTTTTTCTGATGTGGAGAACAGGGTCTTGTGCACTCCGGAGACGGTGATGCGTATAGCAAGCATCAGCAAGCCCATCACGGCAACCATTGTTGGGCGCCTCATGGAGCAGGGGCTCCTCGACATTGATGCGCCAATCCAAACCTACCTGCCTGCCTTCCCCCCCAAGCTCGTCAGTGGTCAGGAGGTTAGCTTCCTCGTATCAGTTATAGAGCACAACAATTCCAATCTTAAGTCTCACATCTATGTTTCTTTGTAATTCCATTCTACACAGGTGCAACATTGCAGTATGCCATGCTTTGCAAGTAAGAAAGATGGTATTGTTTTGTGTTTGCAAATACACAAGTGTAATTTTGAATGACTGTTTCAGGTAACCATCACAATGAGAAATGCCTTAACTCACACAAGTGGCATCAGGCACTATGGCAAACACTTCAAGGATATAGTAAGTGCTGTCTTCTCCTTGATCCACTACCGTGTCATGTCTACAATCACGTTCACCCTAGTCCAAGCGGTTATGACTAAAAGGGCAAGGGCTATCTTGAGGAGAGTGTTTCTGTCATGAGGGAGGTAATCAGGTCACTTTCGGCAAACCTCGGATTTTGGTAAATTTTATCACCTTGTGTTGATATATTTAATCTCTCACTTGGGTAAGATTCTCTATTTATCATCCAAAGTCCTTTTTCATTACATTTACATGAAAAATGTACATACCTTGAGACTTAACTAACCTTAGAGTTTCAATACAGTGATGTCATAGCATTGTGATGTCGTCATATCTATAATTGTAACAAAGTCAACCTTCTCCATTATGATTAATGCATGCTAACCTTATTATACACATTTCTTTTAATCGAATATTGATGTTTAGATATATTAACTGTATATCTAATTGTATATCTATAAGCATATTGTGTTAGATGGCTGGCTGACCAATTCTTGACCCCTCTCTTTTACTTAGAAGGCTGTGTGGTGGTCGAAGCGGAATGGAAACACTTGAAACAAGTGGCTTGATATGACTATACCATTGTACGGAGGGGTAGCTTTTTCCTGTTTTCAGTAATGACAAAAAGGCAATTGATATTCCGATGTACGTCTAGAACAATAGGTGAGGACAGAGTAAGGTGCAGCCAGCTATTAAACCCTTAAATACCGGTGATTGCCAACTAAGAACCAGAACCTGTTTTCACACCTTTTGAGTTCGGAGACACAACGCAAGAGGGGGCGGGATAGCGCAGTGGTTAGCGCGTTCGGCTTCGGATCAGGAGGTCCGTGGTTCGAATCCCGCCAGGGGCTCGGCAACTTTGTCTGCAGTAGAGAACTGTTCTACACGCAGTCAGGTTTGGGTGCAATGCTACACTGAAATTCAGCGCAGTACCAACCATGGTTCGCTAGTTCCAGCCGATGCTCGCAGGTTTCACCGCAATGCATAGCCACAATGGTGTTGCGGGCTTTCTCCCTGCATTAATACTAGCAGCCGCGATATAAGTGAAATAATCTTGAAAGCGGCGTTAA
This sequence comes from Phorcus lineatus, assembly GCA_921293015.1. Taxonomy (NCBI): domain Eukaryota; kingdom Metazoa; phylum Mollusca; class Gastropoda; order Trochida; family Trochidae; genus Phorcus; species Phorcus lineatus. The sequence goes on from OV121093.1 coordinate 24,067,089, forward strand.
ACACCAACTCACCTCACTCACAACGCAAGGTCTGGCCTGACCTGACAGCTATATTATATACCTGAATATTATCATCTCATCAATATGTATAAATGGTTATCCCAGCAATGATGATCAAGTGAATATTACCACCTCATCAATATGTATAAATGGTTATCCAAGCAATGATGATCATGTGAATATTACCATTTCATCAATATGTATAAATGGTTATCCAAGCAATGATGATCACGTGAATATTACCACCTCATCAATATGTATAAATGGTTATCCAAGCAATGATGATCAAGTGAATATTACCACCTCATCAATATGTATAAATGGTTATCCAAGCAATGATGATCAAGTGAATATTACCACCTCATCAATATGTATAAATGGTTATCCAAGCAATGATGATCATGTGAATATTACCACCTCATCAATATGTATAAATGGTTATCCAAGCAATGATGATCAAGTGAATATTATCACCTCATCAATATGTATAAATGGTTATCCAAGCAATGATGATCAAGTGAATATTACCACCTCATCAATATGTATAAATGGTTATCCAAGCAATGATGATCAAGTGAATATTACCACCTCATCAATATGTATAAATGGTTATCCAAGCAATGATGATCAAGTGAATATTACCACCTCATCAATATGTATAAATGGTTATCCAAGCAATGATGATCAAGTGAATATTACCACCTCATCAATATGTATAAATGGTTATCCAAGCAATGATGATCATGTTAATATTACCACCTCATCAATATGTATAAATGGTTATCCAAGCAATGATGATCAAGTGAATATTATCACCTCATCAATATGTATAAATGGTTATCCAAGCAATGATGATCAAGTGAATATTACCACCTCATCAATATGTATAAATGGTTATCCAAGCAATGATGATCATGTTAATATTACCACCTCATCAATATGTATAAATGGTTATCCAAGCAATGATGATCATGTGAATATTACTACCTCATCAATATGTATAAATGGTTATCCAAGCAATGATGATCAAGTGAATATTACCATCTCATCAATATGTATAAATGGTTATCCAAGCAATGATGATCATGTGAATATTACCACCTCATCAATATGTATAAATGGTTATCCAAGCAATGATGATCATGTGAATATTACCACCTCATCAATATGTATAAATGGTTATCCAAGCAATGATGATCAAGTGAATATTACCATCTCATCAATATGTATAAATGGTTATCCCAGCAATGATGATCATGTGAATATTACCACCTCATCAATATGTATAAATGGTTATCCAAGCAATGATGATCAAGTGAATATTACCACCTCATCAATATGTATAAATGGTTATCCAAGCAATGATGATCATGTTAATATTACCACATCATCAATATGTATAAATGGTTATCCAAGCAATGATGATCATGTGAATATTACCACCTCATCAATATGTATAAATGGTTATCCAAGCAATGATGATCATGTGAATATTACCATTTCATCAATATGTATAAATGGTTATCCAAGCAATGATGATCAAGTGAATATTACCACCTCATCAATATGTATAAATGGTTATCCAAGCAATGATGATCAAGTGAATATTACCACCTCATCAATATGTATAAATGGTTATCCAAGCAATGATGATCATGTGAATATTACCACCTCATCAATATGTATAAATGGTTATCCAAGCAATGATGATCACGTGAATATTAACACCTCATCAATATGTATAAATGGTTATCCAAGCAATGATGATCATGTGAATATTACCACCTCATCAATATGTATAAATGGTTATCCAAGCAATGATGATCATGTGAATATTACCACCTCATCAATATGTATAAATGGTTATCCAAGCAATGATGATCATGTGAATATTAACACCTCATCAATATGTATAAATGGTTATCCAAGCAATGATGATCATGTGAATATTACCACCTCATCAATATGTATAAATGGTTATCCAAGCAATGATGATCAAGTGAATATTACCATCTCATCAATATGTATAAATGGTTATCCAAGCAATGATGATCAAGTGAATATTACCATCTCATCAATATGTATAAATGGTTATCCAAGCAATGATGATCATGTGAATATTACCACCTCATCAATATGTATAAATGGTTATCCAAGCAATGATGATCAAGTGAATATTACCATCTCATCAATATGTATAAATGGTTATCCAAGCAATGATGATCAAGTGAATATTACCATCTCATCAATATGTATAAATGGTTATCCAAGCAATGATGATCAAGTGAATATTACCATCTCATCAATATGTATAAATGGTTATCCAAGCAATGATGATCATGTGAATATTACCATCTCATCAATATGTATAAATGGTTATCCAAGCAATGATGATCAAGTGAATATTACCATCTCATCAATATGTATAAATGGTTATCCAAGCAATGATGATCACGTGAATATTAACACCTCATCAATATGTATAAATGGTTATCCAAGCAATGATGATCATGTGAATATTACCACCTCATCAATATGTATAAATGGTTATCCAAGCAATGATGATCATGTGAATATTACCACCTCATCAATATGTATAAATGGTTATCCAAGCAATGATGATCATGTGAATATTACCACCTCATCAATATGTATAAATGGTTATCCAAGCAATGATGATCATGTGAATATTAACACCTCATCAATATGTATAAATGGTTATCCAAGCAATGATGATCATGTGAATATTACCACCTCATCAATATGTATAAATGGTTATCCAAGCAATGATGATCAAGTGAATATTACCATCTCATCAATATGTATAAATGGTTATCCAAGCAATGATGATCAAGTGAATATTACCATCTCATCAATATGTATAAATGGTTATCCAAGCAATGATGATCATGTGAATATTACCACCTCATCAATATGTATAAATGGTTATCCAAGCAATGATGATCATGTGAATATTACCACCTCATCAATATGTATAAATGGTTATCCAAGCAATGATGATCAAGTGAATATTACCATCTCATCAATATGTATAAATGGTTATCCAAGCAATGATGATCAAGTGAATATTACCATCTCATCAATATGTATAAATGGTTATCCAAGCAATGATGATCATGTGAATATTACCACCTCATCAATATGTATAAATGGTTATCCAAGCAATGATGATCAAGTGAATATTACCATCTCATCAATATGTATAAATGGTTATCCAAGCAATGATGATCAAGTGAATATTACCATCTCATCAATATGTATAAATGGTTATCCAAGCAATGATGATCAAGTGAATATTACCATCTCATCAATATGTATAAATGGTTATCCAAGCAATGATGATCATGTGAATATTACCATCTCATCAATATGTATAAATGGTTATCCAAGCAATGATGATCAAGTGAATATTACCATCTCATCAATATGTATAAATGGTTATCCAAGCAATGATGATCACGTGAATATTACCATCTCATCAATATGTATAAATGGTTATCCAAGCAATGATGATCATGTGAATATTACCATCTCATCAATATGTATAAATGGTTATCCAAGCAATGATGATCAAGTGAATATTACCATCTCATCAATATGTATAAATGGTTATCCAAGCAATGATGATCACGTGAATATTAACACCTCATCAATATGTATAAATGGTTATCCAAGCAATGATGATCAAGTGAATATTACCATCTCATCAATATGTATAAATGGTTATCCAAGCAATGATGATCACGTGAATATTAACACCTCATCAATATGTATAAATGGTTATCCAAGCAATGATGATCAAGTGAATATTACCATCTCATCAATATGTATAAATGGTTATCCAAGCAATGATGATCATGTGAATATTACCATCTCATCAATATGTATAAATGGTTATCCAAGCAATGATGATCAAGTGAATATTACCACCTCATCAATATGTATAAATGGTTATCCAAGCAATGATGATCAAGTGAATATTACCATCTCATCAATATGTATAAATGGTTATCCAAGCAATGATGATCAAGTGAATATTACCATCTCATCAATATGTATAAATGGTTATCCAAGCAATGATGATCATGTGAATATTACCATCTCATCAATATGTATAAATGGTTATCCAAGCAATGATGATCAAGTGAATATTACCATCTCATCAATATGTATAAATGGTTATCCAAGCAATGATGATCATGTGAATATTAACACCTCATCAATATGTATAAATGGTTATCCAAGCAATGATGATCAAGTGAATATTACCATCTCATCAATATGTATAAATGGTTATCCAAGCAATGATGATCATGTGAATATTACCACCTCATCAATATGTATAAATGGTTATCCAAGCAATGATGATCATGTGAATATTACCACCTCATCAATATGTATAAATGGTTATCCAAGCAATGATGATCATGTGAATATTAACACCTCATCAATATGTATAAATGGTTATCCAAGCAATGATGATCATGTGAATATTACCACCTCATCAATATGTATAAATGGTTATCCAAGCAATGATGATCAAGTGAATATTACCATCTCATCAATATGTATAAATGGTTATCCAAGCAATGATGATCAAGTGAATATTACCATCTCATCAATATGTATAAATGGTTATCCAAGCAATGATGATCATGTGAATATTACCACCTCATCAATATGTATAAATGGTTATCCAAGCAATGATGATCAAGTGAATATTACCATCTCATCAATATGTATAAATGGTTATCCAAGCAATGATGATCAAGTGAATATTACCATCTCATCAATATGTATAAATGGTTATCCAAGCAATGATGATCAAGTGAATATTACCATCTCATCAATATGTATAAATGGTTATCCAAGCAATGATGATCATGTGAATATTACCATCTCATCAATATGTATAAATGGTTATCCAAGCAATGATGATCAAGTGAATATTACCATCTCATCAATATGTATAAATGGTTATCCAAGCAATGATGATCAAGTGAATATTACCATCTCATCAATATGTATAAATGGTTATCCAAGCAATGATGATCACGTGAATATTAACACCTCATCAATATGTATAAATGGTTATCCAAGTAATGATGATCAAGTGAATATTACCATCTCATCAATATGTATAAATGGTTATCCAAGCAATGATGATCATGTGAATATTACCACCTCATCAATATGTATAAATGGTTATCCAAGCAATGATGATCAAGTGAATATTACCACCTCATCAATATGTATAAATGGTTATCCAAGTAATGATGATCAAGTGAATATTACCATCTCATCAATATGTATAAATGGTTATCCAAGCAATGATGATCATGTGAATATTACCATCTCATCAATATGTATAAATGGTTATCCAAGCAATGATGATCAAGTGAATATTACCACCTCATCAATATGTATAAATGGTTATCCAAGTAATGATGATCAAGTGAATATTACCACCTCATCAATATGTATAAATGGTTATCCAAGTAATGATGATCAAGTGAATATTACCATCTCATCAATATGTATAAATGGTTATCCAAGCAATGATGATCAAGTGAATATTACCACCTCATCAATATGTATAAATGGTTATCCAAGTAATGATGATCAAGTGAATATTACCATCTCATCAATATGTATAAATGGTTATCCAAGCAATGATGATCAAGTGAATATTACCACCTCATCAATATGTATAAATGGTTATCCAAGCAATGATGATCACGTGAATATTAACATTCGTCAAATGCATATGTCATCTGGTTGTTACAAATTGTTATTTTATACCAAATTTGCTACTGTTAAACATTGTTTAAACGAATCTTGAATAATTCAGAAGATTATGACAGTTTGCAGCTTGATACACACAACAAAATTAAAATAAAAAACTTAATAAAAGATGATTTAATTTTTTTTTCATCAGCATTGACACTAATACAATCAAAGTTTGTCTTAATTCGAGTCTGAATTTTTGTAATAACCCTCATAAGCATATCATGTGTCATTAAAATGTGAAACGATTGAAGGTATCAAACTTCAAGACTCATAGTTATGAAAATCAAGAGTTTTCTGTGAAGGTGATAACTTCTCTTGTGAGAGTAAAGTATTATCTAGTAATCAATGCAGTTGTGGAGATTATGACAGACGTATATTTCATATTTTGCAACAGAACCAATGTAACGCGCAGTTGTCACTTTGGTCAGTTTGTTCTGTTATATTGTTACGTCTCAAAGTATGAATGCATGAGGTATGAATGCTCATTTTTTCTGCATTCATTGAGAAATGGTTGCATGTTTATGAGAGCTCTTGTCCAATCAGAAACCTGTAGAAAAATATTTTTGTAATTATTTAAGGAAGGCAGAAAGACTATTCAAAGGCTCTAACTTGGGATTGTTTCAGCCAGAAGGAGACAAGAAGAGTGAGTTTGAAGAGAAAGAGTACTACATAAAAAAGCACTTCAGTACAGTGGAGGAAAGCCTACAGATGTTCCAGCACGACCCCCTTGTACACAAACCTGGTGAGCTGTTTGCTTCTTCCCCCATTCTTCAACACCCCATCTGGACTTTCAGGGAAATGGTAATAAGATCAATAGTTAAACCCAGTTTTATAGCCCATCAGACCTGAGAGGCCCAATGGGTTTCTGGCATAGAATTGTGTCCAACATCAGTATGTTCCCTCTCATGGTCCTTAAACTTTTTATTTGTTTTATTTTTTAATTGGGGCCCATTTATATGTATATTAGTTAAATTACGTACCAATTTATAATTGTCGCTGTGCCTGTAGTAAATAAGTTTTGAAAATTACAATTAAGTCATTGGCCTGTGCCACTGTTCTTTTTTTTATCACAAATTTCAACTTTAACCTGTTATTTGTCATATTACTGAACTGATAAGCATTGAAATGAAAATTTTCAGACACATTCAGTACTTCTCATTCAAATGACACCATTGAAGTAAATCAAGATAGCAACAAAGACGATAAGTATGAAAAAAAATTAGAAAAGAAAGACAACACAGACAACATACATCGCATGTTCCAGCTATAGGAACACTTCCAATTGATGTGATGCTTGTCAACTATTTATCATTTATTTCTATAGACATGATATTAGGCATCATCCTGTCTCAGGGTAAGACGTATAGCTGACGCTCCACTCTTCTTACCCTGGGTGTAAACCCCAGCAAAAACTTCGCGCCGTAACCCATGACTCAGCCAATCAAATACTTTTATCGCGATGGTGCGCAATTCGATTTCAGCCAACCAAAGAGAGCGTCTCGAACAGGAGTTGGCTTTCGCTCTTATGATAAATGGCGACGTCCATAGATAAACAAACTGGAACCGAAAGTTTTTTAACCGATCGACCATGGTCAAAATGTCCGAGTCCAATTTTTGTGATTCTGGTTAGTTTATTGCAACAAATCATACATGCAGTTTTAAGAGATCGGTTTGATTTTCTACCACTTAACTCAATACCTCATCGTGGTGGTTTGAGTGGTCCAGAGACCCCTTGAGCTATGCCAGCCGGAGCTTACATGCTCCTGGCAGGGACACCCAAACTTGATAGGTCGTCAGGTAGAAGTCAGATCAAATGTGAGTCGTTCTAAAAGCTGTTGTCTATCTCTCACATGCCTTTCATTCCGTCTTTTCCCTCATCCTTTCAATCCTCTTTTGGATGCTTCTCATCCACGTGTTTAATAACTTAAATATTGTTCAAAACACGTTGATCCCAAACTCACTCACTCATTCACTCGGTTTAAATTTGAAGGGATGGGCGCTGCCATATTAAATTGCCAACTCGCTTTTCAAGCGCAGTCATTGGTTGACTATTTTTAGAAAGTTTGTACTGAATAGGACACGGCGCGAAGTTTTTGCTGGGGTTAACACCCAGGGTAAGAAGAGTGGAGCGTCAGCTATACATCTTACCTTGAGACAGGATGATTAGGCATTTAAAAAAATTTTACTATACAAACATGTATTGAGTATGCATTTTTGCTTGTTTCAAACCCTTGTCACACGTCAAAACAAAATAATCTTAAGACCAAGTTTGGACAAATCCATTAAAAAAAAAGCCAGGGGTATAACATTACAAGACGGAAACTTTACTTGAAAACTTAATACATTTTGCATATGTTGAATGAAGGTCTAATTTCTCTCCTTCAAATATTAGAATATATAACATACTTTGGCATATGTCTGAAAGTTCATACTTGGCACCCCTTTTGATAATAGGTTGGCTTTGTAAAACAATGTGGTTGAAAGTTAGGCAACCACTTTATTGATTTTCAACAAATGTTCCAATGATTTATTCGAAGATATCAGAATGGTTTTATCAATATGAATATGTCTGATATGTACCTGCAACCCAAATCATGCATGAGATTTAATTATGATATATATTGTAACAAAGGAAAATAATATTGAAATGAACAACAGTGAATTATTACATAATTATTGTTAAGTATTGACTTTTTAAAATATTTCTTCCAGAGATTAGATAGTTGTTTGCCTGGAACAGAAAATAAAGATTATTAGAATAGATAACGTTACTGATATGATCTCACTGCTGTATCCTCGATGGACATTTAATTGCCTCATCATAAGTTTTTGAAACACCATCGTCATTGGTGCCGAAAACAGAATAACAAGGACACCTCAGTTGCTACCATGTTGCCTGTAAGGGGCAATTGTTGCTACCATGTTGCCTTTAAGGGGCAATTGTTGCTACCATGTTGCCTTTAAGGGGCAATTGTTGCTACCATGTTGCCTTTAAGGGGCAATTGTTGCTACCATGTTGCTATAGTGGGGCATATGTTGCTACCATGACTTTTTGCCATATAGGGCCATTTGTTACTACCATGTTGCCATATGGGTCATTTGTTGGAAAGCTATTGGGAAAAGTAATCTACAAAACTTCACTTTGTATGCAGGTACCAAGTTCTTGTACACAACCCATGGATACACTCTAGTCAGTGCTGTGATTGAGTCAGTTATGAAGAAGCCGTTCAGGGAAGTGCTGCAAGCACTCTTCAAGGATCTTGGCCTCGAAACAACATACCTTGATCTGAACAGCCCACTCATCTACAACAGGTCACGGTGAGTTTTTGTCCTGCTGTGCCGATATACTTTACCACCTACTTACCCACCAATCTAGAGTTACTTCCCACCTACCCATCAATCTAGAGTTACAACCTGGCCACCCACCAAACTAGAGTTGCCTCCCACCAATCCACCAATCCACAAGCCTAAAGTTAATTCCCACCTACCCTCCAACTTAGAGTTACTTCCCATCTTTCACCAAGCTAGAGTTACAACCCAGCAATCCACAAGACTAGAGTACTAGAGTTGGTGGCCACCAAGACACAAGCCTAGATTTACTTCCTGAGTCACTTTACACCCACCAACCTAGAGTTACACTCACATGCGAATAGATACATCCAGTCATCCAGAAATCATCAAAATCTATGCCACCTGAAGTGTCTAACTCCAAATAATCTAAAGACGATTCACCTCCCGTGTCTCTTGACACTACAAGTACTAGTGGTTTACTGTTTCATCGACAGTATCGATATTTGTATCATCTAGTACGTGATACGAGCGCATCGTTCAAACCACATTTACACAATGTATCAGGATATATATATGACACATCAAGGTATCGCCACATGAGAAAATTTATATCCTAAATTTTTTACAATATTTGCGTTTAAACAAATAACTTTATAAACTGACACAGTTACGGTTTTATTCTGTGTTAGAAAGTAATTAGACAAACAGAAAATAGATAGCATTTCTGATACTTTATCCTAAATTTCAAAGTCTGATTTTGTGACTTACATTCATGTAATGTTTATGACAGGGAGGTGTCTGAGAAAATAACGTAAGTTTTTCAGTTTTTTCCATGATATATCATCTTGCTTTATAAAAATGGAATCAGGATATATTGTCTTCACACTAAGGCCATGATACACATGTCTAACAAGGATGGCAATGTTGTCAAAATGAAGAAAACAAACTCTGGTTTTACCCAGCTTGGTCGCAACATGTAAAAGAATTTCACTACAGTAAGTGACTTTCTGTATGAACAAAACTATCAAGGAGAGGCAGTCTTTCTTGATGAGGAGAATAATGATGGTTTTGAATCTGTGCAACATGTGCATGTGAATTCTCCAATGCAAGATCCAAATGCAGCTTTGCTGGACATAAACACTAACTTAGCAGCAGAAAAGGGAAATATGCTAGAATTTCTTGTGAGAGAAAATCCATTTATGAGGAGGTTGATACATTTGGGACAATATTGTTGTGTTGGATTATCTGAGAAAGTTAACACCTGTGCGTAAGCTTTCATTGGTGAATTTATCAATCAAACTTTTGTTATTATTTGCCTAGCGCGCAGAGAGGGCAAGCTTTGTGTTTATTTGACATTGATCATATGGATATCACAAACTAGTGTTTAAAAGTTACTTTTTATTTAAAGAACTTATAAAACAGTCAAGTTGCTGGAAAAATTCTGGAAGTGGACATGTATGTTTATGCTGCAGACAGGAGTATTTGTCCTCTCCCAGCTCTCAGAGTAAGTTGCTAGAACTGAGAGGATGAGAGGTTCATACACCAGACGTCTGATTAGTACAATCAAGCCTCATGTTAGAGTTTCCAGGGATACCATCAGCAGACAGATCAAAATTGGTCTCAGTCGAGTTGGTATGGACACTAAAAAGTTAACAGCATATATGAGAGATCAGCCTCTGTGTCAACTGCGATGAGGGCTTGTGTACCTATTTTGGACATTCTTCAGAGAGCTGGATGGTCATTAGCTAGAACTTTTGCCACATATTACGATAATCCTCTGTTGAACTGCAGTTCAGAGAATGTCTCGAAGGCCTTACTGTCCAGCAAAAAAAAAAAGTGAAAATTCTTTATCAACACATCCATGAGTGATCCACTACTAAAAGCTGAAGGCTAGAAGTATTTGACTTAAATTTGACATGTTTGCACCATGTGTCTCAGATTCAGATGTTTACTGATAAAGTGGTTTTCATTTTTGAGCTTGGTATTTATTCCCTTGATACCTAGAGATGATTTTCATTTGAAGTCTCATGTCTCTCTAAGTCTCATGTGACCTTCGGGATGTAACTGGTTGGTATAATGGTAAGGTTAACAAGACTTCCATTGGTAAAGGTGAAGTTTGACCAACACTCTTCCAACCAGTCAGGAGGGCCAATGAGGGTCACATGCCCGACCCAGTGGACTTTACCTTCTTGTGACCCCGGGCACTCCTGATATAGGGGTCATAAGTGTGTTTAAGTATGACTAGCGTGTGCACAATTTTATGCTCATATAATTCTGCTAGAATATGTACATATATAGATACATTACCTCTCCCTTTTAAATACTTGTAAATTGAACCTTAATTATTAGTATTGTAGTATGTAACCTTTACATTAATTCATTCATTAAAAATAGAAATTAAAGAATTATTGTCAAGACCAGTTTGAATAATTCATAAATATTTTTATAATTCATTAGTATTTCATTTTGATGCTTATGAATTATAATTGTTTTAACCCTCTGACACTACATTTGGGAAAAAAACATTTCCATCTTAATTGATGTATTATTTGCAGTCTGAATAACTAAGAGCCAATTCTCCATCTTGCTTTACATTTTACATATCATAACCTTATTCGAAATCATGAAAAGTTACAGTACAGTTTTGTCAAATGTTTCAGATATTACGTGAAGAACAAGGCTGGGAGACTTGTGAACGCCCCATATGTTGACCTGTCATACAAATGGGCTGGTGGTGGGTTGCTCTCAACTGCTGGAGACCTGATCAAGTTTGGCAACATCATGTTGTACAGCTATCAATATGTGCCAGTGAGTGAAGGCACCAGCAAACCTCCACCCACTGACCAACACAGCAAACCATCACCCACTGACCAACACAGCAAACCATCACCCACTGACCAACACAGCAAACCATCACCCACTGACCAACACAGCAAACCATCACCCACTGACCAACACACCAAACCATCACCCACTGACCAACACACCAAACCATCACCCACTGACCAACACACCAAACCATCACCCACTAAAGGACCTGCTAATTTTATTCCGACTGACAATGGCCCAAATGTAGGAGTCAGGAGCATCAGCAAGCTGAGGGGATATTTAAAGCAAGAAACAGTTGAGAAGTTGTGGAGTATAGAGGAGAGCACCAGAGGAAGTGACGTCCGGGGGTATGGCCTGGGGTGGTCTGTGGTCCCGGAGCAGCTAGAGCACGGATGTGGTAGACACCAACCATTCTATGTGTCACACACCGGGGGTGCAGTGGGGGCCAGCAGTGCCCTTGTTATTGTCCCGCGTAGGTTTGGTGAGAAGAAAGCAGAAGAAAGAAATCTAAATTCAACTGGAGAAATTAGAGATTGTAACCTACCCTTGGGTGTTGTTGTTGCAATAATGACAAACATGATCTCTGTCGGTTTAAAAAATACAGCTTTACAAATCGCTAAAGAATTTGAAAGTGTAGAGAGTTAAGAAGGATTAACTGAAGGAATATTTGGGTAGATCATGTATAGATGATGTTCAGTGGACTGAGAACAGCTGATTTGAGCGCTTTTGTACTTGTTACCGCACAGCTCTTGGTAACGTCTGTCGAAATTCCAACATTGTAAAATTGTTTGAAATTGTGAAAAATTTAACATTGAATTGTTGTTGCTTGAACTGTAAAACAAACTTTTCTTAATTTCTAGCAAAGACTTATATATTGATGTGACCTTTAATTTGTCACAGGTCCACACTGAATTGGCTTATGGAATGTCCGTCTGCTGTCTGTCGTTTAACTTTTTAACTATTTCATCTTCTTCTCCAAAACCATAGACTCAGGAAATCTGAAATCTTGTGTTCAGACTCCTTGACTAATGAGGTTTTTATATTTATAGATTTATAGATTTGTGATCCTGTGACCTCTAATAAGGGCCACAGGTAAAACCTATTTTAACCTTCTTCTCCAGAAGCAATTTATCTAGAAAGTTATAACTTTGTGTGCAGACTCCTAAGCTGATGAGGATTATCATTAATGAATTTGATGATCCTGTTGCAGTTCTTATGGTGACCCTGTGATTTGTCTGTTTTCAAGAAACCATCAACGCTAGGAATCGCAAATTTTGAAATAATCTTTTTTGTAGGATGGAGATTAAGATGTATAACTTTCATTGTCCTACCCCAAATAGTATGCGTGACAGGGTTTCATATTTATTCTAATTTATAAAATCAAAATCCTATTGGTGTAGGAAGCTCAAATTTTCAGAATAACATATTTGTTTCATGAAGATTAAAGTTTGTAGATTTATTTTTGATCACCCTTCAAATATGGACGTGGAAGGGTACCCACTCTCTAATGTTCTGTCATCAGACATCAGTCATGCTAGGAATTGGCAATATCATCTTTGTAAGTTTGAGATCAAGATGTAAAAATTTCACCCCTAAAACTAAGGGTGTGGCAGGGTTGCAAAAAAAAGAGTCTAAATATTTTTGAAAGCTTTCCCAATTTGTCAAGTAATTATTTTCTAAGAGTCTGCTTCTGTTTTGTATCATGATTTAGGTGTTATGGTTTTGTTGTTTTTCCTCGATTTTGTGTTACGACATCTTGTCTAATGCACTGACACTTGACGAATTTGGTGACATATTTCACCTGGAGAACTAACGGCTGTATGTCTTTGTCTTGAACATCAACAATACACATGCTAATGAGCTACAGAGCTCATGGCTCTAATTTTGTACTAAGAGCTTGCATGTGGATTTTGTAAACATCAGGATTCATCTTATCTACACCAAGGCTCATTCACAGCTTTAGGGATTTTAAAATTATTGTCTTTCTTAACTCTTTCAAAATGAAGAAAAAATTTCACAGCTGCGTATACCCCTAGATCATGATATTTCAACAACCTAATTTGCAGTTTAAGGGTCTGAATGTTGATGGACAAGGTAGTATGATAGAAAGTTTCAACATTTCAGACCAAAGGATGTGATAAATTGTTGATATAAGGCCAATGGTCTCTTAGTGTCAGCGGGCATCAGGCATTGTTTGTCAACTTTTCCAATTTTCTACTTCTCCTCTGAAACTCCAAATCTAAGAGTTTAAAGGGAAGCAACTTGCACCTAAGTGATCCATTTTCATTAAATTGAAACTGACCCCCCTTAAAAATTTTTTATTGGCAAGCATTATCTCTAAAACCGGAACTGACCACCCTTCAAAACTGGTTGTTATAGGAAGCCATAATTTTTGGAATAAGATCATTGTTACAAGGAGACTCAAGTTTGTAGATTTGTCTTTGACCTCCCCCCCCCCCCCCCCCCCCCTGCAAATTGAAGCCTTTCAGGCATTTTAGGGTGTAGTGAATGCCATGTCATTGGTCGATTTATCTGTCTGTAGAATTCCACTTTTATCTCTTCTTTTATAGAACCACTGACTTTATTAAACTGAAATCTTCTTTAAAGACTCCTTGATTAGTGAGGATTATGTTACAACTTTTTTAGGCATGACCCTTTGTCGGCATTTTTCTTCCACCAGCAGGTTAACTTTTTGATAATGCCTGCGGGTCATGTTTTATCCTTCACTGAAAGACCAGATTAGCTAAAAGCCTTGTCCATTGTAAAGCATCATTAAACTTTGGATATTTCCTCCGGAACTGCAGCACCCCCTTAAATTTTAATTCAGCTCATCAGGCCTGATAGGTTAAATGGGTTAATGGCATATCATGGTGTCTGGTATACATCCGTACGTCCATCCATCCATACGTAAACTTTTTACATGTTGACTTCTTTCAAGACCCACTGCCTTGGGTGAACTCAAGTCTTGTGTACAGTCACTACTGCCAATGGGAGTAATAAACTGTATATTTGGTGATAACCTCGCCCCCAATGAGGGCAATGGGGCACAATGCCCTAAATACCAATTTTCACCTTTTCTGAAACTTTAGGAAAGATTGGGATGTTATGCTCTTAAACAGCCTGAATAGGACATTAATTTGATGCCAGATAGATGTACACAAAGTGTTCATTTGAAATATGTTTTATATCACATGATGACTTTTGTCAACCAATGTTTTAATACAGGATTGGATTGAAAGATTCACCACAATGAACATGTCAAATTTGTCTAATTTTGGTCCTACCTCCACAATGAACTAGCATAAGGTTTAATTTCAAGGGTCCTCCGGCTTAGAATGTTTCTGTAAGTTGAAGCTTGAAATTTGTGCATTTGGTATTGTGAGTTGTTTTATGAAAATATTGTAATTTGATCATAATCTTTTACTGCCTTATACATATATGTTGATTATTTTAATGTACAATAAATTTGAGATAACTTGGAAATTATAAAAATTATTTAGAAAATTAAGAAAGTTTTTCCTATTTTTCTCAAGAAGCAGAGGCCATAGCTTAATTATTGTTCACAAACTATACCAAACTGGTATCATAAATTGTAATCTACAGGGAATATATTCTATTTCTGTTGTCTTTTCAGGGACAGATATCTTTCCTAGACCTCTAAGACATGGGGATTTTAATTTGTAAATTGCTGACCATATTGCTCCAATAATATGGTCACCAGCAATCAAGCTACTTTGTCTTGTCAGGAATAAGGACATACAGAGCTTCTGTCAGTAGCTCATTCCTATTAATGTCAGCATTCCCAGAGGTCAACAAAACCCACAAGGGTCAAAGTGGGATTTGCCTAAATCTTTCCTTTACAACAGGGGAAAAGGTCGATATTATTCTGGTGTATAAACATCTATGTAGCTTGTTGTGTTGTCCTGCTGCAGAATAACATCAGGGCTTAGAAGTTACTGAGGCCCTGTTGGTCATTAACGTCATTTGCCTTGCTGTAGTATTGTGTTTCTGTGACAATTGAAGTGCCCGCCAATTGCAAGGGTTCATCGACTCAAAGGGGTGAACTAATCTGTAAATCATCCAATCTAACAACATTGGATGAACACCTAGGATAACATTCTCTCCCAACAGAGGTAGCTCCGTCATAAATTCCTATACAACCTCTGTCTTAATTCGAAAGTTTCTTGTGCACGAAATGTAGAACGCTGATTGGATGCAATCAAAGTTAGTTGTGCAATCAGCGACGCCGTTTCAAAAGTTATCATTCAAATCGCCTAAGTTATTTCCGTAAGCTTTCCAAAAGCTCAACTTTATTGGAATATGTACCTTGCACTTTGAGTCGTCTTTACAGAACACAAACGCCTCATTTTCCGACTGTTTCAATGTACAGGCCTGTGCGACATCAAATATGTTATTTATGCATTCGTTGTTTTCATTGGCTGAAATATAGCCAGGTAGTTTAAGTTGCAGTATTGTCCGGCAGGCCGAGAAACCTTCGTATTAAGACAGAGGTTGTATAGGAATTTTTGCTACCTCTGTTGGGAGAGAATGCTAGGATAAGAAAAAGATAAATTAGTCAAAGCGGGCAACCCAGAAAAGAAGGAACGTGTTAGAATAAAATAAAATATAAA
Source organism: Phorcus lineatus (assembly GCA_921293015.1). Taxonomy (NCBI): domain Eukaryota; kingdom Metazoa; phylum Mollusca; class Gastropoda; order Trochida; family Trochidae; genus Phorcus; species Phorcus lineatus. The sequence goes on from OV121093.1 coordinate 24,083,651, forward strand.
ACATTCAACAAGGGCCCTAGGGACAACGCCCTGAAAACCTATTTTCATCTTCTTGACGTGGCCTTGTGACATGTTTGTCCATTGCTTCCGTGACACCATCTCCAAACTTCGCTGGACAAAACTAGTAGGTGGGAAATGCATTTCTGGCCACACTTGGTGCAAGTTTGTTTTACATGAGAAGCTATTGAGACCTGACCTGACAGGCCCATAATAGTGACCATGCCGCCGTCAGCTTCAGTATGACAATGCAGGAAAGCTGGAATCTCCTGATCGTCTCTACAGCTGCATACCGAAAGTTTGTTCACTAACCACTGAATCATAGTGCAAATATCATGTAACTTGGGTTTCGTTTCAACGTCAATAGAATAACTTCAGCAAAACTGACAATGGATTACCCACTGTCCATGTGTGAAATAGTCATTCTTGAACTCATTTTGGGATCGTCTAGTTTTTCGTGCAAAAATTCGAATTTTGGCACATTGATATAGACAGAAGGGGTCATATTTTCGAAATTTCGATTTCGTTAAATGTCAAATGAAATTTCCATATCGACTTTCTGAGATTAAAACCAACCTAATCACATTGACTTTGTGCTAAGGAAAAAGGTGACTAATTTTTAAAGCAGTTGATTACTTATAAAGGACTTTATGGAGAAAAATAAAAATTAGTGTTTTAGGAATTGTGACCCCTGGTCACTTCAATGGCCTGTCAAAACTGTAACGGGTAATTGTGGGGGTACGATAAACATTTGCCTTAAAGAAGAATGGATCTGCATATCTGTATTGAAAATTCAAAATTATATGTTTCCTTTTCGCAAAGCTACGATACCTCAAAGGCATCTCAAATTACATGATAATTGCACTAGTATATTCAGGTATGTGAACAAACTTTTGGCATGCAGCTGTATTTTAGACGTGCGAACCTCGAAGATAAGGGAAGATGAATTTTAGAAGAGACTGGAGACTATTGTTTGAGGTCGACAATTTCTTCTATTTAGTTTTATGGTAAATGTTACAATGGTCATACCCGAGCCTGTGGTACATTCGCATCTTGGAGTAGACCAAAGAGTCCTACCCGAAAGACTCCAAATTGCGTCCAAGCTGGAGTGTACAAAGGCAGAGTTACATATTTGGTATATACCTTTGTTACCGCTGTTGAGTCCAAAGAGTCTCTGAACCGAGTATGAGGAGACAGAACCTCTCTACGTATTTAACACCATCCAACATATTACTTTGAAACCGGTTTTGCATGCCACATGGTGGATGTTGGACAAATGGATCTGATTGTGGTAACAGCTTAATAACAGATTGAAAGGCCGCACAATTATAAGGTTACCCAATCTCTGACCATTGACTTGTTGAAGATGCTTAAGGCCATATTGGTCGAGTGAACAGTCGTTTGCAATCTACACATGGAGTACAGTTCAGAAAACAATGCTATTTATGAAAGAAGTTCTAATGGATATAAAATATGAAATTTGGAAGAAACTTTGAAGGGTTCAGGGGGAAATATCACCCTACACGCAGGCGGGTAAGTTGTTTGTTAATATCAACGTCTTCTTACGCTGATGACAAATTCAGGGGATTATTTGTAGCAGTAAGGAATGGCCCCCGATTACCACATCTCTCCCCATTTTATAAGCGTCCTCTCTCGATAGGAACTTCCCATCCACTGACTGAGGAAAGTACTAACTTGGGAACACTGTGGAGGATAGAAGGAACGCATCCAATCTCTGTCCACCTGTCCTCAAATCAAAGTAAAACTTAACTCAAGTTGACGAGTAAGTCCTGAACTCGTTAAGCAATCTTTTTGATTACCTCTTTCCCCTTTCTCAAGGAAACCTTCATGGTCAGCTTGACCCTATATTTGAACCTTGGCAAATGTCCTTTGCAGGCATCTTCCCAACTGTTGGTACTATCCGGCAGCCAATATGGCAGACCCATCTATGGGTTTTCGTTCTCATTTTTCCCTTCAACAAATGAAAAATTCTACCGGATTTCAAACTGGCTGTTGAGGAGTGCGATGCTTTTCAGAATTTGGGCGCCCGCAAGAATTGCTGTCCAGAACCATGGAAGTGTTTCCCTGTATCAGGATCCTGGGAAAGTCGTGATGACACTCATGGGCAACTTTAATTGCGACACTGCTGACTTTATGTCCGACAACGACGAATTTCAACTCCTTAATGTCCTATTCCAGTGACGATAAATGGGATTCTCCTTTAGAGCTCGGCTGTGTCGTCTTGGTGCAGTGCTCTGACTTGTGGCTTATCGTTTTCTTCTGTGGACAGCTGACGGCAATGTCTGCACGATCGTCTAGTCAGCGGAGCTGTCATGCAGATAGCGTCACACTGAACCCATGGGTTCCTCCATGACGGCATCACATTTCTTACATCCCATTTAAAAATGTAAAATTACCTCTTCCACCACAAAACCCTTGGGCAATCCTGGATAAGCCACTTAACAGGTCCATTTGACCCATTCTACCCTAGCCTCTAAGCTATCGCCCAGCAGCTTGGCCATTTTTACGGGTTCTTCCATGTCGAATTTTTGGCCCAATTTTAGTAGCAATTCCGCAAAGGTAATATCTGGACACAGAGTGAAAGACTTACTGGCAGAGCTATAGATGGCAACATCGGCTACCCGGGCAGGCATTGGTTGAATGTCATCCACAGTGGCGGGCCTAGAGGGGCAGCTTGCTGAGGCGGCATAGGGCAATGGCTCTTTTTAACAGCCTCCTGCACGACCGTCACTATTTCTTTTAGCCAATCCCGGGTTAATCCCATAGGAGCAGCTGTATAGATTTTAGGAATCTAAATATAAACCATTATCGGTGTGGTTAAGTTCGGGCATTCTGCTTATGAGGTGTTCTGAGGGTTGATGTATACTGATTTGGATTCCCTTCGGCGTATAATTGCAAGTAAAATGTTTGTCGGACATCGATGGCGTCGTTTCAAGAAGGCAAATTGACCACATTTGATCCCCTTCTTCGGAGCTCCAGAACCTGTTTGACCTTTTTTCTGTGAATTCCTGGTTCCGCATCTTCTTGGGATAGTTAAATTTAAAGTGAGCATACTGCATAATGGCAGTCACTTATTCACCCAATGTTGCAGCTCTAGACAATGAAGAATGCATATTTCTCACGCTAAGTCAATTCAGCTCACACATACTTCTAACATGTTTCAAATGTTGCGCCGAATAGTCTCCGAATTTCAGAAGAAAAAAAAACAACTCTGGTCTAAGCCGGAAATTATATTTATAAATATTCCTTGTTGGCGATAATGCATGCAGTCACATATGGAAATGTCCAAACCAAAAGGTCATATTAACGCTTTTAGAATTGAACCAAATCGGCGTTGAACACTTGCTTGTAATGTAAACAAGCTCTGGCGGATTGGTACATCCTCATTTCCGGGGCGCCAGCATAATTGACAAGAGCGGAAACGCATTCAAGTAAAAAGGGTCAATGGGATTGTTACAATGAAAATATTATTCACATACATAAAATATGGAAACATCTACTTAGCGATGAAATCCCCATTCCCTAGCATGCACCCACAGAAAACTGCAAGAGTTTCATCTGCGTACAACATAGAAAACATACGCCTTATTTAGCGACTGCATCATTGCATAGGCCTGTGTGAAAACATATATGTTATTCATGCGTTCGGTGTTTATATTGGTTTAAATGTTGCCAGGTAGTTTAATTTGCAATATTGTACCGCTAGGGGAACTGCCGGAAGTTCGAGTTGAGCCCCTTTTAAAAGGGGTTGTATAGAAATTAATGACGGACCTACCTCTGTGGGAAGAGAGTTTAAAAAACCCATGATAGTACGTAATAGCGGGGTATGATAAAAGTTCGAAAAATTGAAACCTCCAAATAAGGTACAATGACACAAGATGATTGTTCCACATACTAAAATTCCTTGACAAAATTCTTAGATGTCCTTCCAATTAAAATCTACCAAAATTCCGCAAAATTTGAAAACCTCAAAAGACATTATGACACATGTTTCCATGTCACTTGGTTTAATTGTTTTGTCTGTTTACTTCATGTTTCAACCTGGTTTCCATTTTCGTATTTATTGTAGGTTTCCAAATAGTGTCCGTGTTTTGTTACTTTCACGGTAGTAGGATTCAACCTGCTTTAAATAACATAGTATAATGCAAGTTTCAAATTCATGCATATGTAATGAAAGGTTCTCTTGATTTGTGTTTGTTTCAACAATACAATTCTATGTGTAGCCAGAGGTAAGGATATTAATTCATCACTCAAGCTACAAAAATTGAAACAATACATGAAATCTGAATCAGTTATATACTTTCTAAAGGTAATGTGATATTTCTTTAAAGTGACACAGCGTATGTTTCATGATTTTTCATGTAGTTTTAGTCAAAACCAATATAACATATGACCTTATGAAGTTAGGTTCAAATCGCTTCCCAAAATTTGCATCAATCTCATCTCAAATGCAAAAATCATGATATTTTCATGTTTTCAATAATAATCGGAAAACGACCCTATAAATGTTACAAATTCTGTGAACACGAATATAAGTTAACTGACCTATTTGACACCATCATTCTATGTTTGTCTTTGTGTCTGGTACTGCCACTCTCCTGGTTTCCATCACAAATAACAACCCGTTGATCATCACATGACTGAACTGATAAGCATTAGGATGCAGTTTTTCTTAAACAACCACTTCTTCTCGATTAAAATAACACCATTTATGAAGTTTGACATACTCGACTCCAACAACATACTCTGTGCCCTTTAAGACATATCATAACATTTCTTCTAGCTCATAAGGCCTGTCGTTCAGGTCTGTTTGGCGTCGTCATTAAGTTTAAACTTCTTAAGAACAGGTGCTTCCCCAACCCTGAATTATTGTGGGGAAGTGCTTTGAATAGGGGATTAAAGTTTGTAGTTTTGGTTTTGAATGCTTATCCCTAAAAATAATAATCCTAGATGTAGTCAAATAGCTATGTTCATGAACGTTTAAATGAGCCTGAATTCATGCCTGTAGCACCAATATTGATTTTCATACTTTTAACTCCAAGTTCAATAAGTTGTGTACTGCTTTTTAAGCTTGATGCTGAGCAGGGCTTGTCAGCTGACCTACATACAGATTGCTCAGCACCGAAACTTTTTGCATTTTGGCTAGCAAACTGTTTTTTTTATCCGTCTTTTTCGTATTTTACAGTAGGTAGATTTAACAAACAGTGCATGCAAAGTAAAATTTTAAAAAACAAGGGAAAATCGTTTTCCTTTAGAAAAGACATACATATGACATACATGCAATATTTAAGTGACCATTAGCATGTTATTGACAGAGTGATAATCAACGTTGCATAAACAAAGACATTGTTGAAAGTTGACTTCTCAGTAAATATGTATCTGATGACACACATGCAGGGTTTAAGTTACCTTAAGCACTAAGCACAGACATAGTAATAGTAAGTGTTATCTTAATTAACAAAGACAATGTTGAAAATTAACTTCTATAAATCAATTTCTCAGTATAGCATTTAATAATGGCATACATGCAGGATATAAGTGACCTTTAGCACCTTACAGACATAATGCTTTTGATCGTTACTTTAAAAAAGACATTATGTTATATCGTAGTACTCCTTTATTGGGCCCAGTATATATTCAAAGTTTGGTATATTCATTTCTTGAGTGCCTTTGAAAATAAATTCTTTTACAAGCAAAATGATTGCGTTAATTGGATGGTTGTTTTCCCGTTCAATTCCGAGTATTATCTTTGTATCACTGTTTTAGTGAGAGCTGGCTCCTTAAGTTAACTATGCAACTTTAAACTTCGTAAGATTGTAAGAAAAGAGGCCATAACATTAAAAACTATTTTGATTCTTCTTCCATGGAAGCTAGAGTTTTAAATTTTGTGAAGATATAGGCCTACCTTAATAATAACAACTATAAACCGTAATTTTTTTAAATCATAATGACAAATACATGGACAGTGATTATTTTTTAACGTTTAGTTGTCAAACTCCGGAACAACTGTGTTGTATGGAATACTCGATCAACTACATATCCAATGGCTCCATTTCTTGTTTGAACCAATATTCTAATATGCATCTTGATTGCTATTGGAATGATTTATGTATAATTGTAATAAAAATGGTATTGTACTTTAAAATATAAACCAATATAGTAGTGAATTTTGGGGTATACAAGAGTTATCTCCCTTCGGTTGATAAACCTATACTAATTATATTAGAAATGTATCGATTTCAATGTTGGCGTTTATCTAAAGCAACATATTTCTAAAAAAAATTGTTTTTTCAATACTCCACCATTCTCTCCCAATCATACATACTCACATACTGCAAAAAAACAAATATACAAACAAATTTTTAAAAAATGGCCAATTAAGCCATGCAGTGGTACCCGGTTCAATCAAACTGTACCAGTATTGCTTCACGGTTAGGTTCCCGTTTTTAATGTTGGCTATCAGGTGTGCTGTGGTAATTCACCGTTACACCGGCCCCTAAATACTAAAGACTCCTTTTATCTCTGACTGAAATAAAAGTAGAGACTTCGTCACTCAGGCTGATTCACCGGTGTACTTTGTATCGTATCCAGACGTCACACATCGTGCACACGCTGTCGTGCAGCTCGTGGAGATCAGCCTGTGCACACATCCCGACAGGGTCTCATGCAATTAATTGACACGTTCGTGATGTGAGTACACGTTATAGTCCTTTCTTGAAGCAATAGCTCTGCACTACATGCACTGCATATAACGGTGAACATATTCCTAGCGTGAGTTGTTCTAATAATTATTGCACGGCGTATGAACTTTGAGTTCGTACAGCTCATAAAACCGGTGTATTCATTCTCTGTGTCCCGTAGAGAAGTGTTCTACGTACAGTAAGTAAGCTTTGGGTTCAATACTAGTTTGCTACACTGAATTGCAGCTCATTACCACTGTAATTATAATACCCTTGACTTTCCCGTTCAAATCCATGCTCGCAGGTGTCATCGCAATTCATAACCACAATAGTGTTGCGGACGTATCTCTGCAATAATACCAGCAGCCGTTATATAAGTGAAATACTCTCGAAATCGGCGTTAAAATGACAGTCCTATCGGGGTATTTTTGTGGAACGAAATTGTAGTGGACATTGCTGTTTCTTCATATTTATTAAAAGTAATAATAATGATAATGAGTATTTACAAAGCGCTATATCCATACACAAGGTGCATGCTCAAAGTACATGATTATAACACACCACAATTAAAGCATATAACTAAGGGTAACATTTTGGTTGATTAAAGGGCCACAGAGTAGTTGTTGGAGTCAAATATGCCAAACTTCATAGATGGTGTTATTTTATCGAAAATTGGCAGTGCCTTTCATAACCTAAGACATACAACGCTCCTGGCAGTCCCTTTCATAATCTAAGACGTACAACACTCCTGGCAGTCCCTTTCATAATCTGAGACATACAACGCTCCTGGCAGTCCCTTTCATAATCCAAGACATACAACACTCCTTGGAGTCCCTTCCATAACCTAAGACATACAACACTCCTTGGAGTCCCTTTCATAATCTAAGACATACAACGCTCCTGGCAGTCCCCTCCATAATCTAAGACGTACAACGCTCCTGGCAGTCCCTTTCATAATCTGAGACATACAACGCTCCTGGCAGTCCCTTTCATAATCCAAGACATACAACACTCCTTGGAGTCCCTTCCATAACCTAAGACATACAACGCTCCTGGCAGTCCCCTCCATAATCTAAGACATACAACGCTCCTGGCAGTCCCCTCCATAATCTAAGACATACAACGCTCCTGGCAGTCCCCTCCATAATCTAAGACATACAACACTCCTGGCAGTCCTCCCATAATCTAAGACATACAACGCTCCTGGCAGTCCCCTCCATAATCTAAGACATACAACGCTCCTGGTAGTCCCTTCCAATACCTAAGACATACAACGCTCCTGGCAGTCCCTTTCATAATCCAAGACATACAACACTCCTGGTAGTCCCTTCCATAACCTAAGACATACAACGCTCCTGGCAGTCCCCTCCATAATCTAAGATATACAACGCTCCTGGCAGTCCCCTCCATAATCTAAGACATACAACGCTCCTGGCAGTCCCTTTCATAATCTAAGACATACAACACTCCTGGTAGTCCCTTCCAATACCTAAGACATACAACGCTCCTGGCAGTCCCCTCCATAATCTAAGACATACAACGCTCCTGGCAGTCCCTTTCATAATCTAAGACATACAACGCTCCTGGCAGTCCCTTTCATAATCTAAGACATACAACACTCCTGGCAGTCCCCTCCATAATCTAAGACATACAACGCTCCTGGCAGTCCCTTTCATAATCTAAGACATACAACACTCCTGGTAGTCCCTTCCAATACCTAAGACATACAACGCTCCTGGCAGTCCCCTCCATAATCTAAGACATACAACGCTCCTGGCAGTCCCTTTCATAATCTAAGACATACAACGCTCCTGGCAGTCCCTTTCATAATCTAAGACATACAACACTCCTGGCAGTCCCTTCCAATACCTAAGACATACAACGCTCCTGGCAGTCCCCTCCATAATCTAAGACATACAACGCTCCTGGCAGTCCCTTTCATAATCTAAGACATACAACACTCCTGGTAGTCCCTTCCATAATCTAAGACATACAACACTCCTGGCAGTCCCCTCCATAATCTAAGACGTACAACGCTCCTGGCAGTCCCTTTCATAATCTAAGACGTACAACGCTCCTGGTAGTCCCCTCCATAATCTAAGACGTACAACGCTCCTGGCAGTCCCTTTCATAATCTAAGACGTACAACGCTCCTGGTAGTCCCCCCCATAATCTAAGACATACAACGCTCCTGGCAGTCCCTTTCATAACCTAAGACATACAACGCTCCTGGTAGTCCCCTCCATAATCTAAGACGTACAACACTCCTGGCAGTCCCCTCCATAATCTAAGACATACAACGCTCCTGGTAGTCCCCTCCATAATCTAAGACATACAACGCTCCTGGTAGTCCCTTTCATAATCTAAGACATACAACACTCCTGGTAGTCCCTTCCAATACCTAAGACATACAACGCTCCTGGCAGTCCCCTCCATAATCTAAGACATACAACGCTCCTGGTAGTCCCCTCCATAATCTAAGACATACAACGCTCCTGGCAGTCCCTTTCATAATCTAAGACATACAACGCTCCTGGTAGTCCCTTTCATAATCTAAGACATACAACGCTCCTGGCAGTCCCCTCCATAATCTAAGACGTACAACACTCCTGGTAGTCCCTTCCATAACCTAAGACATACAACGCTCCTGGCAGTCCCCTCCATAATCTAAGACATACAACGCTCCTGGCAGTCCCCTCCATAATCTAAGACATACAACGCTCCTGGCAGTCCCTTTCATAATCTAAGACATACAACACTCCTGGTAGTCCCTTCCATAACCTAAGACATACAACGCTCCTGGCAGTCCCCTCCATAATCTAAGACATACAACGCTCCTGGCAGTCCCTTTCATAATCCAAGACATACAACACTCCTTGGAGTCCCTTCCATAACCTAAGACATACAACGCTCCTGGCAGTCCCCTCCATAATCTAAGACATACAACACTCCTGGTAGTCCCTTCCAATACCTAAGACATACAACGCTCCTGGCAGTCCCCTCCATAATCTAAGACATACAACACTCCTTGGAGTCCCTTTCATAATCTAAGACATACAACGCTCCTGGCAGTCCCCTCCATAATCTAAGACATACAACGCTCCTGGTAGTCCCCTCCATAATCTAAGACATACAACGCTCCTGGCAGTCCCTTCCATAATCTAAGACATACAACGCTCCTGGCAGTCCCCCCCATAATCTAAGACATACAACGCTCCTGGCAGTCCCTTTCATAATCTAAGACATACAACGCTCCTGGCAGTCCCCTCCATAATCTAAGACATACAACGCTCCTGGTAGTCCCCTCCATAATCTAAGACATACAACGCTCCTGGCAGTCCCCTCCATAATCTAAGACATACAACGCTCCTGGTAGTCCCCTCCATAATCTAAGACATACAACGCTCCTGGCAGTCCCCTCCATAATCTAAGACATACAACGCTCCTGGCAGTCCCCTCCATAATCTAAGACATACAACGCTCCTGGCAGTCCCCTCCATAATCTAAGACATACAACGCTCCTGGTAGTCCCCTCCATAATCTAAGACATACAACACTCCTGGTAGTCCCCTCCATAATCTAAGACATACAACGCTCCTGGCAGTCCCCTCCATAATCTAAGACATACAACGCTCCTGGTAGTCCCCTCCATAATCTAAGACATACAACACTCCTGGCAGTCCCCTCCATAATCTATGACATACAACGCTCCTGGCAGTCCCCTCCATAATCTAAGACATACAACGCTCCTGGCAGTCCCCTCCATAATCTAAGACATACAACACTCCTGGCAGTCCCCTCCATAATCTAAGACATACAACGCTCCTGGCAGTCCCCTCCATAATCTAAGACATACAACGCTCCTGGTAGTCCCCTCCATAATCTAAGACATACAACACTCCTGGCAGTCCCCTCCATAATCTAAGACATACAACGCTCCTGGCAGTCCCCTCCATAATCTAAGACATACAACGCTCCTGGCAGTCCCCTCCATAATCTAAGACATACAACACTCCTGGCAGTCCCCTCCATAATCTAAGACATACAACGCTCCTGGCAGTCCCTTCCATAATCTAAGACATACAACGCTCCTGGTAGTCCCCTCCATAATCTAAGACATACAACGCTCCTGGCAGTCCCTTCCATAATCTAAGACATACAACGCTCCTGGCAGTCCCCTCCATAACCTAAGACATACAACACTCCTGGTAGTCCCTTTCCTAATCTAAGACATACAACACTCCTGGCAGTCCCCTCCATAATCTAAGACATACAACGCTCCTGGTAGTCCCCTCCATAATCTAAGACATACAACGCTCCTGGCAGTCCCCTCCATAATCTAAGACATACAACGCTCCTGGCAGTCCCTTCCATAATCTAAGACATACAACGCTCCTGGCAGTCCCTTCCATAATCTAAGACATACAACGCTCCTGGTAGTCCCCTCCATAATCTAAGACATACAACGCTCCTGGCAGTCCCCTCCATAATCTAAGACATACAACGCTCCTGGTAGTCCCCTCCATAATCTAAGACATACAACGCTCCTGGCAGTCCCCTCCATAATCTAAGACATACAACGCTCCTGGCAGTCCCCTCCATAATCTAAGACATACAACGCTCCTGGCAGTCCCCTCCATAATCTAAGACATACAACGCTCCTGGCAGTCCCTTTCATAATCTAAGACATACAACGCTCCTGGCAGTCCCCTCCATAATCTAAGACATACAACGCTCCTGGTAGTCCCCTCCATAATCTAAGACATACAACGCTCCTGGCAGTCCCTTCCATAATCTAAGACATACAACACTCCTGGTAGTCCCCTCCATAATCTAAGACATACAACACTCCTGGTAGTCCCTTCCATAACCTAAGACCTACAACGCTCCCGGCAGTACCTTCCATAACCTAGGACCTACAACATTTCTGGCTGTAACTACCATAACCTGGGACATACAACACTCTAAGCAAATTATCCTAATCTAAAATATACGTCAATCCTGGCAATACCTCATGATCTAGGATATACACTAATCTTTGCACAACCTATCTTAAGCAGAGTTATACCAGACTCTTGGCAGAATCGAATTAAAGTTTAGATATACAGCTCTTCTGTCAGTATCTTCATAAGCTAAGATTGTAATAGTTACTAACAGATTTTGTTGAGTCGTATCGGGATCATCACACATAATTATTTTGTCTGACCGGCCTATGTGAGGTGTAAGCCGGGGACAATGTGTGTGATTTTTTCGGTACGACTCAGAAATTAGATAGTAATCGACTTGTAAAGTTTACCACAGAATGTATAGCTAATTTATGATGTAAATACCTATGACCTTTCAGCTGAGGAGACAGTTGAGGAAAAGAGACAAGGAAGGAGGAATAGAGAGACAGTTAAGGAGGAATAGAGAGACAGTTAAGGAGGAATAGAGACACAGTTGAGGGGGAGTAGAGAGACCGTTGAGGAGGAATAGAAAGACCGTTGAGGAGGAATAGAGAGACAGTTGAGGAGGTATTGAAAGACCGTTGTGGAGGGACGGAGAGACCGTTGAGGAGGAATAGAGAGACCGTTAAGGAGTAATAGAGAGACCGTTGAGGAGAAATAGAGACACAGTTGAGGAGAAATAGACACAGTTGAGGAGGAATAGAAAGACCGGAGTGACATTTGAGGAGAGACGGAGTGACAGTTGAGGAGGGACGGAGTGACATTTGAGGAGAGACGGAGTGACAGTTGAGGAGGGACGGAGTGACATTTGAGCAAGGACGGAGAGACAGTTGAGTAGGGACGGAAAGACAGCTGGATAGATATGTTGCGTGAGAGTTTGGCTATGGTTCTTGGTTTTCTGATAGGAAACTGCTTGTATGTGGACTATAACCGAGGTAAGAGAAATAAATATATCTTTAATTATTCCCCATCCATTCTATTTCTAAAATTACACAACATATATATGTGCAAATATAATCTATTAGCATAATAATCCACCTTTAAATATTCTCCACACTGTCCACTGTCTCTAAACAATGCATACTGTTACAGAGAGTGTAAGTGGACAGCGGGTCGTGGTGACTGGAGCCTCCAGCGGCATCGGGGAGCAGCTGGCGTATCAGTACGCCCGCGCCGGGGCACATGTGCTGGTCACGGCACGCAGGGAGCACTTGCTCAAGCAGGTAAGGGCTCGCTTTTTATTGACTTGTTGTCAAAATTTAAAAAATTAGAATGAAATTACTCAATTGTGGAATAATTTTTTTAACATACCATACTTTGGATTTTTTCACAGAGATAATGACTCATTGACACATTTCAACCTATGTCCCCAGTCAAACCAGCAAACTATCCATGCAATTGTATATAATTATTACAATTTAAAGAACAACGAACGAAGCCATTAAGATTACAATATGAAGCTATTCCAAATTAATAATTACAATATCAAATGATTCATAATAAGACAGAAAAAAGATATTCACCAAAGTCCTTGGATAGCATTGGTTGCTTCAGTTGCCTTGATAATAGTTCCCGGCTTTATGATGTTCAAAAGTGAAGACCAATGCACAGCAGTATGATGGAAAAATCAAATGTAAAAGCCAGGACGTCAGTGTGTGCTAGGTTTCCTTAGCCAGCATTTATAAAGTTTAACTTCAAGACTGGACTCAAAGTAGTGTGGCCTGTTCAGATCTTCAAGAAATACATGGAATATTCTAGAAGGAATGCTCTATGAAGTAGTTACATAACCAGACATTTTTAACAAAATAACAATTCAAACATGGTTGAATTTATGAATTTTCATAAGAGTCGTTATTTATCCAAAGGTGAAGTTCACTTTCATTGTTTCTCTCAATATATATTTATTATTTGTACACTTTGGTTCCTTGTGTGACCGAAGGCGGTTTTGTGTTTGTCTGTAGCACAATGAATACGAATTATATAAAATAAAATGGTCACTAAAGAGCCACTCCGTGAGTTGTTGGAGTCATACATGTATATGCCAAACTTAATCAAAGGTGTCGTTTGATCGCGAAGTATCGACTATTTCCAAAAAGACACATTTTAAAGCTTATTGGTTTTTTACAGTGACACTAAGAAGGTAGAACGTCGCGTCAAATAGTCAAACGTAATTTTGGAGACATCTAAAACAGCCAGGAGGGCAGTTAGAAGTCGATAGTGTTTGTTAGGTTATATAACTAGTATCCATTTATATTTGACGTGATATCTCTGTGTATTTATAAGGCTGTTTTTAGATTTTAATGGAAAACCAGTATTTGTCATATATGTCTTTTGGACATGAAAGTTAAGATGTTTTGATTTTATATCGCCACATAATATGACATTTAGGTTCGTATCAAAGGTAAATAATATGTTATGAAAATCACGGAATGGCTCTTTAATGTTGTAGTCTATCATTGAGCTCGTTAAATCTGCGGTTTACTATCAGTAGAATCACTGCAAAGAATGAAAGGAACAAGTTCTTATGGATATTCAACTTTTGTACTGCACGAAATGTGACGTTTCGTTGTAAAAATCTAACACTGTTATCAAGCAAGGAATACAATTGATTTCATGAAGATAAATATACATAGTCAAACAAATGTTGCAATGGGTTTTTTAACATCGAGGAAAGATCTATGTCTTATCCCTTTCAAAGTAAAAAAAGATCTTTAAACCTGCTCATAAGTACAATCTGAGTACTCAGTATTAGTATCATTCTCATCATGCAATCAACTCGTCAGATCTCTAAGGTAATTAAAAAGTGTCATGTTATATGAAACAGTGTTAATCTTTATTAGTCTATGTATGGTTACCTTAAAGGCACTAGTGCACGCTTTTACGGTTTAAATTGGCCATTTCAAGGTTTAAGAGGACGTATGCATCCACTTAAGCTTCCTATCGCTGCAATGAAATACTTAAAATTCTTTACAATTGACCTGCAATCAACAATGTAAAACTGTGCACAAAACGGATAAATTATAGACAATTGAAAGCGGCTGAACTATTATTATGTGCAGCTGTTGAATTTACCTAAACTCTGAACTGAGAACAAATAATGAAATATGTTTTTTGAAAGCAATGTTGTAAATAAACCGATTTAATAACACAGCATTAGCATTGCTATTAGATTGACCAAAGCGGCTGCCGTTTCCGCTTTTTTTATTATAAGCAAAATCTTAATATTTCCGATGTCGTAGTTCATGCGGATTTATTGTAACGTAACATTAAATACTTCCGGTCTTTAAAAATCCACTTTACTACCTGAATACGTAAATATTTGTTAAATAACTTACGAGGTAGATTACTTGAGTGAGGATCTTGAATAATATCGAGAGATATGCAGTATCTGTGCATTCGTTGTGTTAAAGAAATATTGGTGTGTACTAGTGGGTTTAAGCTAGCATTGTTATAATGATATTTTAAAATAAATAATTATACCCCCGCCTAACAGCGTAAGCGGGGGTATATAGCGTTCATTCTGTCCGTCCGTCCGTCACAAATCTTTGTCCGGAGCATATCTCCTAAATTATACATGCCAGCTTCACCAAACTTCATAAACATATCAACAATGATCCCTATATGTGCCTTTTGAAGGTTAGACCAATAAATGATTTTCATTTTTTGCGGTTTCCATAGAAACATGACTAAAACAGTGAATCTATGATCAAGTCTTTTGTCCGGAGCATATCTCCTAAATTATACATGTTATCTTCACCAAACTTCATACACTTATCAACCATGATCCCTAGATGTGCCTTTTGAGGGTTAGATCATCAAATGATTCTTATTTTTGCGGTTTCTATGGAAACATGACTAACACATAGAATCTATGACCAAGTCCTTTGTCCGGAGCATATCTCCTAAACTATACATGCTATCTTCACCAAACTTAATAAACTTATCAACCATGATCCCTAAATGTGCCTTTTGAGGGTTAGATCATCAAATGATTTTTATTTTTTGCGGTTTCTATGGAAACATGACTAAAACATAGAATCTATGACCAAGTCCTTTGTCCGGAGCATATCTCCTAAACTATACATGCTATCTTCACCAAACTTCATACACTTATCAACCATGATCCCTAGATGTGCCTTTTGAGGGTTAGATCAACAAATTAATTTTATTTTGTCCGGTTTCCATGGAAACATTACTAAAACAGTGAATCTATGACTAAGTCCTTTGTCCGGAGTGTATCTTCTAAACCGTACACGCTATCTTCACCAAACTTCATACACTTATCAACCATGATCCATAGGTGTGCCTTTTGAGGGTAAGACCAACAAAATATTTTTATTTTTTGCGGTTTACATGGAAACGTTACTAAAACAATGACTATCTGACAAAGTGTTTTTTCCGGAGCATACCTCCTAAACTATACATGCTAGCTTCAACAAACTTAATACACTTATCAACCATGATCCCTCAGTGAGCTTTTTGAGGGTTAGACCAACAAAGAAAGCGAGACTATAATTTAAAGCGGGGGTATGTGAGCTGTGCTCACTTCTTAACTTGTTTTGATTGGCTAGCAGTGTAGTTGATTAACTTTCCTAATTCCTACAGGTGAGTATAATTTCAAGCCTTTGCTCTTAAAGTCGGCGTTGTCTTTTCTACCTTGAGCCTATGCCTGTTTAACGAGTACGCTCAATTATAGCGCTGATAGGAAATAAGGGTCGGCTTAAATAGTTTAATCCTCTTGTTTTTGATTTATAATCATTGCAGGTGACAAACAGGATGAAAGACATCGGTAGGCCAGATGGTCGCTACAGTTACCTCACTGCGGACATGAGTAACATGTCATCCATCAGCAACTTCATTCAGGTGGGACAACTACCGTCACTTCAGCTTCATCTACAATTTATTTTTTGTTTGATATCAGAAATTTTTGTTGTATGGATAAGTGCTTGAAGGTATAGCTGCTCTGCAAGTCGATCCCTCAATAATTGTAGATGGGAGAAGCTGCAGAACTGTTTTACAAACCATTCTAAATTGTTGGATATTAAATCACTAAACATAACCTCTGTCCTTGTCAAAGTGTGTCCATAAAGCAGAATCTAACATCTAACAAATAACAGATCATAAGATTAAGAAGTGATTAAGTCTGCAATACGATAAGCTTGGGTTATCTCCCCTCAATACCGGTTAGTAACTCATATTTAGCAGCCTCGACGATGTTTTCAGAACTCATTTACATTACTTCTTACTTATACCCATGGGGAAGTGTTTTGACATGTAAAAGGTCAAGGTCGCTAATCATGAAATCCATAGAAAAAAATCCTTGTTAACACGATAACACTGAAGCTCCTTTTTGGTACATATCAACAATATATTAGCATTGATTTAAAACAACCCCTGGTAATTATTTTGACATGCTCACATTCAAGGTTAAAGGTCAAGGGTTTTTAAAGTATGCAACGCTTTATGAAAGGCTTCTCTTCCTCTTAAATATGCAGTATTGACGTGTCGGTCTAAACGACCCATGATGCACCAAGACTCCTATGAATGGCATAAAAACTTCCAAGATCACCAAAGTCACATTCTCTCATAACACAAGTAGCTCCGTCATAAATTCCTATACAACCTCTGTCTTAATACGAACGTTTCTTGATCTAGAAATGTATACTAGAGCGATTATTGAATGCAAACAAAGTTAGATATGCAATCGGCGACGCCGTATTCCCGTCGTCGGCAGAAAATCTGTTGTCATTTCTCTGTGAAGATAAATAGTCTTTAATTCTTCCACCAGTTGAAGATTACAGCGTACAAAATTTATAAACAGATATTTCACATATTGCAATCACTATATATTTACGACAAATGCTTCCATTTGCCCACAGCAGAAGTAACATTTATCATGATCCTAAAGATCATAACCTTATTGGGTATCTCACCCAGAAAAAAGATAAAAGAATCATCATTCCATAGAATAACAGACATCTCAACATCTAAAATATCAATCATATCGTTAAAAAGTACCTCTCATTCATTGCCGTTGATGTTTCAATAAAGCATGGCATGTTTAACATCATGAGCTACAGTGGCATTCTCCAGAGTGTAATGGCTCTAAACCGTACAAGTGGGGCAGTTTAAGTCTGATTCAGTTCATGGATGAATTTCACTAATTATTTGAACGGTTGTAAGCTCACGTGACTGGTTCTTTGAATGAACTCTCTTCATTTCGATATTTCACCTATATAAATGGGTAGTATGTTGACAATGGTATAAGACTCTGCAAATGGACCTTTGAAGAACATATTGGAGGTCACTGGTCGAATTATAAGTTGCTTTAGGAAATAAAAGTATCTTTCCAATGTTAAGAAGATGAATAAAAGTTATGAAATATATAGAAGACCAAAACTTGAATATGCATGCGAAGTAAGGGATAGGTTTTTAGTAGAACAAAGTGGAAAACCAACAACTAGAAGATATAAAAACAGCTACTAGACTTCAAGTTACGTTTCTAGAAGAATGGTGTGCTGTGAAACTGCCTGAGTCATTAGGGCATTAGTGAGTCACGTAGATGTAAAACATAACTGTGTTTACTTTTTTTGAATAGCGTAATATAGCAGCAATTTATCCATATCGGTTATTGCCTGAAATGTTTTAGAATTATGAGCTATGGCCTGAAAAACTCATCTACTTCCGTAAACAAGAAATTGAAGCATATTATAAATTATTTTCATATTGGATTGAAAATTTTTCCGTCCATTTCTCAATTCAAATGAAATTTCATAAGACGTCGGATGTAGCACCAGTGTGCGTAGATAGTGTATATAGAAATTCAATTTTGAAAATTTTGCAAAGAAAGAGGTCGCCTTATGATATACCATACTATTTCCATTGTATGAAAATCTTTTACCATCATAGTTGAAGAACAACACCATGGTAAACCATTATGAAAATTCCATCACCATATTGTTTCAATTCCTGTACCCGAGGGATGGCTGTTCAGGGTTGGCAATTGAGTGTTGAGAGATGGCACGTTAGTATTGTTTTCTTGTGGAAGGGAGATAATGAGTGGGTGTCTTCATTGTTGATATCGTTGACACAAAGAGGTATCTATATGTGGAAGATACAGAGAATCTCACCCAAGTGTCTTCTGATATCAAATATATCAACACGAGTTGATAAAATTTACAAATATCCAAGGCTTGCCGCGATCTCCTTTATCGTACTGTAATATTTACAAACCACCTCTAAACTTAAAAATTATGTTTCTTATCCTTTTCTCAATTATGGAAGATAAATATTTCTAAGGAGCTACAAAGCTTTTACATACATGATAAATACATTATCTGGAACGATTTGTAAGTTTACAAGTGGAAGTGTGGAAGAACATATTAATGGCAACATTTTAAAAAGCCTGAATAAAAGAAGGAATATTTCCTACTGATTTAAACATCCATGCATATCCGAAGTCATGCGAGAATATAATATCACGAACATTTGAAGTGTATCCACAATTGTAGTTTTTTATGCATTTTATGTACTTTAACTGGAATTTGGTTTTCATGCATTTCAAATATTCTTAGCCTGTACCATTATGTTTTACACTTGACACTGATACATTCACCATTTTCTATTGCGTTCGCCGTTTGAGAACTCGCATTCAAAAATCTTTTACCCGGTATCAAATGTATCTTTTCTAAATTATCAAAGGTTTGCACCGTCCATACTCTGCACCATACAATAATGTCTGCTATATTTACATGTCAAAAGATCAAAACGTTATTATTCTCCATTCCAACTTTACTAAGATTGATAATAATCTCCATTATTGCACGCTCGCCCCTCGCGGCTAGATCAGTTATACAACATCCCACTTTGTGAGTCGCAGAGAATAATACACCAGGGTATTTATAACTGTTAACTATGGCAATATTTTATCATTTAAAAATAATTCTTCATGCTTTGATGAACGACCACCCCTACGAAACACACAAATATTAGTTTCATCAAGATTCATCATTAACCCTGAAGGTTGTGATTTTGAAATACATTTAGTTGTTTTTGTAAATTCGGGTGACTATCTGATATAAAAACGACATCATCTGCAAACATAAGAAGTAAAACTTCTAATACATTAAATTGGACGCCGTATTTCCCATAGTTTGATAGTTAGTCTGATAAATCACTTATGAATAAAGAAATCAATATAGGACGAAGTACACAACCTTGTTTCAAACCCACTGGGCAATCAAAATAATTAGTGTTTTCATTATTACACATTTCAGAAGTTTTAACTGAATTGTCCATACCGGTTTTATATAAACGTTTCCACAACTTTCAGTGGTCAATGAAATCAAATGCTTTCTTGAAATCTACGAAAGCTATAATCTCTTTTTCTTCTTAAGTACACACTTTTCTTTGCACCCATTAAGGGTAAAAATATGATCTATTGATAAGAATCCCTGTCTAAGGAGTGGTAGAACTGTTCTACATGCAGTAAGGTTTTGATGCAATGCTGCACTCGATTGTGGTGTATTACTTAATTGTGGCGCAGTACGACCAATGGTTCTTAAGTTCCAACCGATGCCAGCAGGTTTCACCCCAATGCATAGCCACGATGAAGTTGCGGGCTTTCTCCCTGCATTGATAATAGCAGCCGTGATATAAGTTAAATAATCTTGACAACGGCGTTAAACCCCAAATCGTCTAAACTCACCTCATGAGATTTATGAGGCATGAGGGGTTGATTGATGATGGTAAATCGATAATGGGTCTTAAATGTGATATATAAAAATATTAAATTTATACGTTGATAATTTGACAAAGAAATAAGGTCACCGGAGGTGGCTACGATAAAAAAATTGAAAGGAAATGGATGATGAATATATTGGATAAAAGATCAATGAGAATCAATATCAATGTTAAAAAAGTAATACTGAGCTATTGTAATCCTTGCACAAAAATAAAGAGATTTACATTTTTTTCAAACTGCTGTTGTAGAGGGCAGTTGACAGACTGGGTGGGGTGGATGTGTTAGTGCTAAACCACATAACAGTGCTGCCCCTTGGGGAGTGGACCGGAAACCTTGACAACCTGACTGCCCTGCAGCAGGCACTAGACATCAACTTCAGGGCATACGTGCATCTGGCCTCAAGCGCCTACCAACAGCTCCATTTGAACCATGGCCGCCTTCTGGTAGTCTCGTCCTTTGCCGGTAGGTGTCAGTCAAGGAAGAGTTAGCCACTAAGTGGCTACCAACAGATCCACCTTTATGGATTCACCCCTCTAACTGTATGTAAGTCTGTACATCAAACCAGGTATAGATTCGCCCATCTAACTGTATGTAAGTATGTTCATCCAACCCGGTATAAATTTGCCCTAAGTGTTTTTAAGTTTCTTCATCAAACCTAGTATAGTTCGCCTCCTCTAAGTGTATATAAGTTTCTTCATCAAACCCAGTATAGTTCGCCTCATCTAAGTGTATATAAGTTTCTTCATCAAACCTAGTATAGTTCGCCTCCTCTAAGTGTAAATAAGTTTCTTCATCAAACCTAGTATAGTTCGCCTCCTCTAAGTGTATATACGTTTCTTCATCAAACCCAGTATAGTTCAGCTCCTGTAAGTGTATATAAGTTTCTTCATCAAACCTAGTATAATTCGCCTCCTCTAAGTGTATATAAGTTTCTTCATCAAACCTAGTATAGTTCGCCTCCTCTCCTGCATCCTCTCTAACAGTATGTAAGTGAGTACACAAAACCCAGTATAGATCCCCCTCTAAACTGTATGTACATCAAACCTTATGTAGATGCATCCTCTCTAACAGTATATAAGTGAGTACATCAAACCCAGTATAGATCCCCCTCTAAACTGTATGTACATCAAACCTTATATAGATGCATCCTCTCTAACAGTATGTAAGTGATTACACCAAACCCAGTATAGATCCCCATCTAAACTGTATGTACATCAAACCTTATATAGATGCATCCTCTCTAACAGTATGTAAGTGAGTACACAAAACCCAGTATAGATCCCCCTCTAAACTGTATGTACATCAAACCTTATGTAGATGCATCCTCTCTAACAGTATGTAAGTGAGTACACCAAACCCAGTATAGATCCCCCTCTAAACTGTATGTACATCAAACCTTATATTGATGCATCATCTCTAACAGTATGTAAGTGAGTACACAAAACCCAGTATAGATCCCCCTCTAAACTGTATGTACATCAAACCTTATATTGATGCATCCTCTCTGACAGAATGTAAGTGAGTACACCAAACCCAGTATAGGTCCCCCTCTAAACTGTATGTACATCAAACCTTATATAGATGCATCCTCTCTAACAGTATGTAAGTTAGTACACCAAACCCAGTAAAGATCCCCCTCTAAACTGTATGTACATCAAACCTTATGTAGATGCATCCTCTCTAACAGTATGTAAGTGAGTACACAAAACCCAGTATAGATCCCCCTCTAAACTGTATGTACATCAAACCTTATATAGATGCATCCTCTCTAACAGTATGTAAGTTAGTACACCAAACCCAGTAAAGATCCCCCTCTAAACTGTATGTACATCAAACCTTATATAGATGCATCCTCTCTAACAGTATGTAAGTTAGTACACAAAACCCAGTATAGATCCCCCTCTAAACTGTATGTACATCAAACCTTATGTAGATGCATCCTCTCTAACAGTATGTAAGTGAGTACACAAAACCCAGTATAGATCCCCCTCTAAACTGTATGTACATCAAACCTTATATAGATGCATCCTCTCTAACAGTATGTAAGTGAGTACACCAAACCCAGTAAAGATCCCCCTCTAAACTGCATGTACATCAAACCTTATATAGATGCATCCTCTCTAACAGTATGTAAGTGAGTACACAAATTCCAGTATAGATCCCCCTCTAAACTGTATGTACATCAAACCTTATGTAGATGCATCCTCTCTAACAGTATGTAAGTGAGTACATCAAACCCAGTATAGATCCCCCGCTAAACTGTATGTACATCAAACCTTATATAGATGCATCCTCTCTAACAGTATGTAAGTGAGTACACAAAACCCAGTATAGATCCCCCTCTAAACTGTATGTACATCAAACCTTATATAGATGCATCCTATCTAACAGTATGTAAGTGAGTACACAAAACCCAGTATAGATCCCCCTCTAAACTGTATGTACATCAAACCTTATGTAGATGCATCCTCTCTAACAGTATGTAAGTGAGTACACAAAACCCAGTATAGATCCCCCTCTAAACAGTATGTAAGTGAGTACATCAAACCCAGTATAGATCCCCCTCTAAACTGTATGTTCATCAAATCTTATATAGATGCATCCTCTCTAACAGTATGTAAGTGTGTACACAAAACCCAGTATAGATCCCCCTCTAAACTGTATGTACATCAAACCTTATATAGATGCATCCTCTCTAACAGTATGTAAGTGAGTACACAAAACCCAGTATAGATCCCCCTCTAAACTGTATGTACATCAAACCTTATATAGATGCATCCTCTCTAACAGTATGTAAGTGAGTACATCAAACCCAGTATAGATCCCCCTCTAAACTGTATGTACATCAAATCTTATATAGATGCATCCTCTCTAACAGTATGTAAGTGAGTACACAAAACCCAGTATAGATCCCCCTCTAAACTGTATGTACATCAAACCTTATATAGATGCATCCTCTCTAACAGTATGTAAGTGAGTACACAAAACCCAGTATAGATCCCCCTCTAAACTGTATGTACATCAAACCTTATATAGATGCATCCTCTCTAACAGTATGTAAGTGAGTACATCAAACCCAGTATAGATCCCCATCGAAACTGTATGTACATCAAACCTTATATAGATGCATCCTCTCTAACAGTATGTAAGTGAGTACATCAAACCCAGTATAGATCCCCCTCTAAACTGTATGTACATCAAACCTTATATAGATGCATCCTCTCTAACAGTATGTAAGTGAGTACATCAAACCCAGTATAGATCCCCCTCTAAACTGTATGTACATCAAATCTTATATAGATGCATCCTCTCTAACAGTATGTAAGTGAGTACATCAAACCCAGTATAGATCCCCATCTAAACTGTATGTACATCAAACCTTATATAGATGCATCCTCTCTAACAGTATGTAAGTGAGTACATCAAACCCAGTAAAGATCCCCCTCTAAACTGTATGTACATCAAACCTTATATAGATGCATCCTCTCTAACAGTATGTAAGTGAGTACATCAAACCCAGTATAGATCCCCCTCTAAACTGTATGTACATCAAATCTTATATAGATGCATCCTCTCTAACAGTATGTAAGTGAGTACATCAAACCCAGTATAGATCCCCATCTAAACTGTATGTACATCAAACCTTATATAGATGCATCCTCTCTAACAGTATGTAAGTGAGTACATCAAACCCAGTAAAGATCCCCCTCAAAACTGTATGTACATCAAACCTTATATAGATGCATCCTCTCTAACAGTATGTAAGTGAGTACATCAAACCCAGTATAGATCCCCCTCTAAACTGTATGTACATCAAATCTTATATAGATGCATCCTCTCTAACAGTATGTAAGTGAGTACATCAAACCCAGTATAGATCCCCCTCTAAACTGTATGTACATCAAGCCTTATATAGATGCATCCTCTCTAACAGTATGTAAGTGAGTACACAAAACCCAGTATAGATCCCCCTCTAAACTGTATGTACATCAAACCTTATATTGATGCATCCTCTCTGACAGAATGTAAGTGATTACACCAAACCCAGTATAGATCCCCCTCTAAACTGTATGTACATCAAACCTTATATTGATGCATCCTCTCTAACAGTATGTAAGTGAGTACACAAAACCCAGTATAGATCCCCCTCTAAACTGTATGTACATCAAGCCTTATATAGATGCATCCTCTCTAACAGTATGTAAGTGAGTACACAAAACCCAGTATAGATCCCCATCTAAACTGTATGTACATCAAGCCTTATATAGATGCATCCTCTCTAACAGTATGTAAGTGAGTACACAAAACCCAGTATAGATCCCCCTCTAAACTGTATGTACATCAAACCTTATATTGATGCATCCTCTCTGACAGAATGTAAGTGATTACACCAAACCCAGTATAGGTCCCCCTCTAAACTGTATGTACATCAAACCTTATATTGATGCATCCTCTCTAACAGTATGTAAGTGAGTACACAAAACCCAGTATAGATCCCCCTCTAAACTGTATGTACATCAAGCCTTATATAGATGCATCCTCTCTAACAGTATGTAAGTGAGTACACAAAACCCAGTATAGATCCCCATCTAAACTGTATGTACATCAAATCTTATATAGATGCATCCTCTCTAACAGTATGTAAGTGAGTACATCAAACCCAGTATAGATCCCCCTCTAAACTGTATGTACATCAAACCTTATATAGATGCATCCTCTCTAACAGTATGTAAGTGATTACACCAAACCCAGTATAGATCCCCATCTAAACTGTATGTACATCAAACCTTATATAGATGCATCCTCTCTAACAGTATGTAAGTGAGTACACAAAACCCAGTATAGATCCCCCTCTAAACTGTATGTACATCAAACCTTATGTAGATGCATCCTCTCTAACAGTATGTAAGTGAGTACACCAAACCCAGTATAGATCCCCCTCTAAACTGTATGTACATCAAACCTTATATTGATGCATCATCTCTAACAGTATGTAAGTGAGTACACAAAACCCAGTATAGATCCCCCTCTAAACTGTATGTACATCAAACCTTATATTGATGCATCCTCTCTGACAGAATGTAAGTGAGTACACCAAACCCAGTATAGGTCCCCCTCTAAACTGTATGTACATCAAACCTTATATAGATGCATCCTCTCTAACAGTATGTAAGTTAGTACACCAAACCCAGTAAAGATCCCCCTCTAAACTGTATGTACATCAAACCTTATGTAGATGCATCCTCTCTAACAGTATGTAAGTGAGTACACAAAACCCAGTATAGATCCCCCTCTAAACTGTATGTACATCAAACCTTATATAGATGCATCCTCTCTAACAGTATGTAAGTTAGTACACCAAACCCAGTAAAGATCCCCCTCTAAACTGTATGTACATCAAACCTTATATAGATGCATCCTCTCTAACAGTATGTAAGTTAGTACACAAAACCCAGTATAGATCCCCCTCTAAACTGTATGTACATCAAACCTTATGTAGATGCATCCTCTCTAACAGTATGTAAGTGAGTACACAAAACCCAGTATAGATCCCCCTCTAAACTGTATGTACATCAAACCTTATATAGATGCATCCTCTCTAACAGTATGTAAGTGAGTACACCAAACCCAGTAAAGATCCCCCTCTAAACTGCATGTACATCAAACCTTATATAGATGCATCCTCTCTAACAGTATGTAAGTGAGTACACAAATTCCAGTATAGATCCCCCTCTAAACTGTATGTACATCAAACCTTATGTAGATGCATCCTCTCTAACAGTATGTAAGTGAGTACATCAAACCCAGTATAGATCCCCCGCTAAACTGTATGTACATCAAACCTTATATAGATGCATCCTCTCTAACAGTATGTAAGTGAGTACACAAAACCCAGTATAGATCCCCCTCTAAACTGTATGTACATCAAACCTTATATAGATGCATCCTATCTAACAGTATGTAAGTGAGTACACAAAACCCAGTATAGATCCCCCTCTAAACTGTATGTACATCAAATCTTATATAGATGCATCTTCTCTAACAGTATGTAAGTGAGTACATCAAACCCAGTATAGATCCCCCTCTAAACTGTATGTACATCAAACCTTATGTAGATGCATCCTCTCTAACAGTATGTAAGTGAGTACACAAAACCCAGTATAGATCCCCCTCTAAATAGTATGTAAGTGAGTACATCAAACCCAGTATAGATCCCCCTCTAAACTGTATGTACATCAAACCTTATATAGATGCATCCTCTCTAACAGTATGTAAGTGAGTACATCAAACCCAGTATAGATCCCCCGCTAAACTGTATGTACATCAAACCTTATATAGATGCATCCTCTCTAACAGTATGTAAGTGAGTACATCAAACCCAGTATAGATCCCCCTCTAAACTGTATGTACATCAAATCTTATATAGATGCATCCTCTCTAACAGTATGTAAGTGAGTACACAAAACCCAGTATAGATCCCCCTCTAAACTGTATGTACATCAAACCTTATATAGATGCATCCTCTCTAACAGTATGTAAGTGAGTACACAAAACCCAGTATAGATCCCCCTCTAAACTGTATGTACATCAAACCTTATATAGATGCATCCTCTCTAACAGTATGTAAGTGAGTACATCAAACCCAGTATAGATCCCCATCGAAACTGTATGTACATCAAACCTTATATAGATGCATCCTCTCTAACAGTATGTAAGTGAGTACACCAAACCCAGTATAGATCCCCCTCTAAACTGTATGTACATCAAACCTTATATAGATGCATCCTCTCTAACAGTATGTAAGTGAGTACATCAAACCCAGTATAGATCCCCCTCTAAACTGTATGTACATCAAATCTTATATAGATGCATCCTCTCTAACAGTATGTAAGTGAGTACATCAAACCCAGTATAGATCCCCATCTAAACTGTATGTACATCAAACCTTATATAGATGCATCCTCTCTAACAGTATGTAAGTGAGTACATCAAACCCAGTAAAGATCCCCCTCTAAACTGTATGTACATCAAACCTTATATAGATGCATCCTCTCTAACAGTATGTAAGTGAGTACATCAAACCCAGTATAGATCCCCCTCTAAACTGTATGTACATCAAACCTTATATAGATGCATCCTCTCTAACAGTATGTAAGTGAGTACATCAAACCCAGTATAGATCCCCATCTAAACTGTATGTACATCAAACCTTATATAGATGCATCCTCTCTAACAGTATGTAAGTGAGTACATCAAACCCAGTAAAGATCCCCCTCAAAACTGTATGTACATCAAACCTTATATAGATGCATCCTCTCTAACAGTATGTAAGTGAGTACATCAAACCCAGTATAGATCCCCCTCTAAACTGTATGTACATCAAATCTTATATAGATGCATCCTCTCTAACAGTATGTAAGTGAGTACATCAAACCCAGTATAGATCCCCCTCTAAACTGTATGTACATCAAGCCTTATATAGATGCATCCTCTCTAACAGTATGTAAGTGAGTACACAAAACCCAGTATAGATCCCCCTCTAAACTGTATGTACATCAAACCTTATATTGATGCATCCTCTCTGACAGAATGTAAGTGATTACACCAAACCCAGTATAGATCCCCCTCTAAACTGTATGTACATCAAACCTTATATTGATGCATCCTCTCTAACAGTATGTAAGTGAGTACACAAAACCCAGTATAGATCCCCCTCTAAACTGTATGTACATCAAGCCTTATATAGATGCATCCTCTCCAACAGTATGTAAGTGAGTACACAAAACCCAGTATAGATCCCCATCTAAACTGTATGTACATCAAGCCTTATATAGATGCATCCTCTCTAACAGTATGTAAGTGAGTACACAAAACCCAGTATAGATCCCCCTCTAAACTGTATGTACATCAAACCTTATATTGATGCATCCTCTCTGACAGAATGTAAGTGATTACACCAAACCCAGTATAGGTCCCCCTCTAAACTGTATGTACATCAAACCTTATATTGATGCATCCTCTCTAACAGTATGTAAGTGAGTACACAAAACCCAGTATAGATCCCCCTCTAAACTGTATGTACATCAAGCCTTATATAGATGCATCCTCTCTAACAGTATGTAAGTGAGTACACAAAACCCAGTATAGATCCCCATCTAAACTGTATGTACATCAAATCTTATATAGATGCATCCTCTCTAACAGTATGTAAGTGAGTACATCAAACCCAGTATAGATCCCCCTCTAAACTGTATGTACATCAAACCTTATATAGATGCATCCTCTCTAACAGTATGTAAGTGAGTACACCAAACCCAGTAAAGATCCCCCTCTAAACTGTATGTACATCAAACCTTATATAGATGCATCCTCTCTAACAGTATGTAAGTGAGTACATCAAACCCAGTATAGATCCCCCTCTAAACTGTATGTACATCAAATCTTATATAGATGCATCCTCTCTAACAGTATGTAAGTGAGTACACAAAACCCAGTATAGATCCCCCTCTAAACTGTATGTACATCAAACCTTATATTGATGCATCCTCTCTGACAGAATGTAAGTGATTACACCAAACCCAGTATAGATCCCCCTCTAAACTGTATGTACATCAAACCTTATATTGATGCATCCTCTCTGACAGAATGTAAGTGATTACACCAAACCCAGTATAGGTCCCCCTCTAAACTGTATGTACATCAAACCTTATATTGATGCATCCTCTCTAACAGTATGTAAGTGAGTACACAAAACCCAGTATAGATCCCCCTCTAAACTGTATGTACATCAAGCCTTATATAGATGCATCCTCTCTAACAGTATGTAAGTGAGTACATCAAACCCAGTATAGATCCCCCTCTAAACTGTATGTACATTAAACCTTATATAGATGCATCCTCTCTAACAGTATGTAAGTGAGTACACAAAACCCAGTATAGATCCCCCTCTAAACTGTATGTACATCAAACCTTATATAGATGCATCCTCTCTAACGCATGAAGTGATAGAACAACCTCTCAGGCTTAATTCTAGGTTATTGTCTGGCGTATTGGCTGAAATCCACCAAAGTGCACGTGGAGATTCTCATGAGTCGTCCCACTCAAGACAAAACAACGCATGTACAGTGACAAAGAACAATTGTTAAACATTTAAGAACTAATATTGTATTGATCAAAAGTTTATCTCTTGTCAGGCAGGCATTGGGTAAATTGTCGTGAAAGGCAAAATGTGCCACTTAACATTTCTGGACAAATTTCAAAGCTCTTATGAACACGGCTGTCTTTGCTTGTTCCTTGTCTGTAATGCTATTAGCATATGCTTCCATTGTGAAAGTGGTAGTTGTTGCCCAAGCAGTTACCATTATGAACCCGGTTACAGCTTAGGTAATCTCATGAGGAAGTTGTTATGCGACTTGTCAACGTTTCATCCACAAAATTTCTTGCATCTCCTGGTAACTGATGTCATTGGGTAAAGTTTCGAAGATAATTTCGGTTCATAATGTTTTATGTTTCTTTCAATGAAAAAATTAGTAGTTCTTGTAGCTTTGGGTGTGAGCATGAGATG
This sequence comes from Phorcus lineatus, assembly GCA_921293015.1. NCBI lineage: Eukaryota > Metazoa > Mollusca > Gastropoda > Trochida > Trochidae > Phorcus > Phorcus lineatus. The sequence goes on from OV121093.1 coordinate 24,113,603, forward strand.
TTTTTAGCTATACTGGTTATAGTACTTATAATAATATTATTTTAATAATATATATTATAGTATTTGGTGAGTTGTTAGAGTGATAATGTATGTATTGACTGGTGAGATTGGTCTTGCTGTATACTTTGGTCTGAAGTTAATTGAGTAATGTTAAGGTCACTAGAGGTGGGGATTGGTAGTTTTGAAGGTGTCGAGAGCGATGAACCAGACACCAGTGTTCTGCTGCAAGATTTTAGTAGATGAGACTCCTTGGGACAGGGATCCCTTCCACTCCTTATTAAGACTGACATGCATAGATTGATAAGTGGTGAGGTAAGAGTTATCTCCCCTTGGCTTGCAGAGCATCGGATAGAGTTTTAGGATCGGATCCTTTCTCAACCCATCTCTCATCAACCGAAATGATAGGATAAAATGCCAATATCAGTTTCGAAAGAAGGACCCACTCTAGAGAATCGGCAAACTCTACATGTTTGTTCGGGTAATGCTTCCCCAATGGTTATATTTGATTGATTTTATGATCCATCTTCCATGGTCTCTTACGAGGATCACTGTGTGTTGTAAAGGATCCGGGATTTTGGCATATATGTTCAATGTTAACAGTATGCAGCAGCAATTTGTAATTTCATGTCATCTTTGCATTTCAAAATTTTAAGAATAATTCACATCAGCAAATGTCAAGTTGGTGCCTTCTATCTGCAGGTAAGATTGGAACACCTTTCGTAGCCGCCTATTCTGCTAGCAAGTTTGCACTCGACGGCTTCTTCAGCTCATGGCGACAGGAGCTGGTGATTAGGAATTCACCTATCTCTGTCACCCTTGCTATCATTGGACTCATTGGTAAGTCTCGATTTCATAAAGGATTCAGCCATCAGTCTCAATCCTTATTGTTATTGGTTGTTGTTTTATTATTCCACCGATTTTCTGGAGCATTTATAGCCAAAACGGCTGATGCTATTACAGCCACACTTTCTGTAGTTGTACTGGTAGACCTTATTGAGGAATAGCGAAACTATAGACCCTTTTTCGCGCGCTCATTTACATACGACCTTGGCCTCATTAACATAACAGCTGATCGTGGTGGAGGCAAAACATGGCGGCGAGCGGACTGGCGGCTGACTAACATTTTATACTAATCCTCTGTCTTATCAACTACTGATACAAGTAAACAACGGGGGAATAACATCCCTCATATTTCTTAAATCAGAAACACTTTTAACTGAGGATTGTCAACCAAAAGTTCAACTTGCGTGAAGGGTTCATGTCTGCAAAACGACGTAAACAGTGAGACCCCCATGTTTGTTACTGAGATCCCAGTGGATAGCAACTAGCGAAGTGATGTGGCGACCATTCCTGATATATTAAACGTATGTAACTATACATACCAGACAATCAGTAAATACTATTCTTCGAAGTTTTATTTCAATTTCTTGGCGTTATTTTTTTTTGCCGTTCTCTCACGTTTACTTTGAACATTATATTGACAGGTCAGATTACTCATTTGGTAATGTCTATACATATTAAAAAGAGAAGCTTTCGTCATTTCAAATTTTGGTGTCAATGGACTTAATCAGAAATTGAACTTTAAATTCCATTTAGTTAGGAGCCAACCGGGATAATATAAGGCTTAAATCTTAAATCTAGACTTGCCTTTCAAAAGGATAAGTACCCAACAATACTTCATTTCATTTCAGACTGAGGCAACTAATCTTGCAAACATTTTCTTGACTTAAGACTTACTTTTTTGTTTTCCACTTAAGTATGGATGACAGACTGTAGAAGGGCAAGAAGTGCTGATAGCCCTGTTTATGACTGTAGAATATTGGAGCCTACATTACAGTCTAGGTCTTCATTTACCAAGTAATCCAAGTATAGTGTTAAATGTTTAAAGCGGGACACCATCAATTCTAAACAAATATTAAATACATGAAAATTTTGCCTAGACAGATTTGCGGTGACTGATTGGATATGAGGGACCGAAAACTTGTGATATTTAGGTTGAGTATCATCTTATATTATGTCAATTGAACAGGGCATAACTGAAAAATTTCTTTCCTTGTGATGTTCAAATTAAATTCACTGTTAAAATTTGATTCCATTCAGGATTGATGGTAGCAACTATAGTCTACAATATTTACTCATCCGAAGAAGTTTGTTATAAAATCTAAAGTTTGTTCATTTATTCACTTTATTGAAAAGATGCAATATATATCCGACTCGGATTAATATGTTTCAAAAAGAGCTCATGTCGTGTATCAACCTCCTCTTAGCGTCCTTTGCGTAGGCACGGTAAAATAAACTCTGGAAAAGTTAAGTGAACTCAACAAATTACAATTCGAGATAATATTTTGACGTGTAAAAAATCTGTAATTAAATGAAGATTGAGGATTACGTAGATATAGAGGTTTTTTAAGTTTAAGTATTAGCAACACCGAGCATGACTTAAACATTGGTTTTTACTTTTAACAATACAAAGGATTCATTAACCTATATTGAATTGCATTCTAGAAGTTGATAGTATAAGGACGACACGTACAATGATATATGGATATACAACTTCTTTTTTTCACAGTGGCGAAATAGTATAAGGATCTATACCGAAACGTCGCCACTGTGAAATCAAGAAGTTGTATATCTATATATCATTGTCGTCATTAACCTACATTGTAAAAAAGATGACTGCGAATCCTATCTGTCTCAGTAAACTTTATGCGATAGTTAGTACCGAGCAAGTACATGTGGTCGTAATCATTATGTAAGCATTTTAAAAACCGCCACCCACAGTTGCCCCCTACTGTCAATTGCTTTGAATAGTGTGCTCCACTGAACAGTAGGGTCTCATATTACAAGATATCATCAGTTTGAGAATGTAGCAAATGATATAACCGGATGTGACGTAATAAGATTCGCCAACTAATGTTATCGTGAAGGCTCGATTGTAGCAAATATACGAAAGTGCACCCAATAAGTATTTCTTAAATTTCCAGAGCACTTAATTTTTATCTTCTGAATATGAAAATTTAACATACGCTTAGTAATATTTGATTTTTGCACGTGCTCATAGATTTTGATAACTTCTTAGTATGCTGCTGATATATGTGGTGGTCAACGTTTTGATTGTAAAGCTTTGTGTAAAATATAACCCCTTTGTTCCTTGTTGTTCATATCATTAATTAGGTACGTTTCTAACATGCATATTAACCATGATTTAACACATTCCTCCACATTATATCTTCCTTTTGGTGTATCATAAAAAAAGTGAGACAAATGATGAATTCGAGATAAAACCAAAATTTGGTCAACAACAAATGAAAACATTATTGTAGATAATATCACATTTGTTCTGAGAACAATTGACGCCCTAACATTAATTTTTTGTAAAATCATAATGAAAATATTTCATTAGTAACTATCGTTTTTTTCATTTTAGAAATACATTGCAAAATTTATGTTCAATAAGTATTATATTTTCCAAAAAATATGAATTGCTAAACGTAAGACCAAGCATAATCAACCAAAAGCTCTAAACCTTAAGCTGACCAGCAAACCACAGGCCCTCGGATCATTAAAAACAAATATAAAAAAATTTTAAAATTTTTTTTGAGAACACCCCCTGAATAAAATTGTTCCTCTGTTAATAGTATATGGAAAGGCCGGACACTCCATTCGCCCCCACCCGCTTTATTGACCGAATGCTACAATAAATACACACGCAATCAATATAAAATCTATGCAGACATGATGTCAAATGATTTGCCTTTCTAATCCAACTCACTTTAAAAAATAAATCTTTGGGGTTATTTAATGAGGACGGCCGAAAGACGATTTCCACGCCCAACTTAATGCTGATGGGACAAATGGCCGCCCGTCACCTTGACCTTACGGGGTGTGTGGCCGCAGCGACAGAGATCTGTCAGTTTGAACAGATAACTCTAATTCCCCGTTCTTGCAACCAATGAGATCTGTCGCTGCGGCCACACACCCCGTAAGGTCAAGGTGACGGGCGGCCATTTGTTTATATTTTTTTTTAATGATCCGAGGGCCTGTGCAGCAAACCCGCTTGAAGTCCCAGCTAAGTAAAGGGGAGCAACTCGCCTTGTTTCTAAGAATTTTAGTTTTTTAAAAGTTATTTTTCTGTACCAATTTTTGACTGGAAAGCGCACCATGGTGCATCTTTTGAAATGCAATGTTTTTAGATTTTACTGTCCATCAATATATGTAGATTAGAAATCAATGCTGGCACGCATGCACAACGTTATAGTTTTGTCACAAATCAAGTTTAAAAATGGTGAAAAGCGCATATTTCTCTGAAATAGCATGGCGTTGTACAGAGCTGACAGAGGTGTTTTGTATTTCAAATGGCACCATGGGTATTTGCAGTAAAAATATGTAAAAAATATCTTCTTATTGGTAATTGAATGCTCTTTCACAATTGATGCTGGCACGGTTTTTCATATGAATGGTAAAGCGGTTACATGGCTCTAAAAAACTGGTCCTACAGAAAGCATCACCATTAATTTGTTTATATTTTTTTTAATGATCCGAGGGCCTGTGCAGCAAACCCGCTTGAAGTCCCAGCTAAGTAAAGGGGAGCAACTCGCCTTGTTTCTAAGAATTTTAGTTTTTTAAAAGTTATTTTTCTGTACCAATTTTTGACTGGAAAGCGCACCATGGTGCATCTTTTGAAATGCAATGTTTTTAGATTTTACTGTCCATCAATATATGTAGATTAGAAATCAATGCTGGCACGCATGCACAACGTTATAGTTTTGTCACAAATCAAGTTTAAAAATGGTGAAAAGCGCATATTTCTCTGAAATAGCATGGCGTTGTACAGAGCTGACAGAGGTGTTTTGTATTTCAAATGGCACCATGGGTATTTGCAGTAAAAATATGTAAAAAATATCTTCTTATTGGTAATTGAATGCTCTTTCACAATTGATGCTGGCACGGTTTTTCATATGAATGGTAAAGCGGTTACATGGCTCTAAAAAACTGGTCCTACAGAAAGCATCACCATTTCACGGTTCACTGGTTCGAGCGCTTCACTCACTGCGTCGGCTCTGAATGTCCCTGATTCTTGGACATGGACATTTGAAATATTGTGAACAGACTCCTTGACTAACTAGATTTAAATTTATAAATTTGGCGACCCTATGACCCCTATGAAGGGCCACGCTGGGCCTTGCCCTAAAAAACTATTATCATTTTTTTTCCTACAGAAGCTTAATGCCTAGAAAACTGAAACCTTGTGTACAAACTCCTTAGCTGTTCGGGATTCTAATTTATGGACATAGTGACACTGTGACTCGAAAAGGGTCAACACCTTATATCCTGCCTCATTATTTTCTAACTGAGAAATTAATTTTTAATATTCAATATAAGTTGTTATCTTAGTGGAAACATCTAGATCCATAATTGCTTCAGTGTGAAAATATGAGTGATGTGTGCTGTAGGGACGGAATCTGCTGTCAGCAACCTACAGATGTTTGGACAGCACTTCCTTCTCAGCATGGTGAAACCGGCCTCCGCAGAGGACGCTGCTGGAGCCATCCTTGCTGCAGGGACTAGGCGTGCGCGCGAGGTATACTTCCCTTACCTCGCAGTGAGGATCCCGTGTCTACTCCGAGACTGGATGCCTGCCCCCGTGGAGCACCTGCTGCGATACGTTGCCGTTCCCGCGCACTACAGATAGATCCGCCGTGATTTATCTTAGTCCATTTCACGTAGACGTGCTGCAACAAATCACTGTCCCCGCCCACTACAGATAGACCTGCCGTGATACATATTAGTCCATTTCACGTAGACGTGCTGCAACAAATCACTGTCCCCGCCTACTACAGATAAACCTGCCGTGATACATCTTAGTCCATTTCACGTAGACGTGCTGCAACAAATCACTGTCCCCGCCTACTACAGATAAACCTGCCGTGATATATCTCAGTCCATTTCACGTAGACGTGCTGCAACAAATCACTGTCCCCGCCCACTACAGATAGACCTTCCGTGATACATCTTAGTCCATTTCATGTAGATGTGCTGCAACAAATCACTTTCCCAGCCTACTACAGATAGACCTGCCGTGATACATCTTAGTCCATTTCACTTACACATGCTGCAACAAATCACTGTCCCCGCCCACTACAGATAGACCTTCCCTGATACATCTTAGTCCATTTCATGTAGATGTGCTGCAACAAATCACTGTCCCCGCCTACCACAGATTGCCCTGTCGTGATATATCTTAGTCCATTTCACGTAGACGTGCTGCAGCAAATCACTGTCCCCGCCTACTACAGATAGACCTGCCGTGATACATCTTAGTCCATTTCACGTAGACGTGCTGTAACAAATCACTGTCCCCGCCCACTACAGATAGACCCGCCATGATATATCTTAGTCCATTTCACGTAGACGTGCTGTAACAAATCATTGTCCCCGCCCACTACAGATAGACCTGTCGTGATATATCTTAGTCCATTTCACGTAGACAGACAAATCACTGTCACCACCTACTACAGTCAGGCCTTCATGTACACGTCCTTGTCCCCGCCACCTACAGTCAGGCCTTCATGGTCACGTCCTTGTCCCCGCCTACTACAGTCAGACCTTCATGGTCACGTCCTTGTCCCCGCCACCTACAGTCAGGCCTTCATGGACACGTCCTTGTCCCCGCCTACTACAGTCAGACCTTCATGGTCACGTCCTTGTCCCCGCCACCTACAGTCAGGCCTTCATGGTCACGTCCTTGTCCCCGCCCCCTACAGTCAGACCTTCATGGTCACGTCCTTGTCCCCGCCTACTACAGTCAGACCTTCATGGTCACGTCCTTGTCCCCGCCTACTACAGTCAGACCTTCATGGTCACGTCCTTGTCCCCGCCTACTACAGTCAGACCTTCATGGTCACGTCCTTGTCCCCGCCCCCTACAGTCAGACCTTCATGGTCACGTCCTTGTCCCCGCCCCCTACAGGCAATTGCCTCTTATTGTTTTGAAATCAACTTATATGTATTTTACAGAACAATTCATGGACAATTTCTTTCAAACTTGTAACACATCTTAGACGTCTCTTGTTCTACGTATGCCCTTTGTTCTAACACTGAGTGCTGTAACAGTAGGTCACATGGCATTTTTAATCTAGCTTCCCCTGCCTTCGTGCTGTATTAATATAATTATATTCAGCTCATAAGGCTAGGCTAGCTTTAGGCCATTGACCAGTCGTCATCGATTGTCTACAATCTTTTCACATTTTACAACTTTGCTTTCAGAAGGGATGTACCCTTAAACCTGACATTTGTGGGAAAATACTTTGCATCTGACGAATCAATGCTTTTACATTTGTGCCTAGCAGGCAGCTTTACGAAAACCTTCGAACGATTTCCTGAACTGCTGTATCTCAAAACTGCAATTTTGTGGGTAGGTACTTAGTTCAGGCTCGACCTGCCTTCAAATATGGGCTTGGCAGCCTTTTTCTAACACCAGTAGGCTAAGGAAGTTCTTTCAAACATTACATCTTTGTTATGTAGTATTTCTTCTGTCAAATATTGGTGTGGCAGGGTGTCAACATATATAGGATGTCATTTTTTATAAATAATATAATATTGACCATGACTTATGTTGAAATAACAGTGAACGTTCAGCAGTTGACCTACATGTAAAGCTTGTCAGTGCAATGTCAATTTTGAAGACATTATTAACATCGCAACTACCATAGGAAGTTTCATGATAAGTTTGTCAGTGGAAGAATGGAAGATTTTCTGAACATTCCAATCATATCTTTCACGAAGGTTCTATAACGGAATACGCATGACGATGTATATTTTGGTAGCCATGACATTTTAAAAACAATTTCAGTTTTTGAACATGCATATTAATATGGTCTGATAAGACATTATTTTCGAGTTCAATGTGAAGTTTGAAAATAGTTTTAAGAGGATTCAACTGAATCATAGATGTTTTTGGTGACATGGATTTTTAACTTCTTTTTTCTCAATCCAAAGAGTGATTTGGTTGATCATGTCACGTGATAAACAACGTGTTATTGATAAAGCAACAGGTTTTTTACTCATGGTTATCACTTTGAAACAATAGTTTCACAAATCATTCCCCTATAGTCATTGCAGATGTATTTTTAAAACGCAACTCGCAGATTATCAGAAAACTTGAAACAAGCCACAATGCACACTTATGGGCATTTTTCACAAAGTATCCTTCATAATATGAATAAGATTGACCATAAAAAGTTGCCAATATAAAATAATGACAGTCCCAAAGGGAATGAATACAATGTTATAAATTGATATTGGTAATGTGCGTGGGAACCTTTCATAGTAGTGATTTATTGTAACCGACAATGCCAATATTTCAAAATTTCTATTTAACTTGCAGTAAATGATACCGGGAATATCGTTGGAAAATACTAGATATAATTCTTTATCATAATATTCAATGTCAATTTATATTTAAACAAATTTGTTTCATCATGAGAAACAGTCAGTTTCATGGTGTACTGCTCTGTTTTACTATCAATATGTCATTATATACATTTGAATAAATTGATTTCTTAAACATTTGTTGTGGCCGATATCCAAACGTTATCAATCCTGTAACCGCCATCATCATCGTCATGATCATTACTATTATTATCAGCAGCGATGTATATTTTTTTCTAAAGATAGCTTGAAGGTACACAGAGTTTGTTGTTGGGGTCAAATATGCCAAACTTCATAAATGGTGTCATTCAATAAAAAAAGTAGCGGTTGTTTCTGAATATAAACATCTCAAAGCTTATCACTTAGCATAGTGACAATAAACATGACGCATGTCGAGATTTATGATCGAAAACCGGACAATGGCGCGCGCGCCAATTGAATGTAATTTTAAAAACTTATTATTAATCGACCAAAGGGCAAATATAGGTTGGTATTGCTTAGTTGGTCATTTAGCTAATATTCATGTAAATTGGACACTGAATTTTGACTTCTCATAATTCATATACCCGTTTCAAAATTGTAATCGAAATCAAGAAAATGTCATAAATTTGGCATTTAAGAGATAAAGTTGCAATTTGAACTTAACTCAAGTCCAATGGTTTTTTGGCTTTATTGATTAAGCCATATAAAAAATTTATGAAACATATACTCTGTGTCACTTTAAAGAGAAATTGAAAATACATTTTTGTAATCATTTTACCTGAGCAATTGGTTAAATAACTTTATTTTATAAATTTGAGGCGAAAATAAAAATGATATATAGTAACCAAATAAAACTACAGCTATATAAACATCGCGTCTGCTGAAGAGTGATGCGGCGGGAAGTCCGTCTGCTTTTATCAGGCATTTAGAGACAAATGTCCAAGACTGTGATATACATGTGTGTTTTGACAGTATGCCAGACTGTACTTGAACTACTTGTGAGGATGTCTTGTTCCACAAGTTTCTTTCCTATATTGATTGAAGAGAGTGACATTGCAACCTACACCAGAGTCACGCCGCCCTCGCTGAAAACAAGGGGTCGAAACAAATGTTCATATGTAAATGGTATGTATTCCCGGTCTTTAAGAATGGTTAACATAATAATATTAGATAATATAAAATTTTCTTCCGATGTATAAATCGTTCAACTGATGTTTTATCAAGCTACTGCTCACCATATCTAATTATCACACGCGAGCCTACTCAGTCTAGCAAGCACAGCATAAATATTTTCCTCTGCGGTGATACCAATTGGACGACCAGACGTGGGGAGGTTTTTAAACGCTTAAATTTGCGGGCGTTGAATAAAAATGAATCCCGGAAATTTTACAAACGCAACTATTTATCTTCTAAATGTTTATTCAAAAGAATAAATAGATAACCTCAATAGAGAAGTGTATTCTGATATCAAATATATCAGCGCGATTTGATTAAAATAAGACATATCAGACATGCTTGCTGAGGATATTCTACCTTTATTAACAAGTGTTGATGTATTTGATATCAGATGGTACGACACGACGGTACAAAAGATTTGTTGAGAGTTAGACTTGTTTCTGACGCAAATCACGAAAGAATTCAGAGACGTTTTTCAGCATAAGATTCACTTAAATATGAACGAGCATTGGAAATAGCACCAGCTATAAATCTTCAGCAACCAATACAGAACTTCCTTCTTGGAGTTTTAGTTCTATCCACGTAACCTCAGTTCAGCAGGTGCGCGTACAGATCGGAGGGGAGGAAGTAATTGCAAGCAAATTACAACCTTAAGAGGAGGATTTTTTACGCTCTGAAGGTCGATGTTCATCAAAGGTTAGTAAAAGATTCAGAGAGCAATATGTGTCGTCAAGTTGGGCATGTGTTACTATAAGATGCTACATACTGGCACTAATCATCCAAGGACAAGCGGGAAACTCATCAGAGCAGCAAGTGTACACTGGGAAGGTTAGTCACGAGCACCATGATGATACTTTAACAAATGTAACCAATCACAACCTGTTGAAGCGATCGATGAACTTCACAGTGTTGTAGCCCAGCATCCAAGTTTTTACTGAAGGGAACTGCTGGCTCGTCAAGTCCCCATACGTGTTTTGAAAGAAAATACTTGAAATGAACACAATTAAGCCATTAAGTGATTGAACTTATTTCTCATAATTGGCCACTCCCATTGTTGTAATCGTCAGGAGTGACAAGGAAATTAATTTTTTGTGATAATTAACAGGTGATTGTTAACGATGTTTCAAACTTGGATAATTACCCAATACCAAAGTCCGATGATTAATTTGCAACATAAAGGTGGCGAAGAATTCACGAAGTATCTTCCTACGCAAAGCTTAACTATTGGCAGCCTCGAACTGTCCAAGTTGCTGCCTTGCTGCCGACACAAGACTTTTCTGTGCTAGCTCTCTAGCTCACTGCAAAGGAATTAGATAGTCCAATCAGAGAGCTCCTAGCAAAAGCTACATCCGGGGACTCGAACAGACATGGCTGCGCCCATGTCGCAGTCCGTCGACTGAAAGATTTGTAAAGAGAAAGTGCCGCCTGCAAAGCGATGAACAATATATTCAATTTCATTTATGTATATAGTCAATTTGCGTTATTATTTTGCTACAACCCTATAGCAAACACCGGCCTGTCAAAGAATTTATTCTTAAATTGCTTCGGTAAACTAATCAAGCTCGAAAAAATTTACCATGATTTGAAGCACCGACTCGATGCACTACGCCCGGGAGGACTTTATTTCCTGTCGCCGTACAATTGTTTTATCTTTTGTGCTTGCAAAAACATTATTGAATACCCGTTGAACCGAAACATTGATTAAATTTTACATAAATTAACCGATAAAATTTGATCATATCTCGATGTCATAACACTCGAAATATAGTAGCCTGCCACATCGTTGTATCGCGGTAGAAAACGTTTCTCTCACGAACTCTACTTCTTGCAGTCAAAAACCAGGTATTTTGATGTGTACCATTTAAATATCATGTCGTCAATAAAAAATAAAAAAGTAAAACAATTGTCATATTTTCTTCCATTTTCACTGGAGAGCGCAGTGGTTAGCGCGTTCGGCTTCGGATCAATTGTTCTACACGCAGTAAGGTTTGGGTGCAATTCTCCACTGAATTTCAGTGCAGGACCACCCATTGCTAGTTCCAGCCGGTGCTCGCAGGTTTCACCGCAAAGCATAGTTACAATTGTGTTCCGGGATTTCTCCCTGCCAGCCGCGATATAAGTTAAAAACTCTTGAAAGCGGCGTTAAACCCCATATCACCTCACATCACCTCACCTCTCCATAAAATATTTCCCGTTTGGCTTGTACGTGTGTTTGTGAACAGTTGGATAATCAAAAATGAGACTTGTGCACATGATAAAGATAGACAATTTTTAAGTTCTTGATATAGTGTCAAAGCTTACCAACTAAAAAGGTGTGCCCGGTAAGATTAAGACAAGTTAAGTCCACCTTTGTAGAAATTGTACCAGAATAGTTTTCGTAGTTTTGCAAATGCTTTTATCTAATCTTAATATCAACTAAAATTAAATTGAATTGATTGTAATGATAATATAACTTTGTTTCGTTCACAGATATTAATTTATCAATTAAATCATAATTGCCCTGACAATAAACAATGTATACGTTTCATTGTATGTCTAAAAATATATCCTCCCCTATAAATTTGATTTTCACATATTTTCCAGGATAATTTTTCAGCAATTTAAAAATAAACAATGTGTAAACTGTACTTATTTGATGAAAAAATACAATCATATAATGGTAACGCCCACGTTAAATGGGCCTACATACTTCCCTTTTAAAAATATAAAGGGCGCAGTCATATGTTATTTATTTACCAAAACCGGTCCTAATAACAACAAAAAGATATTTTCCGTCCCTCAATACATTTATAATAACAATCTTCCATTTTGAAAGGTTTGCCAACTTCTTTGTAACCTGATCAAACGGGTCACTTTCAATGGGCGCGGCCATTTTGATTATATCGCAAATGACTCGGCGTCGCCGATTGGCGAGTAAGAGAGGTAACTGGAGATAACTAAAACTCGCCAGTGAGGGCGCTGGTATCAAGCCAGAAAAGTCTTGTGTCGGCAGCAAGGGTTAACTTGGACAGTTCGAGACTGGCAATAGTTAAGCTTTGCGTAGGAAGATGTTCACGAAGTTGTATGTTAGTCAAGCCTTTCAACCGATTTGCTTGGAGAATATCTGACTATTAACACCCATGCACACGCACACGCACAGACATACACACACACGTACACACATACGCGTATTTGCTACAAAACGAGGTCCTAGTATCTGAACCATCAAAACGAGGACCCATAGTTGTGATTGAGATAGAGACATGAATTTTACATATATGAATCTCCTTGGGTCAACGATTTATATGATCACTTTGTTATCCGTGTAAGATGTCTGAATATTGATATAGTGTTTTTCTGATCTTGCATGACTTGTGAGGACTACAAAGTGAGGACCCTTCCCATAATGCACTGCGCTGAGTCCTCGGAATGAATAAGGTGTTGAATTGTGCAAGTCCTCTCTTTGCAGGAAAGTCAAGAATTCTTGACGAAAGCAGACACAAACTAATCGAACATTTGTTAGTAATAAAGTTTCCCCTACATTGAGCAACATCTTGACATATACAATCAATTCATACTTAAATTTATTTGAATTTATTCGAAAATACTTCTCGTTACAAATCACATTCTAAATAATTTTGAACAGAGTGAAAGCAAATAGGTCTGATTAGATGTCATGATTCTGATGATGTAAGTGTTGGTTTATCTTTCCGATGACCGTCATGTCACTGTTTTATGACTTTGATTTTCATTGCATATTTCAATGTCTTGATTGTGTCTACCTTACGACAGGTTTTCCGTTGATTTTTATGTATACTAAAGTTTATTTTTATTCCATCTCTCTGGCGACCTTTATGTGACTGTATTATTGAGATGAGATTGCATCTTTCTGAGGACATGTGTGTGTATTTTGTAAATAATAACTCTATTCTATGAAAATTAATATTCTATACCGTCTTTCTGAGGACCTGTCTTTGAGTGAATGCTTCCAATCCTTTTCGGGACTTTTGTATGACAGCGTTTGAAAAGATAATTCACTTCTATATGAGGACCTGTGTTTGTATGATTTTTAAATGGAAATTCTTTATCAATCTTTCCAAGGACTTCTGTACAACAGCTTTATGAGGGTTAATTCGATACCATCATTCTGATGACCTGTGTGTATATACTCTGTATTTGGTAATTCTGTTCCACTCTAACTCTATTTCGGAGGACTTGTTTTTCAATTCTTCCGAGGACCTATGTGTGACAGCTTTATAGGAGTTGATTCTCCACCATCATTCTGAGGACCTGTGTGTCTTCGCCAATGGTAGCCCTATTCCATCTTTCCGAGGACTTGTGTGTGAAAGCTTTATGAGAGTTGATTCTATACCATCATTCTTAGGACCTGTGTGTTTTCTTTATAAATGATGACTCTATTCCACCATTTTCCAATAAACTCTGTGTGATAGCGTAATGAAAGTTAATTCTATCCTATCTATCTGACGACCTGTGTTTATGCTTGTTAATGATAACTCTATTCAATCATTTCGAGGACTTGTGTGTGACACCTGTATGGTAGTGGATTCTATACTATCATTGTGGGGATCTGTGTGTGTATGCTTTGTAAATGGTGACTCTAGATCTATTCCATCATTTCGAGGACTTGTGTGTGACAGCTGGGAGTTGAATCTCTACCATCATTCTGAGGACCTGTGTGTTTTCTTTATAAATGATGACTCTATTCCACCATTTTCCAATAAACTCTGTGTGATAGCGTAATGAAAGTTAATTCTATCCTATCTATCTGACGACCTGTGTTTATGCTTGTAAATGATAACTCTATTTCGAGGACTTGTGTGCGACAGATGTATGGGAGTTGATTCTATACCATCATTGTGGGGACCTGTGTGTGTATGCTTTGTAAATGATGACTCTATTCCATCATTTCGAGGACTTGTGTGTATATACTCTGTAAATGGTAACTCTGTTCCAGTCTTACTCTATTTCCGAGGACTTGTGTGTGACAGCTTTATGAGAGTTAAATCTATCCAATCTATCTGAGGACCTCTGTTTATGGTAGTAAATGGTAGATCTTTTCAATTCTTCCGAGGATCTATGTGTGACAGCTTTATAGGAGTTGATTCTCTACCATCATTATGAGGACCTGTGTGTTTATGCTTCGCCAATGGTATCCCTATTCCATCAATCCGAGGACTTGTGTGTGTCAGCTTTATGAGAGTTGATTCTATACCATCATTTTGAGGACCTGTGTGTTTTCTTTATAAATGGTGACTCTATTCCACCATTTTCCAATAAACTCTGTGTGATAGCGTAATGAAAGTTATTTCTATCCTATCTATCTGACGACCTGTGTTTATGCTTGTAAATGATAACTCTATTTCGAGGACTTGTGTGTGACAGATGTATGGGAGTTGATTCTATACCATCATTGTGGGGACCTGTGTGTGTATGCTTTGTAAATGGTGACTCTATTCCATCATTTCGAGGACTTGTGTGTGACAGCTGGGAGTTGAATCTCTACCATCATTCTGAGGACCTGTGTGTGTATGCCTCGCCAATGGTAGCCCTATTCCATCTTTCCGAGGACGCGTGTGTGCCAGCTTTATGAGAGTTGATTCTATACCATCATTTTGAGGACCTGTGTGTTTTCTTTATAAATGATGACTCTATTCCACCATTTTCCAATAAACTCTGTGTGATAGCGTAATGAAAGTTAATTCTATCCTATCTATCTGACGACCTGTGTTTATGCTTGTAAATGATAACTCTATTTCGAGGACTTGTGTGTGACAGATGTATGGGAGTTGATTCTATGCCATCATTGTGGGGACCTGTGTGTGTATGCTTTGTAAATGGTGACTCTATTCCATCATTTCGAGGACTTGTGTGTGACAGCTTTATATGAGTTGATTCTATTCCATCATTTTGAGGACCTGTGTGTGTGATTTGTAAAAAATAGCCCTGTTCCATCTTTCCGAGGACATGTGTGTGACAGCTTTAGGGGAGTTGATTTAATACCATCATTCTGAGGACCTGTGTGTGTATGCTCTGTAAATGGTAACTCTATTCCATCATTCCGAGGACTTGTGTGTGGCTGCTTTATGAGAGTTAATTCTTTACCATCATTCTGAGGACCTGTATTTTTTTGCTATGTAAATGGTAACTCTATTCCATCTTTCCAAGGACCTGTGTGTGAGAGCTTAACGTGGAGTAATTCTATACCATCGTTTTGAGAAAAGGATTTGTACAAGCTATACAAAATAGAACACCCTATGTTAAAATATTATTTACATTCTTATTAAATGAAGGACAAAAAATAACAAAATAAAATAGCAAACACGAAACATACCTTTAGCGACTTGTGTAAACACTTTTTAACTTTCTTCGATATTCACAATGAATACAATTACGAGAATGAAAATCATATAAACTCATCTTATTTTATTACAGATTCTTTTATGTTACCATATCTTGTATTCAATCTGATATAAGATAGGGGTCTATTTCCTCCAATGTGTTCAGAGTCATATTCAAAGATTTTCTTATTTTGTAAAAGAGGATACTTTTACCAACTACTTGTTTTTCTAAATGTTTAATTTTGCAAAGGCGCATATTAAAGAATTAACTAAGACCGGATGAATTGAGTAGCAGAGTGTCAGCATCTCAGATAATATGGAAGTTCTATTTAGCAATAAAATAAATGACAAGGGTGCGTATTATTTCCCTTTATATCAATGAATAAGCAATACAAATGTAAAATAACTTCAGAAGTTTTATCCAGCTATATCCAAATGTTTTGCATATTTTTTTATTGTAATGTTTGCAAATGACAATAAATCTTATTTCAAGTACAATGGTAGCTTACCAGCAACAGTTTTGGGAACTAGAGAGTTATTGTGAACGGTCAAATAAAAAAAAAGTAATTACTTTCAGAACAAGAAGTATATTAACTCGACATGTCACGAAGGCCTCAAATTTGAAAATATCATCATTTCAACCTAATAAAGAGAGAAAGTGCATTTGTTGGCATGTATAAATATGTCTTTGAGGTATCAAAGAATACACCATTTACATTATTATACGGGTTGTGTGGGAGGTTTCCACTAATTTCACAAGTTAAGATAATCAAATAATTGTAAGACTTTTTGACCTTTTGGCTTCTTATCGTTTACAAATGTTAATTGTTAAGAATTAACAGTCTTATAAAGCAAATATGGACACAAGAACTGGATAATCTATTATTCATAACAGGTTTTAAACAAGCGTTTCATTACATATTCGCAAAGGCTAATATATATTTAACCACAAAATTGACTGAAAAGACTTTTCCTTTTCACCAAATGTGACTTATATTCAGCTTTTGATATATACATTCAACCGAGCATTATCAATCATGTGTTACCGTAAATGATTTAGTGTTATTTTATCCCGCTCTAATGTTTATCACATGAATGATGTTTAAGAAAACGAGTTTGATATTTTTGCTCGTATGCCCATTACATGATAACCTACGTAGAAACTAGATAAATTTATTTTGACCATCCTTTTATAGACATGTTCTAATCTTTATCGAATTGTATATCAATGTTGAATTTGTCAATCAGATATAAAAAGAATTAGTATATGACAACCGTTCTTTCAAATAATTTTTAATCAATTTAAAGGGGCGAGACATTATCACAATTATTTATGCAAGAGCAACTTGAATTGCATTATCAATACTGAAAATGAATAGGAATACATAGAGAGAGTTTATTCAGTGAAAGGGCCATAGGCTCACTATACATGACATTTACAGCATTTTACAGCAGTACAACATGCCTAAGAGCACGATGATAAATTATCAAGACGTCACTGTCAGCTAGTAAGTACCAACAATTGATAAGAATTTACTTCTTTTTTATACATCGCAAGAGATAAGTATTTTTTGATGCACAATTTTGGGCTAGTTTACATTCAAAAAGATATGATCGGAAGTATTTAAGGAAATATTCATTTCTTAGAACGGGCATTCTTTACAAAAGTTGAATTCGTTTTCAATATGAGGTATAACAAAAAGCGGGCAAAGGCGATCGTCCCTTTTAAGACCTATATGTTTAAATATACCTTATTCAACTATCAAAATGTGAGTAGAGCAGCATAACCTACTAAGAAAAATGCGAAACTGTCTACCACTGTCACTAGAAACATACACCTCAAACTCTAAACATGATTTTCGCCACGATAGAAATTATGTTTTTACACCAGGATTATATCCAAAGATCACAACTGATTCTCCACATTGAATGTTGGTACATCTTTGCTTAAAAAATTCTTTAAAAAAGGCAAATGTGTCCGATTCGTTGATTTGACCACACATTACTAAACCAATCATTAGATAAAAGAGATTACACTATTAAAACCTAACATTCATCCAGACTATATTGATAATTGATAATTTTTTATATATTGTATTTTCGTATTGTTGTTTGAGACGCAATGTTTGGCATATTTCTAGAAAAACACAACATCTGCTTATGGAATCTTTCAAGCACATTTAAAATGGGTGACTACTAGATCTCACTTCGAAAGAAGTACTTATAGGCAGAATTTAACATCAAATATATGATATAACATCTATCAGTTGACTCCAATTTCAAACCGACGATTTGAGAATAATAATACTTTCAAAACCTGTTCAACCAAAGTTTTCTGTGTTACACACAGTGTTTATAAGATGGTACAAATTGGAATAAAATGGTCATTTAGGTACGATAATACCATATACCTATTACCATTCTTATTGCTTCAAATAACAGCTGTCTTTTACTTGTTTGCCTGATATTGAGCACAACCACCCCTTACCTTTCAAAAGTCTACCATGTTTATGGCACAACAAAAGAAACCGTTCATAACATTTCGTAAAAGTCCCTCAATAATAAGAGATCAAATAAACAGAAAACCTTCACATTTCAGTTTTATATTATATTCACGATGTCTTTCTTTGTGTTGTAAGGGGGCACCCCTTCCCAAATTGTTGTCCCCTAAGCTTCTGAGGCAGATGTGTTTTCAGCTATTTCATTGAAAAACATTCTAGTCAACGGATTATTATGCCGAAAAAATGGCGATTATTTCAGCCATATACAGTTTTATTTAAAAATCACCCAATGAGCGACGACCTTGTATTACATGCATTGTCAATGCAAAAAATTCAATTTACTATTGATTATCAAAATATATTTTATCAGCAATTAAATTGTTTTTGAAATGTGAACAATCATTAGATAAACTATAAGATGCTTCAGAGATTATTCTCTTTGACTTTAGCACGTAAAACTTTAAGTTTTTAAAAAAATATTGCGATTTGCGAGAAATACCCATCAAGAAAGGTAGTAATGAAACCATTGCTTGTCACTTGTCGACAGCATGGTGGTCGTGGCAATTAAGTAACAGAGAGGATGAACAGCTATCTTGGCATGTCCAAATTACCAGCAGCAACGTCCTGACCTCATCTCGTCCACAGGTCAAACAGATATGAAACAGATGTCTGCAATTACAGTTATTCATACAGTAAAAGTTCGACGGGGTATCCGTTCTTTTGCTTTTGTGCATAATTTACCATTATGAATCTTTGTTGAACTACCATTTTAGAATAATAAAACATATTTCGATCGAATACCAACAAAGGGACAATATTTAGAATACTCTTAACAGATTGCACTAGGACACCCATGTACAAACTTTTCTATTTAACTATTTATTAAATAGTGAAATAATAAAATGTCTGTTAGACCAAATATCATCTATATTCACACTTTTTTCTGAAAAGTCATTGACATACTCCATCGGGTTATAATATCTATATAATCTATTCATAAACGATGTCTTAAGACGTAGCAAAACATTGCAGTGTCGGGATGACAACCTGATTCTAATTCAGATACAGACAGATTACAGATAAAACATAATCATTATTTATGATTTTATTTCATCTATGTTGTGCTATACGTGTTTTAAAACAAAACATGCACAACTTCTATGTACAGGAAGAGTGCCATTAATGTTCTTTACATAAGTAACTTGACTATTATTCATTATCAGGTTTGAAGAAGACATCGGTCATTCAGGCAAGACGAGACAATCCAATGTTGAAACGAATATTGTCAATTATTGTGTAAAACATTATCTATTGAACATCAATGAAGAGATAGAAGAAATTAATATAATGGATGAAAGAACAATAAATGATCAAACTATTTCTTAGCCTAGCTACGTGTACACCATTTATCTGGGTAATGCTTCATAAATCAGTATCCTCTCTGAAATAATTTTGTTGTAAGTTATCCAAAAGGTTTAAACATATCTAATGTTTGACATAAAACAGAAACGGATTGGTAAAATATAGTGTTACAAGGTTAATGCCTTTCAATTAATAATATATCTATTTCTACGACCATTTCACCGTTTTTAAATTACAGTAGTAAACTTTGGTATTGTGTCTACAACTTTTCTTATGAAACTTCTTTCTAATACTAATATCAAACTTGAATGAAGTTTTGCCATATCCTTTAATCTTGTTTTTTCAATGCATTTGATGGTGGTGTTAGATTATCTTTTTCAAATAGGGATAGAGGGACAGCTTCAAAAGTTATACAGGGTTATTATTTGAAGAGCGATGTCAAATTGTGTACACCACAAAAGGAACAACTTCTTAAATGTGAAAATATGAGAGGTTTTGGGTATATGCTACTCCTTTGGCTTGTGAATGTAGGTAGCTATCTAGTTTGTTATTCCCTTTGTTCTCCCCAATTTTTTTAACTCAAAATTGAAACCATGATAATTACTTTCTGAATTTTTTTTGATAACACAGAACATTACTCTTATTCCATAACATTTGTCCATAGCACTTGGATATCAATTTAAATAACTCTAATAACTGATAGTTTTAACAGGTTTAAAATAGGATTTAAATGTATTCATGGTCTTATGTTCTCTAACGAACCTATCTATGGCCATAGTTATGATTCCAGTTTACACACACTAATATTAAACAACATGTTAGAAAAATGTTGGCTTAAGACAATTTATGTTGATAAGTTAAGTTGCTTCTATGATTCAAGGCAGGTTCATGGCGTTCAGTTACACCCCTATTTCACGGAATTATCTTCATACTGTTGTTTGCCGACTATGTGATACTATTTCGACCAGTATTGTCGGACTATACAGCCACTTATAACTGAATGAAAACGTTATTGTGATGTTGCAGAGTTAATTATCAATATTGAAAAAAAAGAAAAAGTAAAAGTATTAAAAAACGGACTTAGCTGTCTAGAAAAGAAAAGTGGTATAATAAAGTCATATCATATCTTGGAGCTTATTTTTCAAATCGTCTTTACTAAGCACATGCACAATATTGTTCAACTCAGCCCGAAAAAGTACTCATTTGTTTTCTTAAAAGTATATTGAAAAAGCTTTTGATATTGATTTCAAATCATTTTCCAAAATACATGATTAGGAAATTCTTCCGATTTTATTGTATGGGTCAGAGCTGTTGGGATTTAAAGATTTTGAATTTATTGAGAAAATACACTTAAATATAAAGATTTCTGGTAGTGAAGGCAAACAACCCTTATAATATGGTATTAGAATAATGCGGAAGATGTCCCATTCATATTTATGCTATAGCAAGATTGGTACAATTTTGGATGTGTCTTTTTAATATGCCCTCTTATAGATATCCACGGCTGTAATACGATATGATCTAGCTTTTAAGAAAGACGAATTGAACATTCAGGAGCTATTAGATACCAATGGATATGGGTATATATTGTAGAGTCAGGATGTTAATTTCCATTTAAATTTTGTTAATAATGTTAAACATAGACTGAAAGAGATGGGCTACGTCACTGTCAATTTCAAACAATTTTTTTCACTACAGAATGTTTAAATCTTTCTCATACAGAGAGTATTATTTGCGTTAACCAAATCTAAGGAAATTCCTGAATGTAATCTGCACGCTTTAGTAAAAGAAACTGGAAGATATTATAACAAAGCAACAGAAAAACGAATGTGTAGTTGCGTTATCTTAATTGTTTGGAAGAGGAATATCCTTTCCTTTTAGAGAGCCACTCCGTGAGTTGTTCGAGTCATATATGCTTAATCAATGGTGTCATTTTATAGCGAAGTATCGACTGTAACCAAAAAGACACATTTCAAAGCTGATTGGTTTCTTACAGTGACCAGATGAAGGTAGAACGTCGCAATTATGATCGAAAACCGGACAGTGGGGCGCGTCAAATCGTCAAACGTAATTTTGGAGACTTATCTAAAACAGCCAGGAGGGCAGTTAGGAGTTGATAATGTTTGTTAGTTTATATAACTAGTATCCATGTATATTGGACGTGATACCTACACCTCTGTGCATTTATAAGGCTGTTTTTAGATTTTCAATAAAAACCAATTTTTGTCATATATATGTCTTTTGGACATGAAAAGTTAAGAGGTTTTGAATTCATATCACCACATATGACATTATGGTTCGTATCAAAGGTAAATAATATGTTATGAAAATCACGGAGTGGCTCTTTAACTTCTTTATAATAAGGAACTTAAGAAATAAGTTATGTAACTAGCATCCATGTAAATCGGACATGAAATCTGTGCATTTATAAGGTTGTATTTAGATTTCCATGCAAAACCGGTATTTGTCATAAATATGTCTTTTGGACATGAAAAGTTAAGAAGTTTTGATTTTATATCACCACATATGACATTTAGGTTTGTATCAAAGGTAAATGATATGTTATGAAAATCACGGAGTGGCTCTATAAGTTTTCTTTTGTATGCTGACTAAGAAAACGCCATATCCCTCAATACTATTTTATACATTCAAATAGGTTAAAAATCTCTCTCCTGCTAAATAATGATGATACTATTCTTATCCTCAAGTTATCAACTTGTATTTATCAGTTTAAGTTACGTACAAAGAATTATGAATGAATTTTAAGTTTATTAACCGATTATAAGTTATATATATTTATGACTGTATGAAACGTTGGACATAAAGAAGTATAAGAATATTATAACTGTGAAGATGTTTTGACATGACAATACCTTTTACATTTGTATCATGTTTGTACTGTAGGCCTGTGAATAAGGTGCTATGTTCTATAGATATCGTTGACGCTATCTTTTATAGATTGTTTTTTAATAGAAATAAACTAAATTGTAATTTCCTTCAGTTTCATTTTTGTCAAATATTGAATGAAGCTATTAGACCTAATGGTAAACAAAGGCAGGGAAATGTCCATTCCTGAGTATGGCTGATTATGTCCTTTATTTAATTCTACATTAGCCGAAGTTAATTTCACGTTTTACCGTCCCTTTTATGAAGATTTGCGCTACAATTTCCCCGCTCAAAGTGACCTATCGAAATCATAACCTTTATCAGTTGTCGCCAAAGTTATAACTGAAATGCATCATCATTACGATATCTAGCTCTTTATGCTAAACTTGAACTCACAAAGAGCACCTACAATGACTCATTTAGTAATGTATATTCCTGTACAATTATTTTTAAAACTTTGAATGTAACCCTCCTCGCTCCATCTTTCCATAATATATGTATGACGGATACATAACACTAAATCCCTTTAGAATGTTTACCTGGATATTGAACTTGTATACTTCTTATTGCTTATTTCCAACGGACCGGACTGAAAATATTTAATATTGTCATGTTCAATGTCATGTGTAGATATCATAATACAGTGAATATAATATATGTACATTTATGATACATAGATTACCCTAAAGTGAGAGGGTAGAAACTACAGCAGTAAGCTTAAAGAATTTTTATCACACCTCAAAGGCCCGTTGCTTTAAAGACGAAGTATATCTAATCTCTCTGAGTTTAATTTATAATGTCTTAATAGTTTTTTTGTTTTGGCATATTTTAGCAGTAAAGAGTAATCTGGGTCTTCAACCGTTGATTGAATATAGAAAGTATATAGGTACATATAAGCTTTATACAGATTATAGTTTTATGATAAATTGGTGGAAAAGATACTGATTTTTTAAATCAACTTGTGATAGTACTAGTTATGTGAACTATCACAACTTCAATTGTGACACCGTCCATTTATCATATATCCTCTTTTTTTCACACAGCGTATGTGAGGCCTGTAACAAAGGATACATAAGACATTGTGATGTTTTCCTGCTTATTGATCTTTTATACAATACTTATTGTTATTGTTAATATCTAACTGACCGGACTCAAAACATTTCATGTTTCCAAATTGACAGACAACACGTTGATACAAACATTACACGATTTGTTTCATAACAAAACATTGTGTTTGTTTAGAAACCTGTCATAATGTAGCAAAGATGGGTTTGTAAAAGAGTACTACCATAGAATTACCAAAACTGTGTTGTTATTGAAGTAATGATAAATACAAGAAGAACTAATATGTTTGGTAACACCATAACACACAGTGAATTTAAAACCTAACAAATACTAATTGTCTTCAATAAAGCCATAATATTGTCTTTTCATTTGATTACTCTCAAAGAGATCGACTTCAATTCTTCGACCACATTGTACCCAGAGCAAGTTTATAGGGATAGCATAGACTTAGTTTAAACAGCCATAAAGTTGTATTCCCTATTTCTGGTCAATAGGGAAATACGATGATATAGCGACTATGACCAGATAAGAAAGCTTAGTTCAGGAGGCTACAATACTACCACTGTTCCTCGATGTTGACAGCGGGGGGTCAGAAATTTACAAGGGTGTCAGTTAAAGTGACTGTCAGTCATGCGGCTTATCTGATGACCCCGTCTTCATTTAATGCTGTAACTAATTGATAACAGCTGGGGTATGTTCCCAATGTAACTGGTTCTGTTGCACTACTCTAGTACACTAGCAAATACTTAGAAACTAACTTCTCAACTTATCCTGTCTTAGATTAATGTGTTGTTTTGTAAACAATGCAACAATATTTTGTTCATTATACCACTCTCATACTGATGTTAAAGCTTTTTTAAAGTAAAAATTTATTTCAAATGAAATCACATATTTGGAAATTAAATGAAGTTATCTATTGCTTACGACGCCATTGTTGTAAAGAATTAATTTAAGATTCTGATCTTCTACAATCGTATTTAGTAATATAATCTTGAAAGCGAAGTTTACCCCAAATCACTCGCGTATGATAAATTATATGATAAATAATGTAAAACCTTTTGTTATCTTTTTGTTAATTATTTCACATGACGAGTAAAACACATTACATTTTCTATTTTCATCGGTATATTTTCTCAACAGTTGTAGTGTTATAACAGTTTTAAGAAGAAATAATGTTGCCTATATATATGTTAACTCACTGATGCTGAACAATCTCTCTGAACTCAATTAAGCCCCGTTAAAAGCTAGAAAAATAATAAACCTCTGTTCTGTTTGGGTGTCAAAACTTTAAAGTCTGCAGGTGAACTGCGGTCACCATTTCCTTTTTTCACATTCCTTGCTCGTAAACTTTGAACAATGATTTTATATCATTTTCATTTTAGTAACTTGTAACTCCTAATCAAGTGGCTCAAGGCATTATCATTTTTATTTGTCTATCATGTAAAGTAGTCTATGTACAATAATTGAAATGAGACTCAAACAAAATACTTTATCTATCTGTCTGTCTACCCTAGCTGGTTCGAGCGTTTCCCACATTGAGCAATAAACTTTGCAGAATGAATTCAGCCCAACTGTTATCCTCTTATACTTAAGGGGATCCTTATACTTAATTATCCGAGTTTTAATTTAATCCTTACTAAACGAGTTACGATTGTAGCTTGGAATGAAATGTTCTTGTAAGTATACTTTTGTACAATATGTTGTACAAATTATAAGGCGGGGACAATCTTGGATCCCTTGTTGTACTTTTTCAGCAGTCATTAGTTGCGCAATGTCATTACAGACAACATGTATGGTCGTCTTCAATGAAGTCGATAACGCACCATGAAATGGCCGCTAACACAAGTTTTGGGATAGATCTGACAGAAAATACAGCGATTTGGACATATGATTAGGAAAATTAGATTCACAGAATTAGGAAATAAACTTAGTGACAATCGCTTGGATTTCAAAAAATATATTTCCGATATTTTATGCATTATTCTTTCATGGTTTAAATGTTAATTTCACTTTTGCTCTATTTCATTCCAATGTATTCAATCATAAGAATGATGAGCATAGATCATGCAAATATTTTGGCCAGAAAGCCTGTAGAACGAGCACTTGAATGAGATGGATGGCCTTAGATAACGGCGACTCTGATTGGTCAATGTCATGATGAATCTCATTGGTTAACTAGCTAAGCACATTTCCAGTCTCGCTTAACATGGGGAGTAAAGTGTGTATAGCACATACTAAGTGTGCTAAAATGCACGTAAAACACCCCGAAACGAGGACTTCTCTATTATTGCTTAAAAAGCCGTTTTACATATCACTGATGTAAAAAATAACATAACAATGTGAGGACCAGAGTGCAAGTCCTCGGATTCCTGAACGTCCTCGGTTCGTTGGTGTGCTTTCAATACTAGGTCCTCGCAATGTTGTAAAAACACACACACACGTACACACACACACACACACACGGGATTGTTTAGATATGACTGATGCCATAGGGAACATGGTGAAGTGGCATATTTATTAAGAAATAAGGAGATGAACAAGTTCTTTCGGCTAGTCAACTTTTTATTGCACGAAATGCGACGTTTCGATGCAGATAGTAACACCGTTATCCCCGTCGCATTTCGTGCAATATAGAAGTTGACTATCAATAAGAATTTGTTCATCTTTATCGTGCCCCTTAAAGATCTCAGAAGACAACTTCAATCACTTAACTCAAAAGCTACTTAAGAATGCTCAATAACTATCAAAGGTTTATGAAGAGTCCGTCAACCTTTTCGACAACACTTTTGACCATGAAAATATCTGCGAGAACACATTTCAGTATAAGAGAATGTCAGAAAACTGGAGATTTATTTTCGCACGAGGAGCGGGTTGGAGGCCGCTAGGCAGACAACCTGCTCCGCGTGCGAGAATAATCTCCAGTTTGAGGACTTTCTCCTACTTAAAACAAAGTACGACCTAAGTACACCGAGCACGTGCATTAATAATATTGAGTTGTTTCAATAAACGCGACCGCGTGACGCTGTGCTCAAACGCAACTTTACACCTACACGTGCCTAACTATGGGAGAGTTGATGGTATAAAAGGCAGTCGGAGCAGATTTCGTGCATTTCGACTGTCCACTGTAAACAACAATGTCTTCAGATTCCGACGACGGTATTTTTATCACCCAAAGTAGCTTTTCCATTTCAAATGTTAATTTGTAAATGTTAATTCAGACTTCGAAAAATGTATCAATGAATCGTCAGAAGGAAACTTTAATTCCAATTTTAATCTTGACTGAAATGAATTCTCTGACTCTGATTCAGTTTAAATCGAAGTCTGTAATTTCGAATTAAACATTGATATTTTGACACTAGCAAGGGACGAGGCAAAATTAAATAAAACTTTGGTTTCCTCCATCGTGGAGGTGAGAAATCAGAAGGGGGAGGGATATCGTGGTAACACACTGTACGAGATGGTGAGCTCTCTCCAGTACGACATCAGGCGCAACGGCATTCCAATAAATGTCTTTGAGTCTTCTTATTTCGCTGAGTTAAGGAATATCCTCGATGCCAGAATGCAAGGAATAGGCACCGACAAACGTCAGACGTGCGTCATCAGTGTCAGTCAGGAGGATGAGCTGTGAGAGAAGAGACTGCTTGGTGAGGACACACCCCAGCAGCTGATAGACACTCTCGTCTACCTCATAGGTAATACACATTCCTCTACCATACACCATATACAAATATATTAAACATTTTTATTTGAAATATAGTCAATGTTTCCAACTTAATTAATTTCAACTTAACTTTAAAATCATACTTTCTCTGTTAAAATAATATATATAAGTTAACTGTATACACGTACTGTTTAATGATGATGCGTACAGCATTTCAACGTGAAATTTTTAAAAATAATTTTACAATGCCAGTGTATAACATGTATATAGTGTGTATATAATGTATTTAAACCCTTTGAGTTCATATATTTTAACTTGTCATATGTCTTTAAACAATTTTATTTATTTGATATGGAGAACTGAAATTGTATACGTGAGACACATTTCCTTCGGGATAATAAAGACGTAGTTTATCTTATCTTGCACTTGACTTCGTAATAAAACTATTTGTGTTCAAGCTAATAGGACTCAACTGTGCCCCGAGAGCTGGCGATGAACACCTGAGGGTAGGCCCCAACTCTCAGTCTCAACTGGTGGACACCCAACACGGCAAGAAACAATTGCAATATACAGAGGATGTCTCCAAGACGAACAGAGGGGCACTCAAGCATCGCAAACTGGACAGAAAAAGGTTAAATATTCATCCAAACGAAGAACGCCCTGAATGTTGGCTTATCAGACTGTACAAGAAGTACATGTCATTGCGGTGAGTGAACAAAATGAAATAGTAAGAATTTAAATTTGAATAATAGATTACTCATCTTTATTTTATAAGACTATGATGATGGTTTGCTGACAATAAATACTTGCATTATTACAGTATATATGGCTAGGCATTTTGCATTTTTAATGTATTAGTTTGTATCATAGTATCAGAAAATTGCCTTTGATTTAATAAAATAGATTATTTCTATATTTGTTAATGAAAAGCATATTTTTGACTGAACTTCATTTTGAAAGAATATCATTTCTTACTCCAGACGGAAGAATGGTAAATGTACCGCATTTTACCTCAGGCCTATGAGATACGTCAGTGCCGACAGGTGGTTTTCCGACTGCGCTATAGGCACCCATCCACTGAGGGGTACTATCGGACGTCTGTGTAAGCAAGCCAGCTTCCCCGGCTTCTTCAGCAACCACTCACTCCGCGCTACTACAGCTACCCGGCTCTACGACAGTGGAATAGATTAACAGTGCAGCTCATCGCAGAGAGGACAGGACATAAGTCTGTAGCAATCCGAGGCTAAAAGGTGCGTTTGAACATAGTGTTCAGTGTTAATATCTACTAATTGATCCAGTAGACTTACAGTATGAAGATGTTGATAACGATCGAAAACCGGACATTGAGCCCCAACAAGAGCGCATCAGATTGATAAAGCATAAATTTTTTAAATAACTTCATAAATGAACAGATGAATATCAGTGCACATAGTATTTCTAGACTTATTTTTGATTTTGCGGGAATGACAAAATCCCTTAGGAAAAAGCTTTTAAAAATTCTCAAAATTGGATCCTCATTTCGTCTAACTTATATCCAATTTCAAATATATAGTAAATTACGTTCTCCGTTATATTTGCATAATAATTGTACCTACAATAGTGTTCTGGAATCCGAGATCTATATCTTAAATCTTATCTCGACCTATTACGTACTCTTTGTAAATTTAGATGTGTCATAAACAGTGACACTCTCAGATTAACATCGGATCTTATTTATTTTTACCGGAATACTATTTGAGTTGATTGAAGTCTACTCTACTATCAATTTCATCCCCATATTTCTTTCAAATTCGAAAGTTGATTTGATTGACACCCAACACATCTCCTAGATTAGCCTAAAAGCAACAAAGTAACAAAACGTAGTCACTCTATTCCCTAAAACTTTACAGTTATTGTCATCTTATCGTCTCTTTTTTTCTGTACTCATTACATAGAACATCCAAATGTAGCTGAAATGAAAGCAGCAGTTGATGCGATTAACCAAAGAAAGGCGCCATCCGCATCGACCTTTGCGCTATCGTCGTTTACGTCATCGACAGAATCTACATCGACAAAAGGACAACTGCCTCCTGCTGATCCCCGAGATTTGAAACTCGTCTTTTAAGATGGCGTGACGCTGTCTCTTAAATTCTGAACTAAACAATAAAGTGTGAATTTTAATTTGTTGTGTTCTTTCTCTTGCCACAGTATAATGAAAACATGGCTTTTATGTTCAATAAAAGTTGTTTTTCATTTTTAGTCTGATTAAAATTATTTCTTTGATTCGCTTTCTTACCAAGCACTTTAGTCTCGGGAACGAATCAAAGATATGATTTAATGAGATTGATTTACGACACATGGTTACCTTTTGTTGACAATAATTTTGTTGTTGATTTTAGCTAATCATGAGTCATACCCAAAATATCATAACTATGGGAGGATACCATGAACTATAGGAGGATGAACATTAGTTGAAAACTATGGGACACCTTATTTGATTTCGTAAAAATATAGGATATTCGCATATCATCATAATTTTAAGAGTAAAACTTATGTTCACAAATTTGCTTGGCCAAATCGACTAGTACCCGTCTTGACCTTCTATCACCGCAGCTGTATTTAGCACTCGGAGACTGACACCTCGAACTTCAATATAAGCCCCTAAGATGGACACATGGAACCTGGAAATGCTTACATCAAAGATTGACACATGGAAGCCCAAGACAAGAACATTGATCAACGTTGCCTTGTCCTTCACCAACAAGCATTTTTGTGTTTATGTTGTTATGATATTAAAATATCAAATGATCTTTAGCCATTAATTTTGGTATATACAGATACTGTAATGTGGCCTGGTTCATGTCCCTACGACTCTAAGCTGGGCTTGTCTTGGACAGCATTTTTCACTTTTTAGCTCATCAGGTCTGAAAGACCCGATGGGCTTATGGCATGGCATGGCGTCCGGCGTCCGTCCATCCGTAAACTTTTCACTTTTTCGACTTCTTCTCCAGAACCAATGACTCTAGAGAGCTGAAATTTTATGTGCATTTTTCCTTGGCAAATGGGGATTCTAAATTGTAGATTTCGTGACCCCATGACCCCAAATGGGGTCACAAGGGTCAAAACCTTAA
Organism: Phorcus lineatus; assembly: GCA_921293015.1. Taxonomy (NCBI): domain Eukaryota; kingdom Metazoa; phylum Mollusca; class Gastropoda; order Trochida; family Trochidae; genus Phorcus; species Phorcus lineatus. Next base: position 24,144,113 of record OV121093.1, read on the forward strand.
AAATCTATTTTAATCTTCTTCTCCAGTTCCAAAAGGTCCAGAGAGCTGAAAAGTTGTGTGTAGACTTCTTGGCCAATGGAGATTCTAAATTGTAGATTTTGTGACCCCATGACCCCAAATGAGGTCAGAGGGGTCAAAACATGAAAAACCTATTTTCATCTTCTTCTCCAGTTCCAAAAGGTCCAGAGAGCTGAATAGTTGTGTGTAGACTCCTTGGGCACTGGAGATTCTAAATTGTAGGTTTAGTGACCCCATGACCCCAAATGGGGTCACAGGGGTCAAAACCTAAAAAACCTAATTTCATCTTTTTCCCTAGTTCCAAAAGGTCTAGAGAGCTGAAAAGGTGTGTGTAGACTCCTTGGCCAACGGGGATTCTAAATTGTAGGTTTGGTGACCCCATGACCCCAAATGGGGTCACAGGGGTCAAAACCTAAAAAACCTAATTTCATCTTTTTCCCTAGTTCCAAAAGGTCTAGAGAGCTGAAAAGGTGTGTGTATACTCCTTGGGCACTGGAGATTCTAAATTGTAGGTTTGGTGACCCCATGACCCCAAATGGGGTCACAGGGGTCAAAACTTAAAAAACCTAATTTCATCTTTTTCCCTAGTTCCAAAAAGTCTAGAGAGCTGAAAAGGTGTGTGTAGACTCCTTGGCCAATGGGTATTCTAAATTGTAGGTTTGGTGACCCCATGACCCCAAATGGGGTCACAGGGGTCAAAACCTTAAAATCCTACTTTCATCTTTTTCCCTAGTTCCAAAAGGTCTAGAGAGCTGAAAAATTGTGTGAAGACTCCTTGGACACTGGGGATTCTAAATTGTAGGTTTGGTGACCACTTGACCCCAAATGGGGTCACAGGGGTCAAAACCTTAAAATCCTACTTTCATCTTCTTCTCCAGTTCCAAAAGGTCTTGATAGCTTAAAAGTTGTTTGTAGACTCCTTGGACAATGGGGATTCTGAATTGTAGGTTCAGTGACCCCTTGACCCCAAATGGGCAATGGGCCTTTTTTATTTGATTGTGAATAACTTTTAAGAAATACATTGTTGTTTTCTTTCCTAGACAAAATTGGCCCGACACAAGGACGGACTAAATAATTTTACAGCCCGTCCTCAACCAAAGTTACCCGTCTCGGACGTTGGGACAGGCTATCTTTCCTACACTGCCCATGACCCCATGGTCTAAACCCAAAAACCTATTTCTATCAAAAGTCTGATGAGCCACAGAGCCCATGGCTCTATTTTTTCTTACTTATTTCAAAAGAAGTTTGTTAATAAACAATAATTGTTTTAAGTTTTCATATTTTGACAATAAATGTCACTTTGAATATGCAAAGTTTCATGTTACCAATTTTCATAGATTCAGAACAAACGGGATTATAGTGATTTGTCCCAAGATGCCCTGGTCTCCCCTATGGAGTCTACCTGTAGTCTACCTGATCTAGCTGCGTGCCAAGTGAGACTTCTTATGTACACAAACACATGTAGCATCAGCCCTACACTTAATAATGTCCTTTGTCAGTATCTCTGATTGCTCCCAGTTTGCCTACTCTAAAAGAAATAAACCTTTAAAGGGTTTCTTCATTTAATTTTAATCTAATACGAGTACAAACAATCAAGACAAGGCACTAATTTATTGTATGCATTCAAATAACTGTTGAAAACATAATAAGCATATTCTTATTCAAATCATTGTGTGATTTCAAGGCTCTTTATGGTGTTGAAGACTTTTATTGTTCAATCCAAAAGTAATCTTAAATAACAACGAAAAATGCTTTGGGGTTTTTTTTAATAGAGGAGGTGTAACGCATAATTTGATTATTGCAAATTATTATCTGTATTTGTATCACTTTTAAGAATCAAAAGAGCCTAAAAATTTGAAAAGATACCCTTTAATCGACATCTAAGACCCCTTTTTAAGCCCGGTTTTAGATGACCGCCTCATCAAAATGGAGAAAGCTTTGACAAAATCATCGAAGCATGAATCGAAGCCACGCCCAGCGTGTGACATGATATAGGCGGCCGCTTAAACTCTTTGCTTTTGTCTGTAATTGTGAGCCAATTCAACAGCCAAAGAGGGGCATTAGCATGGCCGAAATACTTTTAAAAAATACGATTTATTACTGCCTCAAGATATCAACTTTCCTTCTCAGTCGTCATTTCAATGTTTGATACGAGTATAATATTCCCTGGCCGCATTTTCCCCCGAGTGGGTTTATATAAAAAAAAATGTTACTTTGATGGTGAGAGATCCACCACTTAAAAGTTATAACGTATTGTTATATCATGTACTTGTCGATATGAAGTGTGCATTGATTCGAAAAAAATGAGAGTTATTAATGAAGATGATAAAATGTCATGTACATGGGCGGATTCAGCATTTTTTTTGGGGGGGGGGCTGCATATGAGTTAACACTTCAGATTTTACTTATGAAGCAGACATCAGCATCAGAATGTAAATAAAATAAAACAACATATAGATAACTACCCGATGATCAGTGCCCTTTATGCTTTGAATTCTCATGATATTAGCATTAGACTAACCACTCAGCTCAGCTCCACGTAATTAAACATTTGAGCGCAGCAAATATTGGAAAGTAGTCAAAAGTTTCTTTTACTTTATTGTCTTGTTTTCGATCATAAGAACAGGACAAAACCAAGGATCAGTAAGAAATGCAAATTAGAAGATAATGTAACGTATTTCAAAACGAATAACTAAATAATAAATGTCTTATATTCTTATGACAGTAACGGTTGCCCAACTTTGCGTGAAACCACTTTTAGAAACCCTCTGAAAAGCCACCGCCTGTGCTTTTCAATGTACATATGCACAACTCTGTTCATGTCATCATCTGTAGGATGTAGTCTCAACAATCTCAGTCCTGTGAGCCGCTCTTGACTCGTACTACGCAGATGGCCTTTAAATTTGTCCCAGGGAAGAGAATGTTCTCTCCGCTTCAACCCTGGTAACAGGTATAGGGTCGCAGCAATCTTCAGTACCTGTCTGATGTTTGAGTGAGTGAGTGAGTTATTGTTTAACGCCGCTTGGGCAATATTTCAGCCATTAGCGGCGTTTGAATAGACGTCTCTTCCACAAAAGTAAAACATTGCATAATAGTCTGGTAGGGAGTCTCAGAGGAGATCTACACCGGGGCGATTTTCAGGGTTGAATCTTTCTTGTAGTTCATTGTTCAAATGATCAGGAAATGGTATGATGACGTTTCTCTTATAATAGCCCTCTGGCGATTCAGAAGGCACATTGCTTCCCCAAGTCTTTCGCTTTGTCACTCTCGGGGCTTGAGAACTTAAGCTGCTTCTTTCATTCATCCTTGGCACACGTCATCAACATCCTTTCTTATTTCTTAAGCCATCCGTTTGGTATGCAGAGACGATATCCAAGCCTCTCTTCTGAAGTTTTGATGCCAGAGGTATTACGCTTTCCAAAGCATTCTTTGCAACTTATGAAAGCAACAATGAGTTTCTACATGTGGATCTACAATAGCGTCAAGAGCTGTGCACACATAATGATACATTAAAAAACACATCATAGCAAACCTCATTGGGTTTTGCAGAAGCCCAATAGTCGTGATCTTTTGTTTTTTTTACGTTTCTGTTCTAGAAGTAGAAACTTCTCAAACAGCTGTTGACGCTTGGGGGAGTTGTTCGAAAAACATGAAAACCTGTTTGATGTTGTCCATCATGTTCCTGATTGCAGGAGGTTTGCAAGATGCTGCAATACTCAAAGTGAGAACATGGCTACTGCAGTGTGTGAACAATGCTTTAGGAGCTTCTTCACTAATCCTGGCTTGCAAACCAACTTTCTCAGAGGATATAAAAGACGCACCATCATATGTATCTTACAAGATGCGGTAGATGTTAAGGCGAAAAATTAACTTTACGATTATGAAAAAATTATAATCCTGGGTCTTGAGAAATCTCTCCAAAGCAGCAAATTCTCATCTACATAAATTAGTCTTCTGTTTGGGGAAGAGGAAGAAGTCCGATAGTGTCAAATCTGAGAACTATGGTGTATGTTGAAGAATTCCATAGCAACATTTGATCGCAGTGGTGCTGTGTGGACGGTAGCATTGTCCTGAAGGAGCAGTACTCCTGCACTGATCTTCCCTTGCCTCTTGGCCTTGATGGCTGCCTCAATTCATTAGCATAATATGCCCCATTGATAGATTGGCTCTTAGAAATCTGTCAGGATTTCCGAGGCAATCACCTTCTTAGCAGACGGAACTTGTTCGAACCTTTTTGGGGGTCCCAATTGAAATGCCTCCAGTGCTTGCTTTAGTTTCTATTTCGGGGTCAACAGTATGTACACACGTCTCATCCTGGGTCTCTAATCGTTTCAGGAAATTATCCTTTTCTCACCTGAATCGAGCAAAAAGTTCCTTTGAAATATCGAGGATTCTCTGTTTCTGGCCATGATTTAACATTCTTGGTAGCCATCTTGCAAAGAGCTTGCTTATGTGAAGAACATCTGTCAGTATTGTGTATACCGACCCAAAACCAATGCCCACCAACTCACTGACTCATTCCAGTGTCTCAGCTATGTGTTAAATAGTCACATGTCTGTCTTCAAGCCCCATGTTGTGAACAACATAAACTTGGATATCATTGGTGGATGTTCTTGGCTGACGAGACCTGGTATCATCTTCAACATTCTGCCGGCAATTATTTAAATTCAGCAACCCACTTGACAACTGCCGAACATGCAAGGGAGTCATCACCTTATGTATAGACCATGTCTTCATGGATTTTCTGTGCAGACATTCCTTTCCCGAACAAATACTAGAAACCTTAACGCTTTTAAACATCATTCACCTTTTCCAGTTTCTTCACCCCTATGCACTTGATGTGACATCTCGAAAAACAGTCTACGGATGGTCGCGATATTTTGCCACAAGCTTCAGAAAAGATTTCATACCAGGTTAATAGATAATTTGGAAGCTTTTTTTTACGAACTTTTTTATTTACCCTCATAGTTTCTATTGTTTGCCAAAACAATTCATAACGTATATGCATTTACCGATATGTTCTTAAGTGATAATGACTTTCTGATTTAGTCATGTTTCCTCAGAAACCACAAAGCATATGCATGTCGTCAAAATAGAGATACAACTACGTACTGGCATCTCAAAAGATCACGGTTGACATGTGTATCAAGTATAGGAAAGCTAGCATGTGTGGTTAATGAGAGATGGAAGTCCATCAGTATGTTGAGCAGAAAGGAAAGAGTCATTGACTCTGTAGCTCATCAGGTACTTTACAAAACATATTGTATATTAAAACAAGTATAAAAACGTTTGATGCAGACTCAGGTGTTTAACAAATTAGTCTCATACCAATAAGAAATAATTCCCAATGGTTATAGAGTTGGCAAAGAGATAAAGCTTAGTATATATTTTCATATACTGTAGCAGACAAATTAGCTTCTTGAGATTGTTTGTATTGGAGTCACAAGGTCTATATCTACATGCCAGATGTTCCTATGAGGGGTAGTTAAAGAAGAAGACAACAGAAATAATGACCCCTGTGGATAATCATTTGCATATAAATTTCCTCTTGGTTTAATTAGTCATAATAGTTTGGACATTGGTGTTTCACACTGAGACAATAAATTAGGAATTTAAGCCCATGCTAATGACATAATATTACTGGCTGACTCAGAATGATTAAATCTAGAGCGATACACCTCCGTGGTGATAGAATTAAAAGAACATCAGCAGTTTTTAAGTGTGAAATATTTGGAAATTACATATTCAATAACATTGAACACCCGGCTATAAAAATCAGCAAATTCTTCTAGTAGAGATTTTGAAATTTTTAAAGCAAAGTTTATACTTAAAGGAGGTATGAAGAACAAGGACTTTCCAAAACAATTACGCTATGGTATGACTGATCATATATACGGATTGACCATTTGGAGCAATTAAAACATATCATACATAGAGAACGCACTGCAACTTGATATGCGTTGCGTCCTAAAACAACGCTCTTTTAGTAGGTTTTTGTTGCGTCCCTGCCTTGGTGCGACCTGTGGATTAGTCACGTGACAGTACATGCGTGTCAGGAGAATGGACACAGAGCGTTCAAACGCATATACTGTCATGTGAGTGTGATATTGCTATAACATCAAATCAAGACATGATATTGTAAGAGCTTGTGCCATAACATGTTGAACATGGTTGCCTACACTTCTTATTGTATGTGCATTTGTTCTAGTTTTAGCACATAAAACAATAGATTCCAAATACAAGCAGGCGGATGATTAATTCTGAAACAAATATTTTGTAAATTGTACTTCAAATAATAGTTTATTTAAAAGAGCTGACTATTTTCATTTCAAAACAAACAGCCATAGAAAAAGTGTCATTTTTTATATAAATATATATATATAATTCATAACAAAACATGACAAATATTGTCCTAGAATTGCTTTGCAAGCAAGCAGTTATTAGGTTTAAATTTTTAAAAATGTTTTTTTACTTTCAATATTATCCTCGAACAGTGTCATTACTCACAGGGGCGTGTATCGCCGAAAATAATAATAGTAATATATAATGAAGAAAAAAAAAGACTCGAGCGATCGAAACCGCATATAATGCATTAAAAGCTCGCTTACAAGGTATATATCACATAATATTTCATTTGAATAGTCACGCTACGAAATCGGAATGCAAGGGGATTGCGATAAAGTTGTATTTCTCGTGCAAAGTACGAATGCGAGTGTTTAATTCGTATTTTATCAGTTTGAAAGCGATGTTTTAGTGAGGCAGGATTTTGGCGTACTCACAAGAAAACATACTTTTTTCGATTTCAAAACAGTGTAGCTCTGTCAAAAGTCAACCGATTTTGATTGTTTCACATTCTATCGAAATGGAATTTATCAGGCTTCATGTGTGTATATTGTTATATTAATCTATATTGAATTTCCAAGTTGATTTCGTCCCGGAACAAGACGAGGGGTCTGAGGGCGTTACATCCCTTAAGTATTTATATAGTAGAGATACCCTTTTTTTTCTTCATTATATATTCATACATATATACTATTATTATTTTCGGCGATACACGCCCCTGTGTCATTACTTGTGACTTCATAGAACCAAACATAAGGAACGATTTGAAATAACTTGTAATGGTAAAAATTAAAAAATTGGACATTTTGTTCAATCATAAAGATCATTTGCCTACTTGTTTTAAGAGAATCAAGTCTGGATCTCAGGTAAAAGTCGACAGTATTTCAGAGAGATAATTAAGTAACGTTCACAACACAGATTCCTTATTATTGATAGTGTTTGAGATCAATTGGCTAATGAACATTGTCACTTTATGTGAAAGTCCACGATAAGTGAAGAATTGGCGTTGTCTCAATGACCCATGCCCAGATGGAGCAGTTTCCGGGTCAGTGCAGGCCCGTTCCAGTAGCCCCTGCAAGACAACACACAACACAGTCAGTAACAGCAATATGTTTGTTTCAAATATTCACTTTCATTCGATAAACATTTATTGAAGGTGATATCGCTAATCAAACTTTTTATGAGATTTACAAATACTAAATCCATGGAAGAAATTGGCCAAATAGTTATTTCAACTTAAGGTAAGGAAATAGAAGTCCCAAAATATTTAAACTGTATTTGAAAAAAAGAAACAACAGTTGAATGTTAATGAATGTTTATACATCAAAAGTGAATACATACGGAAAAATGTCAAAATATTGATAACATGCCAAAATGACAGTTTTGAACATGGTTCAGACTATGATAATAAACAACAAAATGCTGGACTCAAGATCACAATAATTCACGAGGGACAGATAAACTGTAATGCCGAGCTCCGGGTTGGTTATTCTTTTTCTTACCCATGTCATATCTATGAATATTTACGGCACTTTTGGAAAATACCTTTGTGAAGGCGAGTTGCAAGTAAACTCGGTCATTTTATTCATGCGCGACAAACAACAATTACGTCATGGCGCAGTTAAATGTAGTCTCTGCAATTCACTACATGTTTGTGGATCATATATTAAGCACGACAATCCTAAATGAATGAAATAGTAAAACAAACTGTATTTTAAGTTTCATATTATTCCATACAGGTGTTACCTGAGCATTAAGCAAAGTGGGTGATGGAGAGGACGTTGTAGCAGGTGTTACCTGGACATGAAGCAAAGTGGGTGATGGAGAGGACATTGTAGCAGGTGTTACTTGGACATGAAGCCAATTGGCTGATGGAGAGGACGTAGCTTTTTTATCATAGCTTTTTGATAGTTTGGTTTGCCATTATGTACTTTCTTCAAAGGATCTTTTAACATACAGTCTTTCTAAATATTTAAATTGGTACACTGTATAAACCTGGGTGAGTTTGCCCTATTTCTATCTTAATAAGTATAAGGAAATCTGTAGAACCAAGAACAATATGTCTGGTAGAATGAAGCCAATTTGGTGGAGAGGACGTTGTAGCAGGTGTTACCTGGACATGAAGCCAATTGGGTGATGGAGAGGACGTTGTAGCAGGTGTTACCTGGACATGAAGCAAAGTGGGTGATGGAGAGGACATTGTAGCAGGTGTTACCTGGACATGAAGCCAATTGGCTGATGGAGAGGACGTAGCTTTTTGATCATAGCTTTTTGATAGTATGGTTTGCCATCATGTACTTTCTTCAAAGGATCTTTTAACATACAGTCTTTCTAAATATTTAAATTGGTACACTGTATAAACCTGGGTGAGTTTGCCCTATTTCTATCTTAATAAGTATAAGGAAATCTGTAGAAGCAAGAACAATAATTCTGGTAGAATGAAGCCAATTTGGTGGAGAGGACGTTGTAGCAGGTGTTACCTGGACATGAAGCCAATTGGGTGATGGAGAGGACGTTGTAGCAGGTGTTACCTGGACATGAAGCAAAGTGGGTGATGGAGAGGGCGTTGTAGCAGGTGTTACCTGGACATGAAGCAAAGTGGGTGATGGAGAGGACGTTGTAGCAGGTGTTACCTGGACATGAATTAAATTGGGTGATGGAGATGACGTTGTAGCAGGTGTTACCTGGACATGAAGCAAAGTGGGTGATGGAGAGGACGTTGTAGCAGGTGTTACCTGGACATGAAGCCAATTGGGTGATGGAGATGACGTTGTAGCAGGTGTTACCTGGACATGAAGCAAAGTGGGTGATGGAGAGGACGTTGTAGCAGGTGTTACCTGGACATGAAGCCAATTGGGTGATGGAGATGACGTTGTAGCAGGTGTTACCTGGACATGAAGCAAAGTGGGTGATGGAGAGGACGTTGTAGCAGGTATTACCTGATCATGAAGCAAAGTGGGTGATGGAGAGGACGTTATAGCAGGTGTTACCTGGACAAGAAGCAAAGTGGGTGATGGAGAGGACGTTGTAGCAGGTGTTAACTGAGCATGAAGCAAATTGGGTGATGGAGAGGACGTTGTAGCGAAGTGTTACCTGGACATGAAGCAAAGTGGGTGATGGAGAGGACGTTGTAGCAGGTATTACCTGATCATGAAGCAAAGTGGGTGATGGAGATGACGTTGTAGCAGGTGTTACCTGGACATGAAGCAAAGTGGGTGATGGAGAGGATGTTGTAGCAGGTGTTACATGGACATGAAGCAAAGTGGGTGATGGAGAGGACGTTGTAGCATGGGTTTCCTGAACATGTGGCAAAATGGGTGATGGAGAGGACGTTGTAGCAGGTGTTACCTGGACATGAAGCAAAGTGGGTGATGGAGAGGACATTGTAGCAGGTGTTACCTGGACATGAAGCAAAGTGGGTGATGGAGAGGACATTGTAGCAGGTGTTACCTGGACATGAAGCAAAGTGGGTGATGGAGAGGACATTGTAGCAGGTGTTACCTGAGCATGAAGCCAATTGGTTGATGGAGAGGACATTGTAGCAGGTGTTACCTGGACATGAAGCAAAGTGGGTGATGGAGAGGACATTGTAGCAGGTGTTACCTGAGCATGAAGCCAATTGGTTGATGGAGAGGACGTTGCAGCAGGTATTACCTGGACATGAAGCAAAGTGGGTGATGGAGAGGACATTGTAGCAGGTGTTACCTGAGCATGAAGCAAAGTGGGTGATGGAGAGGACATTGTAGCAGGTGTTACCTGGACATGAAGCCAATTGGGTGATGGAGAGGACGTTGTAGCAGGTGTTACCTGGACATGAAGCAAAGTGGGTGATGGAGAGGAAATTGTAGCAGGTGTTACCTGGACATGAAGCAAAGTGGCTGATGGAGAGGACATTGGAGCAGGTGTTACCTGAGCATGTGGCAAAGTGGGTGATGGAGAGGACATTGTAGCAGGTGTTACCTGGACATGAAGCAAAGTGGGTGATGGAGAGGACATTGTAGCAGCTGTTACCTGGACATGAAGCCAATTGGGTGATGGAGAGGACGTTGCAGCAGGTATTACCTGGACATGAAGCAAAGTGGGTGATGGAGAGGACGTTGTAGCAGGTGTTACCTGGACATGAAGCAAAGTGGGTGATGGAGAGGAGATTGTAGCAGGTGTTACCTGGACATGAAGCCAATTGGGTGATGGAGAGGAGATTGTAGCAGGTGTTACCTGGACATGAAGCCAATTGGGTGATGGAGATGACGTTGTAGCAGGTGTTACCTGGACATGAAGCCAATTGGGTGATGGAGAGGACGTTGTAGCATGGGTTTCCTGAACATGTGGCAAAGTGGGTGATGGAGAGGACATTGTAGCAGGTGTTACATCGACATGAAGCAAAGTGGGTGATGGAGAGGACGTTGTAGCAGGTGTTACCTGAGCATAAAGCAGAGTGGGTGATGGAGAGGACGTTGTAGCAGGTGTTACCTGAGCATGAAGCCAATTGGGTGGAGAGGACGTTGTAGCAGGTGTTACCTGAGCATGAAGCCAATTGGGTGGAGAGGACGTTGTAGCAGGTGTTACCTGAGCATGAAGCCAATTGGGTGATGGAGAGGATGTTGTAGCAGGTGTTACCTGAGCATGAAGCCAATTGGGTGGAGAGGACGTTGTAGCAGGTGTTACCTGAGCATGAAGCCAATTGGGTGGAGAGGACGTTGTAGCAGGTGTTACCTGAGCATGAAGCCAATTGGGTGATGGAGAGGACGTTGTAGCAGGTGTTAGCTGAGCATGAAGCCAATTGGGTGATGGAGAGGACGTTTTAGAAGGTGTTACTTGAGCATGAAGCAAACTGGGTGATGGAGAGAACGTTGTAGCAGGTGTTACCTTAACATGAGCTGCCAGTAGAGCTGGGGCATCACATCCTTCTTCATGTGGTATGTTGATCTCCGCTCTTTGCCCTGATCAAACGGAAAAGTTTCCAGTGGCTGTCCATCGAAGTCAAACTCTGCCAAAATGCACTTTCCATATCCAGTTATGAGGGGACAGGATGTGTATCCATCATACTACAAATAACAAAACTCATCCTTATCGTAAGAAATGAATGAAATGATTCCATATTGTGAACCAAAAAAACATCATTGCACGAGACTTTTCAATAACAATATGTTCAATGGAAATAGAGTCAAACTACCTTTTTCTGTGCCTTTCCACCATTCATCACTGCCAACATATTTTTGTACAAAATACCACTTTGTGCAGCTGGAAAAAAGCAACATTTTATTCATTATCGAGAGTAAATAGGTATGGCAAAAGTAAGTAACTGACGACAAAGTGGACTGGACTGGACTGGACTGGCAATGATAGCTCACTTGCAACTGCTGTCCATCAAATGAATCAAGTCAAGATAATGCTTCAATACAAGTAAAACAGTAAAGATACTTTGCTCACCTGCGGCTGCTGCTGTCTTGGACGTGGGCAGACTAGAGCAGTCCCCGATGGAAAAGATGTTTGGATACTTCACATGTTGGAGTGTCTCCTTGTCAACATTGACGAAACCTGCCTCATTCACAATGCTGCTGTTCCTCAGACAGTCAGGGCTGGACATGGGCGGTGTCACATGGAGGAAGTCATACTGAAACAAGTAATGTTATTACGACATGAGCTAAAATCATGGGTAAACAACGAGTTTTTATTAGGTAGTGTGTTTTTCATGTTTGAGTCAATTGGTATTATCCTTATGAAAAGGTTCTAAATATTGAGAAGGCCCACAGCATAAACTGACATTGTGACATTACAATACTAAAAGTTTATATTAATTAGTTTAAACGTGACCACAAACCAGTAAAATGTGTTGTCGTGCTCTTGAAATATTTATTAATATGTTGTGTAACACAAAAATAAATATCAGTGTTGCCTTAATACATATCAAGAACAATCAAACGCTGTTAAATAGCATTGGGCACCAAAAACAAACCGATAGATATAAATAAAACATTGCAAAATGTGGTCAAAGTATTGAAATGACCTTGAAAATGACGTGTAAGGCACCCAAATAAACTGATGTCTAGATACTCATCCACTGAATTCTGATGAAAGATTTGATATATTTTATAAATTTTCCTGTATAATTGAAATGTTGCGCATGCAGAGGATTAATTATTTCTAATGCCTCCATATCTTAAAATGATCACCATAAGTTAGTGAACATAAATGCCAAGTTTGGTGCTTTTATCACAATTTGCACACTTATTTTGGTAAGCAGCTTAACTATTGTACATATGTGAACAAAAATAAAGACACATTTACTGTTGCACAAAAGCGTAATCCCTCTACTCAAATCTTGTGAACTGAGAACATCTTATGTCTTGGCACCTCACATCTCGGCTCATTTGATAATTTCATCACATCAACATCACATTAAAATGGAAAACACTGTTTTCAATTCCACATATCATTCATACATGCACACAAAAAATGAAGGCACAGCAAGTGCAACAAGTAGGGCAACTTCCCTACACTGTCTGAACAATATCCTTCAATCTCATGAAAAATGTGTATGTGTAAAGATGCCACAATTGCTGATCGCATTTCAAAACTAAAATTTAAGTAAAAAACAAAACGGAAACATTGCTTCTAGAGTGTGCATGTGCAAGTTTAATGTTTTATAAACAATGAAAAACTGCATAATGATAACATTTTCATCAGCTGACATGGAGACTACAAATGAAAGTAATACTAATAGTGAAAATGACATGGATAGTGATCTAGGATAAAATAAAATAAGAAACATTGCAAGGATAATGCAACTACTATTAGGAGTGGCCGAGGTCACGTCCAGGACGGGTTAATTTGCCGTTTATTGGCAACACAGGATTTGGACTGTTCAGTGACCAACCTGATAATCCGCATCTGATAGGTTTTTACGACTTCTTTATTCATAAAGCTGACTATGAAACGATGGCCAGAGAAGCCAAAAGATACTTCCATCAACAGGTAGATGGAAAGGCTCTGAAACACCCTGTTCGAGATGGAGGCTGTGGTATGCCACCAACGTGGGTTGATTATCGCTCACAAGAAGAACCCATGCCTACTGAGGTATGAGGACAAGAAGTCACTGTTGCTCATGCCTACTCTTGAAGATACAGAAATTGTAGACAGCTGGCTAAGAGAACTGAGTGACTTGGGATCCCAATACAACCCACGTATCATACATGAATACAACAAGTACATCGGTGGCGTGGATCGGGCAAACCCGTTTCTGTTGGACACCCCCTTCACAGAGACTTATAAATGTTGGAAGTGTGTCGTCAATTGAGGAAAGACCTTGTCCAATCTAATTAATGAAATCTTAAATGCTCCACAGCACTGCACTTGTAGATCTAACCAGGCTCTGTAATTAGAGCCGTCAAGGTTTTGCCTCTGACCTAATCTAAATAAGTTTGCCCCATATTATAGAGTGCAGGCGAATTCTATTTTCCTAGTACATAATGCTTTTCATAACTCGGAAACCGACTGCCTTAATATCCGAATGAATGTATTCAACATTGCTTTAAATTTAACTTGGCTCAGTTATTTAAAAAAAAGTCAAATCAAAAGCTACGGAGATATTTTTCTTGGAGCAGGTTCCGTTCTTCAAGATGACAATGCTAGATCGCATAGAGTTGTTAATGATGTTCTCACCCAAATGGTACATTACTAATGGATTGGCCTGCATACTCACCTGACTTGGCACCAATTGAGCATGCATGGGATGAATTGGGCAGAGGTGCGAAAGTCAATCATAGGCAACCTGATAATCTTCAAGAATTGGTGCAATTCCTTCAGGCAGAGTGGCGGGCCATTCCCCAGATGTTTTTTCGACGTCTGATACACAGCATGCCTCGTCGTTGTGTCGACTGCTTACAAGCACGTGGTGGTTTCACTCGTTATTAACAAAGTTATCGACATTGAGACAGTTTTGTTTGACCTCATTATGCTCAAAATGGCGAATTTTCATCAGATCCCCAGAATAGTTGTGTATAAAAAGTGCATATGCTTGCATAACAGAATCGACTCAACATTGAGATATATTGAACTCATTCCGACCAAAAGTGTGTAACGTAGATTTTATTTTAATGAGATTGTAACATTGTAACCTTGGCGGGGACAGAAAAAGTTACATCCCTGTTTAGATGTGGGAGGCAAAGCATGAGCAACAATAGTGTGACATGTCTTCACAGTCGTCAATTTCCTTCGAAGATTCAACCTGTTGGAAGAAAGATTAACAGGTTTATTTTGTCTCTTCCAAAGCCAAACGCGATCTATTCAGAAAACAAGTGGAACCTCCTAACAAGCCAGTTAAAAGGAAGAAAGATTAGGCAGAGAAACTACTTTCAAATGTCTTGGGTGCAATTTTTTTCTGTGTGTAGCACCATGTTTCACACTTTACCATATATATCAAGTTTACTCCAAATCTCATATCATTTTGTTGGCGAATCATAATGAAGAGGATAATGAAGAGGTTTGAAGAAAGGAGTGGAAGTGTGATGAGCGTTTCTCACCTGACGCCCAACCCTTGTTTTATTAGGTCCCCAAAGCTTGTTCTTCACTAAAAGACAGGTGAAAAGAGTTCTTCATAAAACTTATGAAATACTTCTTTGCAACTAAAATAAAAAAAATTATTTTGTTAGTCAGAGAAAATCAGTATGTGTTCGAAAAGAGCCGCAGTGTGAACGACATCTGCACTTCCTTTGCATTCTTCTAAAATGTGTGGCAACATTTCTACCCCTCTTCATATCTCTCAAACCATTTGAAACTTTATTATTATATTTTCATCCTTCATCAAGGGAAATACTATGCATAATTTGCTTATGCGCAGCAAATAATAAGGATGATTCAAGTGATGCAAGAAATGTCACAAATAGGACGATTGTCAACCCCTTTTAGCTTCTTGTATCCCTCAAATCAGTCGGCTCTTCTTCATTAGCTATTGACCATCATAATAACAAAAGAAATATCTTCAAATCACAGTATCAATTGCATGAGTATAGATTTCTGGTTTGATAATGCCAGAATATTTTTGCAAACGGTACTGCCCAGGCCGACAGAATTAGTTGAGCTGTAGGCAACAGTGTAGCTTACTGGCAAAGGCTTTCGCATGCTGGTGCCCTGGGTTATAACGGTACTAATCAGCTCGTTCCTGTGGGGTCGGAAATTTGTTCTCGGGCTGCCCCCAAGCATCTTTCGCAGTGTCTTTTATTTGGACAGCTGGTCATATTCTAATAATTTTCTTGATTAATAATGAATAAATTGTCTACAATTCCATATACATAATACATGTAACCACACCGTGTATTAGTGCGTTTATAAAAGTGGAAATGATGACATTCCTTCAAAGCTAATTAAAATCTCAATCTCAAGTCATACAATGATATTTTTGATAATTGTAAAGAGGAGTGATGTATCTTCAGTACCATAA
The DNA here is from genome assembly GCA_921293015.1 of Phorcus lineatus. NCBI lineage: Eukaryota > Metazoa > Mollusca > Gastropoda > Trochida > Trochidae > Phorcus > Phorcus lineatus. Next base: position 24,159,912 of record OV121093.1, read on the forward strand.
CTAAATTTGAGTTGAGAAATGAGATTTTAGGTTTTTAAATCACCAAAAATAATGACAAATCTGAGTTCTTATAAAACAATTTCATGGTGGAAAAAACAAAATAATTAAAAGTATCGGATAAGTATCCTCGTCGAGGGTCCCAGATCTTAGATGCATACAAAATCCTTCATGTCAATGTTCAGTTTATTTGATTTTTGATTAATACATACCCACTGAGTGAAATGACTTCAATGTATGTAATGTATTATCGACTGTATTATTCATGTCAATAAACAAATTAGTGAACATCTAAGAGAAGTGTGAACGATACTCTTGGTAGCTCATTTAGTACTTCTGTTGCATGTAGGTTTAGTGGTAGAATGTTCCATAAGAAAGTTTCTGCTGATGCAAATGACCATTAACCATATATCTTGTCAGTGTGTTTGATTCAGTCTGCACTGTCGAGGTCCTCTGAGATAGGTTTTAGATATATGTGCTTCAGTTTGCACTGTCGAGGTCCTCCGAGTTAGCTTATAGATACTTGTATATAGGTGCTTCAGTCTGCACTCTCCAGGTCCTATGAGTAAGCTTACAGATATGTGTGCTTCAGTCTGCACTCTCCAGGTCCTATGAGTAAGCTTACAGATATGTGTGCTTCAGTCTGCACTCTCCAGGTCCTATGAGTAAGCTTACAGATATGTGTGCTTCAGTCTGCACTCTCCAGGTCCTATGAGTAAGCTTACAGATATGTGTGCTTCAGTCTGCACTCTCCAGGTCCTATGAGTAAGCTTACAGATATGTGTGCTTCAGTCTGCACTCTCCAGGTCCTATGAGTAAGCTTACAGATATGTGTGCTTCAGTCTGCACTCTCCAGGTCCTATGAGTAAGCTTACAGATATGTGTGCTTCAGTCTGCACTCTCCAGGTCCTATGAGTAAGCTTACAGATATGTGTGCTTCAGTCTGCACTCTCCAGGTCCTATGAGTAAGCTTACAGATATGTGTGCTTCAGTCTGCACTCTCCAGGTCCTATGAGTAAGCTTACAGATATGTGTGCTTCAGTCTGCACTCTCCAGGTCCTATGAGTAAGCTTACAGATATGTGTGCTTCAGTCTGCACTCTCCAGGTCCTATGAGTAAGCTTACAGATATGTGTGCTTCAGTCTGCACTCTCCAGGTCCTATGAGTAAGCTTACAGATATGTGTGCTTCAGTCTGCACTCTCCAGGTCCTATGAGTAAGCTTACAGATATGTGTGCTTCAGTCTGCACTCTCCAGGTCCTATGAGTTAGCTTACAGATATGTGTGCTTCAGTCTGCACTCTCCAGGTCCTATGAGTAAGCTTACAGATATGTGTGCTTCAGTCTGCACTCTCCAGGTCCTATGAGTTAGCTTACAGATATGTGTGCTTCAGTCTGCACTCTCCAGGTCCTATGAGTAAGCTTACAGATATGTGTGCTTCAGTCTGCACTATCAAGGTCCTCCGAGATAGCTTAAAGACATATGTGCTTCAGTTCCATTGTCAAGGTCCTCTTACTTACCTTGTAGGTCTCTGTGCTACAGTCTACTCTGACAAGGCTTGTATCTCTCTGCACTTCAAATCGCACTATTATAAGGTCTTCTCAGTAACTTTGTAGCTCACACAAGTTAATCAGATGACTAGGAAAATGCAGACTATTGCATTGACTATTGTAAAGTTAGAAGTCCTAACTAGATATCTACAAGCTAAGTCAGAGGACCTTGAGAATGAAGGCTTCACCACAGATATCTACAAGCTAAGTCAGAGGTGTTGCAATAGTTTATTGAGATCTATGCTATCAATCGAAGGTAATTCATTAATGCTCTCCCTTGACTTTCTGTGTGGCGGTTTACATGAATCCACATTATGTGTGTTGTGTGGAATTATCCCTCATTATCTCGAAGTGTTACTCACATGGTTTCTCACTAGTCTCATTATGACTAAACGTTAAGGATAAAAAAAATTTAAACTCTATAACAATTCTGTAGTGACTCTCAAAACGTTTGTGCTTGATGTTTAAAAATGATATTTTGTGTCAACAATGCCTTAATTGTCTGTCAAACATTTAAACTCTCGATCTACGGCAAATGCAGTAAAACCTCTGATAGACTGCTCGAAAGCTGAAAACAACTGTATTTTTCAATGCCTTGATTGATTGACACAGGATTTAATGTTAATAATTCAATAGAATTTCAGTGTTAACTCTGAATTAAGGAAATGAACTCAAAATCAAGTATTTAATTTGATAAAGGCTTGATTAAAGTGTGCCTTAAAATAAACACAATGAAAAAAATTCTTTAACATTGAGTGACTTTGTCAGAAAAACTCTCAAATTACGCAAAACTTGCCAGTCTTCCATAGAAATGTACAATAAAGTGAAGGGCACTCTCAAAAAGTTTCAGAATGACTGTGGAGTAGGGCTGGGACGAGTCTAAGTTTCCTACCCAGGTACCGGACCACTTATTCCCTGACCTGACCTGACCTGGATAACCGTTATAACACTGTTGTGAGGTATCCATCAGGCTAGAATAAAAATAATTCTGTCTTAAACTCAGTCTGACCAAAGGAAAAGTGCATAATCAGTTGAAATAATTCTCTGCAATTTTACTGGCCATGGCATAACATTGCCATTTATACCTTCAGTTGTGTTTTGATTGAAGGCTGTATGTTTAGTTTCCAGCAATTTGTTCATTTGTTATTCCTAGTGTGTTACTGATGTATGCACAGAAACATTATCTCTCATGGTCAATGACATGTCATAGTCAGTAACAGTTTAACATGGAAAGCAATTTATAGTGTCGATCAAGTAAATCTATTATATAGATTTTGTCAAATATGTTTCGCTGATTGGATGAAAAGTTTGAGATCTATTCAGATTTTTCTATATAGGCACTCACCAAATGATATGTTAGAGATCAACTGGTTCATACATAATTTGTATGTTTAAAATTTAAAATGGCTTCTACCACAAGGTCACATGTTCATTGGAGGCATCTTCTGCATGCCACATGGTTTGTAGATGGTTTTCAATTTGTAGCAAAATGTAATAGGTCTGATCTAGTTGATGTAGAACGCACGTTGATTTTAATGGTTTATGATATTTTATTGATTTGATTAGGTCTGACAAGTGGACAGTGAATGTCCTGTGATGGACATGATTCCCATGTTAAAAAACGATGTCCTACTGTTCACACTTAATTAACCTTCCTCACTTCCTGCAGTTGCAAACCAAAACGTAATTTCACACAATATAATTGTTCTCAAATTGCAAGGACTGCTTGAAATTTTGTTGTGAATGAAAATTTAACACACACTGATGTTTAAATGATTTCTTCACCTACTTGTCACGTGATCTGAATGGGTCTGGGTATTATGATGAGTACCCGGGTCCAACTCTTTACCCACCTGTCCCAGGTATTCAGATACCTGTCTCAGCCCAAATATGGGGCAAAGTGTTACGCTATCTCAAAGTCTGACTTACCTGCAAACTCAAAGCTTGAAGACTCATGTTCCTCATAATCATCTGGGATTAACAGATGATTAAACAAGAGGACTAGGACAATGAAAACAAGAACAAAGTTACTTACCTCTCTGTGTTTCAGTCTGCATTGTCACAGTCATCTTAGTAACCTTGTAGGTCTCTGTGCTTTAGCCTTCATTGTGAAGGTTCTTTTAACCTACATGTACCTGTCGTTCAGACTTCATTGTGGAGGTCTTCTAACCTACCTTGTATGTCTCTGTGGTTTAGCCTTCATTGTCAAGGTCATCTGAGTTACCTTGAAGGTCTCTCTTGCTTCACTCTGCAACATTAAGGTCCTCAGAGTTACCTTGTAGCTTTCTGTGTTCAGTCTGCATCCTCTGACTTACTTTGTAGCTGAGTTTGCTTCAGTGTGCACCATCATTTTCTTCCGAGTTACCTTGTAGGTCTCTGTGCTTTGATCTACACTGTCTAGGTCCTCAAACACAGCTTCCTTCTGATCTACACGAACCTCCACTAGGTTACGCCTGTAGTTAACTTCAATGTCCCTGAAATATCAAAGGCTCTTTATTCAAGTAAGTTCTTGATATTATTTTTCCATTACATAATTTGTTTTTACAAACACAACCCATTGTCTCACTTCTGCTTAAGTCATAATCTGGAAAATTGATAACCATCAAGCGCTATGGTTAGATAATAAGCAGTGAAAATGTTATTGTCTTACTCCAACTTAGCTTACAGACTGTTGTAACTTGTGTAGAGGGACAGCCCTTACCAGAACTATGATAAAATGTGTAGCACCATGACATAATGGTCTTGTAACAAATTTACAAGGGAGTTCATTTATTCCAATTCCAATTTTTAAAAATAGAGCCATAGGCTTTCGAGCTCATCAGGCTATCTATAATTTCTTTAATAAATTTTCACAGAGTCACCATATGGATGTCACAGGTCACCAAATCCATTTACTAAAATCCTCATGAGCAAAGGAGTCTGTACGAAAAATTTCAGTTTTCTAGGCTTTGTATTTTGGAAAAAATTATATGAAATACGTTTTTGAGATGTGGCCTCTGTGGTCCTTATGACGGGTCACAAGGACATCAAATCTATAAATTAGAATTCCCATCAGCCAAGGAGTTTGTAAACAAAGTTTCAACTTTTTAAGACTTTTGCCTCTGGAGAAGAAGATGAGAATAGGTTTCAAGCAGGCGACCTCTGTGGCCATTATTAAGGGTCACAGAATCACAAAATCTAAAACTCAGATTCCCCATCAGGTACAGAGACTGTACACAAGGTTTCAGCTTTCTGGGCCTCTTGCTTCTGGAGGAGAAGATGAAAATAGGTTTTTAGGGCTTGGCCCCTATGACCCTTATTAGGGGTCACCATATCTATAAATAAGAGACTTCTTAAGTCAAGGAGTCATTACACAAGACTTCAAATTTCCTGAGACTATGGGTCTGGAGAAGATGGTGAAATAGTGAAACGTTTACAGACGGACAGAGGGATGGATTCCGTGCTCTGCCATAAACCCATTAGGCATATGAGCTTGTATAAAGGCTAATAGGGGTCATGTCAATAATCTTCATCATTTTCCTACTACTAGATCTTACAGCAATGATTATCTAGAACACTTGAACACCTCAATGATACGTGACAAATTACAAGGTGCTCTACTAGAATAAGGAATAAGAACTTTTAGTTGCATAAAGTGGTCTTCTATCATAGGCAAGATATTACCCAAATTACATTAAAATTATACTTATAGAAATTAGGAAAATAGACTATTAATTTTAAAAAATATCCAAATTAAAAACAAATCAAAACTACAAATTAGCATTATTCATGAGATACATCCTCACAATCTTTTAGAAGTAGACAATCTTTCTCATAATCACCTTTTCACCTAAGGATACAAATGTCAGAGTAAATCTTCATTTTAAAAAGTAGACAACTCGGCTATCTAAGACAATTGTCTTTAATTAATAATTCTCTTTCTAGCGTTGACACTTACAGTGATTTTAGTAGATAAAGCCTTTAGGCTAATTAAGATAATCCACTTAGGACCTTAATTGACATCACTTAACCAATCTTCAAGTTTTCCAGACATGTCATTTTATAAGTCTAAACAATAACTGACACTGTTAATGAGATTAAAAATCTAACCAATGAGAGATCACCTTCATTTACCTTTATAAACCGAGATAGACGTTAAACCAGGAGGCTCCCACTTACCCAGCCCTTTTGTTTGGGGTAATTGAACCAGTCAAGCGGTAATTAATCCCTTTAAACAACAGGTGCGGGGTCAAATTTGCTACCCATGAAAAAAGGGAAGAAAACTATTTCTTCATACATATTTTAATTCATACAGTTTTTGTATATACATCATATAGAGATCAATAACCTGTCAAATGACCAACAAGGTCAAGGTACTGTTTGCAAGACACTTGGCCGTTCTCATATCATCTTTTGAACATGACCAAAGCATTGTGGAGTGGTTGATATTTCTTCTGTCTTGGTGGAGCTCTACCACCATGGTTAAGCAGTGGATGATGCAGGCCTCTGTGTATGCCTGCTCTTTTCTTCAGGAAGCTGATGACTTTGAAGAGGTTAGGGTGGTACTCAGATTTTTTATGATATGTGTTTATTCAGTTAGATAAATACGATGATTTTATTTAACAGTTCACCTGTCAAAACAAATTGCCATCAATACCATTTAACCGCTTTCAAACAAAATAATGAAAATGATTATTATTTTTTTTATCTAAAAATAAAAACTGAATAGTTTTGTTAAATGGATTTGTTTTATGCAACAATACAATTAAGGTAACAAATAAAAAAAAATTAAGTATTCATATTTCTTTAATAAATGGCATTGAAATAACTTGTTGAGTTCAATTCATGATCTATGCAAGAAGCCAGACAAGTCACCAAACTTTCTTTTTGATGCAATATTACATGGACTATTTCGTAGGTAACTTTTTCCCCCTTCACTGAGACTGGCCAACCTAATTAGATAGGATTAATTAACCTTAGGGCTGGGCAGGAGGGAATAACCCATAAAAGAGCCACTCCGTGAGTTGATGGAGTCATATATGCCAAACTTCATCAATGGTTATCGTGAAGTATCGACTGTTACCAAAAAGACACATTTTAAAGCTTGTAGTTTTTTTTTACAGTGACAATATGAAGATAGAACGTCGCAATTATGATCGAAAACCGGACAGTGGCACGCGTCAAAAAGTCAAACGTAATTTTGGAAACTTATCTAAAACAGCCAGGACGGCAGTTAGGAATTGATAGTGTTTGTTAGGTTACATAACTAGTATCCAAGTATATTGGACATGATATCTACACCTCTGTGCATTTATAAGGCTGTTTTTAGATTATCATGGAAAACCAGTATTTGTCATATATATAAGTCTTTTGGATATGAAAAGTTAAGATGTTTTGATTTTATATCACCACATATGACATTTAGGTTTGTATCAAAGCTAAATAATATGTTATGAAAATCACGGAGTGGCTCTTTAAACCTTTAGTTGAAGTTGGAGTTATAGTTTGGATACCATCTAGACACTTCTCAAGACAACCCCTGGGGCTGAGTGTTTATATATAGATCGTCATGCCCCTGGAGGGATCATCCAGCTGTTATCTACATATTTTTATCATTCTGTTGTTATAATTGTTCCTGTGAATAAATTTGTGCATAACTATTCCACAGACTTTGGATTTCTTCTGCCTATAGTTAATTCCCCATTTAAAACTAGAGAGCAAGACCATCATCCGAGAATATCCAAAGTTGGGGCAGATGAGGAATACCTACAACCCTGCTTCAGCTTTGTGATACATCTCTATGTTAACCTTGACTAATGAAAACTGAAAATGAAAATTTCCTTTGCTTTATGTGTTTAAACAAACTTTTAAAAATGATAAATTAACAATAATATTATGATATATTTTTTAGATAAAGAAAGTATTTGCATCACATGATATGTTATGTTTAAATAAACATTCATATAACATTGTTGAATTCTAAAATTCAAAAAGTACTAATTTAAAAGAAAAAATAATGAAATATTCTGGTTTAAGATATTTGATGCAGTGCATAGAAACCTCTTTGATAGGCATTCTAGAAGTTGATGATATGAAGAGTAAAGACAATTTTTATGGATGAACAACTTCCTTATTCTGTGGAAGCGACGTTTCGACATAGGTTCTAATGTCGTTGAGATTACTTGCTTACAACGACATTAGAACCTATGTCGAAACGTTGCTTCCACAGAGTAAAGAAGTTGTTTATCCATAAAAATTGTCTTTACTCTTCAGTGCATAGAAAGTTGTCCATGCTGAGTTGCGACTCCTTTATCTCTCCACTCATACGCTGTAAAATAGGCATCGTTTGGTGAGTTGGTGTCTAACGCCGCTTTCAAGATTATTTCACTTATATCGCGGCTGCTAGTATTATTGCAGGGAGAAAGCCCCTATCACCATTGTGGCTATGTATTGTGGTGAAACCTGTGAGCATTGGCTGGAACTAGCGAACCATGGGTGGTACTGTGCTGAAATTCAGCGTAGCATTGCACTCAAACCTGACTGCATGTAGAACAGTTCTCAACTGCAGACATAGTTGCTGAGCCCCTGGCGGGATTCGAACCAATGACCTCTTGATCCGAAGCCAAACGCGCTAACCACTGCGCTATCCCGCCCATAATATTAATACTAATACAAGTCCCTCATAAATGCAGCGGAATTGCATCAATGTACAAAATTTTCATCAACAGATAACTGTGAATATATAAAATTGAATATTTTTCAGAGACATAACCTACAAAGATACCTAAATGATTGTTTGCTGTACACAGCAAAGGCAGAACAGCCCAAAAATTGAGGCGTCCGCCAACCTCTGGATTGCCTTCTTCACTGAATGGGAATTTTTTCTGAATATACCCAAAGACATTTTAGAACTAAACTTGAGAAATTGCAGTTATACAAATAGTAGCATTCAGACATCATGACTTCATTTGGGTGATTTCAGACAATTTTTGACAAGTGATTCAAGAACTTGTTACTTTGAAATGTGACCTCCAATGTGAACATGTCCAAAGAATTCCCAGGGGGTTTAACCACATACTGATTTATCTAAGATTTTAAAAAGCTATTTTCTAATTCTAACGAAGCCTTATCTTGTGACCTTGACATTCGACATTCAAGGTCAGAATTATGTAAAGATCTTCCCTTAATGAACATTCTTCAGTCATTATCTCTTTGTGACCTTTCTCCATAGTTGATATATACCAGTTTAAAGCTTCAAAGCACCAAAACTTTTCAAGTTATCTTGTTTACAGGACTCTAAAATTTTGAAAGTCAGTACAAATCTTCCACTTGTCATTCTAAATTTTTACTCGGCCAAAAAAAATCATGCAATAACATGTATGTAAATTGAAGTTATGAATTACAAAAGGCTTTCTTGTCATTAATGTTTCCACCTTCTGTCACATATTGATGTAACTAAATTTTCAGTTCTATAAATGTCGAAATGTTTAATCATATTCATTATTTCATATGTCTCCATCTTATGTGTAGAAAGCTTTTTTTAATTCATAACTTCAATTTACATACATGTTATTGCATGATTTTCGACAGAAAATATAATCTAGATATATAAGATCATTTGATGTGTTCCTGTACCCATAAGGTACAAAAAAATCAGTAACACAATATGCATGTATAGATTATATTTTCTGTTCCAGACATAAAACTTACTAATCATAGGAAAAGAAAGATATTTTTTTAACATAACTCGCTTCATAAATCAAATTTTAAAATTTTATTTGATGCATTACACAAATTTACTGACATATCTCATATTATGTCACATCTTAAATCCTTAAAATACCTAATAAACTTTCGGACCAATCTCTTTTTTAAAAAATTTCCACCAAGGTGAATTTTTGGGGAATTATCAATGGCAATGGTTGATAACAATCACTCACAAACACTAATCACATAAGTCCTACATGACGGCCTATCAGGGAAACTTCCATTCAATGTGATGATTGCGATTTGATAAATATATTTACTTCTGCAGATAATATCCACTGGTAACATGATGCTTAATAAAATAAACATATCTGGATTATTTTACCCAAAAATCCACCACTTTGGACCATTTTTTAATATGTAAACTAATAGATATAACTTACAATTTAGTGATTTTGATAATAAGTGAAAAAGTACTCGTCCTATGGAACGAGCAGATTATATTTTCCACTTGCCGGAGACAAATTTCACTTGTCCATACGAGTGTAATTTTTTTTAGGCCTCGTGTTTAAAGGTTTTTTTTTTAAGGATTTCGCAACTCACAATCTTGACCTTTGACCTAGTTTGAATATGATCATGTCCAAATATAGGGGGGTCATAAACAATAATAATTAATGGTTATTGATAAAGGTTTATATGAGTTCTCAATGCTGGGTCATAAATGGTGATAAACAATATCTGGTAAACATGATCTGTGACATTCAAGGTCATACAAGTTAATGATCACTTTTCATTGACTATAACAATCATAATGATCTGGTAAACATGATCTGTGACATTCAAGGTCATACAAGTTAATGATCACTTTTCATTGACTATAACAATCATAATAATCTGGTAAACATGATCTGTGACATTCAAGGTCATACAAGTTAATGATCACTTTTCATTGACTATAACAATCATAGTGATCAAAAGTGTTTATAATTGAAATGAAATTAAGCTCTATAATTATACAAACTGGATTCCTTTTGGGGTGATAAAGTATTATTATTATTACTACTACCACTATTACGACGACGACGACTACTACCACCAATAATCGCGAGGCCAAAGGACTTTTCACTGAGATGGACGTTAGATTAAGAAGATATTACATGCTTACCATATTTTTCTGCAACTGGGCATTCAGCCAACATGCCACTTACAATACTGGTGAAGTTTGTTTGAATGAAGGACCGCCAAATGGTCTTTAATGCAATTGGAAGTAACAAGAAAACGATGATGGAAAGGCGTATCTCTATCCGCACTGACTTACCAGTAATAATGAAATATCTAAAGAGGGAAACTAGCAACTTAGGCTACCGAACTACGAGGTGAATACCAAACTACAACTACCAAACTACTACATGACCACTAAACTAAGAGGTGACTACCGAAATACGAGGTGACTACCAAACTACGAGGTGACTACTGAACTACAAGGCAACTACCGAACTATGAGGCGACTACCGAAATACGAGGTGCCTACCACACTACGAGGTGACTACTGAACTATGAGGCGACTACTGAACTATGAGGCGACTACCGAACTACGAGGTGACTACCGAACTACGAGGTGACTACTGAACTACGAGGTGACTACTGAACTACGAGGTGACTACCGAACTACGAGGTGACTACTGAACTACGACGTGACTTCTTAACTACGACGTGACTACTTAACTACGACTTGACTACTTAACTACTACGTGACTACTAAACTACGAGGTGACTACCACACTACGAGGTGACTACCAAACTACGAGGTGACTACTGAACTACGAGGTGACTACCACACTACGAGGTGACTACCAAACTACGAGGTGACTACTAAACTACGAGGTGACTACCACACTACGAGGTGACTACCACACTACGAGGTGACTACTAAACTACGAGGTGACTACTAAACTACGAGGTGACTACCACACTACTACATGACTACTAAACTACGAGGTGACTACCACACTACAAGGCGACTACCACACTACGAGGTGACTACCACACTACAAGGCGACTACCACACTACAAGGCGACTACCACACTACGAGGTGACTGCCAAACTACGAGGTGACTACTAAACTACGAGGTGACTACCAAACTACGAGGTGACTACTAAACTACGAGGTGACTACCACACTACTACATGACTACTAAACTACGAGGTGACTACCACACTACGAGGTGACTACCACACTACGAGGTGACTACTAAACTACGAGGTGACTACCAAACTACGAGGTGACTACCACACTACTACTTGACTACTAAACTACGAGGTGACTACTAAACTACGAGGTGACTACCACACTACGAGGTGACTACTAAACTACGAGGTGACTACCAAACTACGAGGTGACTACTGAACTACGAGGTGACTACCACACTACTACTTGACTACTAAACTACGAGGTGACTACTAAACTACGAGGTGACTTCTTAACTACGACGTGACTACTTAACTACGACTTGACTACTTAACTACGACGTGACTACTAAACTACGAGGTGACTACCAAACTACGAGGTGACTACCGAACTACAAGGCAACTACCGAACTACGAGGCGACTACCACACTACGAGGTGACTACTAAACTACGAGGTGACTACCAAACTACGAGGTGACTACTGAACTACGAGGTGACTACCACACTATGAAGTGACTACCAAACTACGAGGTGACTACTAAACTACGAGGTGACTACCACACTACGAGGTGACTACCACACAACGAGGTGACTACTAAACTACAAGGTGACTACCACACTACGAGGTGACTACCACACTACTAAGTGACTACTAAACTACGAGGTGACTACCAAACTACGAGGTGACTACCAAACTACGAGGTGGCTACCGAACTACGAGGTGACTACCGAACTACAAGGCAACTACCGAACTACGAGGCGACTACCGAAATACGAGGTGACTACCAAACTACGAGGTGACTACTGAACTACAAGGCAACTACCGAACTATGAGGCGACTACCGAAATACGAGGTGCCTACCACACTACGAGGTGACTACTGAACTATGAGGCGACTACTGAACTATGAGGCGACTACCGAACTACGAGGTGACTACCGAACTACGAGGTGACTACTGAACTACGAGGTGACTACTGAACTACGAGGTGACTACCGAACTACGAGGTGACTACCGAACTACGAGGTGACTACTGAACTACAAGGTGGCTACCACACTACTACATGACTACTGAACTACGAGGTGACTACTGAACTACGAGGTGACTACCGAACTACGAGGTGACTACTGAACTACGAGGTGACTACCGAACTACGAGGCGACTACCGAACTACGAGGCGACTACCGAACTACTAAGTGACTACTGAACTACGAGGTAACTACCGAACTACGAGGTGACTACTTAACTACGACTTGACTACTTGACTACAACGTGACTACTGAACTACGAGATGACTTCTGAACTGCGACGTGACTACTGAACTACGACATGACTATCGAACTACGACGTAACTCAAGCTTAATAAGGAATTGACCTAAAACTGTGCGTCCAAAAGAATAACAAATTCAAGTACCAAAGGAGGGAAACTGGATGAGAAGAAACTCCAACATTGGAATAATAAGTGTGACAAAACGAAGTATATTTTTCTATAATTTTCACAGTTTTATAGAAAAGTTTTCCTTGTTTAGTGGGATACTGCTTTCAAATACATTGCAGACGGTAAGCGAATAACTTTAATTAACTCAGATAAATAGTATATTAAGGTACAGAGAAAACATTGTATAAGATAGGATAGATGCAGATTGTTCTTTATGTAATAAGTCGGATGAATCCATTGTCTGTTAATATGCAAAAGCAATTTGGAGTGTATGTAGTGGGAAGAATTGTTTTGACTGAAGAAAACATTCTGGTGTTTTTTTTTAGGTTTTTGTTCCCACAAGTTCCCATTGCATCACATTATCATAAAGAAGACAAATGTTCAATTCTTTAATACGTCTTTTTAAAAGTCTTATTTGGGTATTTGAACTTTAATAGAGGTCTAATAAACATCAATCTAAGTACATTTTAGACATCCTACTGTTCTTGTGCCCCATTTTGTTTCAGTAAATGAGAGTTGCAATATCACCTTCTCAAACGTTTAAGTTCTTATTTTATCTGTTTTAAGTGAATTAATTTAATCAGCATTAAATTCAGTGTATATTAAGCAGGTCATTGACCTTGTAACTCACCATTCCATAAAAATAATTGGCCTTAGCTCCTTTATTCTTAAGAAATGGTGAGTTACTTTGACAAAAAAGGGGCACAGAGTAAGTTGTTTGGAGTATAATATAAGCTTTAACATTCCAAAACTATCTGTTTCTGAAGACAAAGATGAAGATTGGCCTCTGTTGCCCTTTCAGGTCAGACTAACTAAAACAGATTCAAATTTGCTGCTATGCTCCATTATTCATTAATATATAGTGGAAAACAACTGATAAAACATAGACTTAAAGATTTTTATGAAAGACAAAAACATTATTGTTATTTCAAAAAGAAATGGCAGGTGTTTCATCACTGGAATCTAATTGTTTTTAAAGTTTTATTTGAGAATTATATTCACTCTTAAAACAGACAAGCTAATGCATGATTATCAGCATGTAATTACATATAATTTCCTTGTCCTTGTTGATACAAACACAAAATCAAATGATAGCAAATGAAAGAGGCCTATGTGGTTTATTGTTTATTGCATTAATACGAAAGTCTCGTAAAAATGTTTATTTCGTTTATTTCAGAAATCCCCTTTCTTTGATTATATAAAAGGGCCCATGAATCAATCTTTAGTTTAGTTTGCAAGAATTTCATGTGATAGAGCAAAATCTAGTCTCAGAAAAGCATAAAGAGGGCTACTCATTAAAATATTTGACTAATGACCTCTTGATCTGAAACTGAACACCAATGGCTGTCTTGCAGACCACCAGAAAGATATAACCTATTAACCTACCTCATGTAAGAATGCCGATCTCTGATTGGTCTACGTGACCCTAAACAAATATCCATATACACTGTCGCCGAGGGATGATAAATCCCTTATACCCCGCTACATGAGTACACCACGTCAATCAATCAAAGTCACATGATCAGGTCATAGGTGTTGTTCATTTCTGTTTGTCTTTTTAATAATACATTAACCCATTCGGTAAGATAAATTTGTTATAACATTCCGTCTAGGGTGACATAGAGATATATCATTACTGCAAAAGGTTTTATGCAACGAGCGGAACAATGTCACCCTTAACGGAATGTTATAACTTATATTACATAAGTTCTTAAAGACAGAAAGATTATTAACCAAAGCCTGCAACACAAACCTGTTTTTCACTATCTTCTCCAGTCTCTCTGCATACTTCTTCACGCCAAAGATAACTCCTAAAGACGTGTTGTAAATCACTTTTGTTCCATCTCGCTTTCCGGTCTGAAAATATTCATTATAATGCGATAGAAGCTGTTTTTATTTCTTTGTCTATTTGATGCTTTATTCCTGCTACTCTTTGATGCTTCTATTCCTGTTACTATTTGATGCTCTATTCCTGTAACTTGATGTTGCTCTATTACTGTTACTAGATGTTTCTCTATTAGTGTTATTAGATGTTATAATACTGTTACTATATGTTATCTATTACTGTTATTAGATGTTGTTCTTATACTGTTATTAGATGTTGTTCTTATACTGTTATTAGATGTTGTTATCTATTAATGTTACTAGATGTTCTTATCATACCGTTATTAAAGATTGCTCAAATACAGTTATTAGATGTTGCTCTATTACTATAACTTGATGTTGCTCTATCACTGTGAATAGTTGTTGCTCTATCACTGTGAATAGTTGTTGCTCTATCACTGTGAATAGTTGTTGCTCTATCACTGTGAATAGATGTTGCTCTATCACTGTGAATAGATGTTGCTCTATCACTGTGAATAGTTGTTGCTCTATTACTGTGAACAGTTGTTGCTCTATTTCTGTGAAAGATGTTGCTCTATCACTGTGAATAAATGTTGTTCTATCACTGTGAATAGATGTTGCTCTATTTCTGTCATCAGACGGTGCTCTATCACTGTGAATAGATGTTGCTCTATCACTGTGAATAGATGTTGCTCTATCACTGTGAATAGATGTTGCTATATTACTTTGAAAAGATGTTGCTCTTTCACTGTAAATAGATGTTGCTCTATCACTGTGAATAGATGTTGCTCTGGTAATTACTGTCATCAGATGTTGCTCTATTACTGTCATCAGATGTAGCTCTATCGCTGTGTAAAGATGTTGCTCTATCACTGTGAATAGATGTTGCTATATTACTGTCATCAGATGCAGCTCTATCACTGTGAATAGATGTTGCTCTATCACTGTGAAAAGATGTTGCTCTATCACTGTGAATAGATGTTGCTATATTACTGTCATCAGATGTAGCTCTATCACTGTGAATAGATGTTGCTCTATCACTGTGAATAGATGTTGCTCTATCACTGTGAATAGATGTTGCTCTGTTACTGTGAATAGAGGTTGCTCTGTAACTGTGAATAGTTGTTGCTCTATCACTGTGAATAGATGTTGCTCTATCACTGTGAATAGATGTTGCTCTATCCCTGTTTATAGATATTGCTCTAATACTGGCATCAGATGTTGCTCTATTACTGCCATCAGAAGTTGCTCTATCACTGTGAATAGATGTTGCTATATCACTGTGAATAGATGTTGCTATATCACTGTGAATAGATGTTGCTCTATTACTGTGAATAGATGTTGCTCTATTACTGTCATCAGATGTTGCTCTATCACTGTGAATAGATGTTGCTCTATTACTGTCATCAGAAGTTGCTCTATCACTGTGAATAGATGTTGCTATATTACTGTCATCAGATGTTGCTCTATCACCGTGAATAGTTGTTGCTCTATAACTGTGAATAGATGTTGCTCTATCACTGTGAATAGTTGTTCCTCTATCACTGTGAATAGATGTTGCTCTATCACTGTGAAAATATGTTGCTCTATCACTGTGAATAGATGTTGCTCTATCACTGTGAATAGATGTTGCTCTATCACTGTGAATAGATGTTGCTCTATCACTGTGAATAGATGTTGCTCTATCACTGTGAATAGTTGTTCCTCTATCACTGTGAATAGATGTTGCTCTATCACTGTGAATAGATGTTGCTCTATCACTGTGAAAAGATGTTGTTTTATCATTGTGAATAGATGTTGCTATATTACTGTCATCAGATGTAGCTCTATCACTGTGAATAGATGTTGCTCTATCACTGTAAATAGTTGTTGCTCTATCCCTGTGAATAGATGTTGCTATATTACTGGCATCAGATGTAGCTCTATCACTGTGAATAGATGTTGCTCTATCACTGTGAATAGATGTTGCTCTATCACTGTGAATAGATGTTGCTCTGTTACTGTGAATAGAGGTTGCTCTGTAACTGTGAATAGTTGTTGCTCTATCACTGTGAATAGATGTTGCTCTATCACTGTGAAAAGATGTTGCTCTATCCCTGTGAATAAATATTGCTCTAATACTGGCATCAGATGTTGCTCTATTACTGCCATCAGAAGTTGCTCTATCACTGTGAATAGATGTTGCTATATCACTGTGAATAGATGTTGCTCTATTACTGTGAATAGATGTTGCTCTATTACTGTCATCAGATGTTGCTCTATCACTGTGAATAGATGTTGCTCTATTACTGTCATCAGAAGTTGCTCTATCACTGTGAATAGATGTTGCTATATTACTGTCATCAGATGTTGCTCTATCACCGTGAATAGTTGTTGCTCTATCACTGTGAATAGATGTTGCTCTATCACTGTGAATAGTTGTTCCTCTATCACTGTGAATAGATGTTGCTCTATCACTGTGAATAGATGTTGCTCTATCACTGTGAATAGATGTTGCTCTATCACTGTGAATAGATGTTGCTATATTACTGTCATCAGATGTTGCTATATTACTGTCATCAGGTGTTGCTCTATCACTGTTAATAGATGTTGCTCTATCACTGTGAATAGTTGTTGCTCTATCCCTGTGAATAGATATTGCTCTATTACTGGCATCAGATGTTGCTCTATTACTGTCATCAGAAGTTGCTCTATCACTGTGAATAGATGTTGCTATATTACTGTCATCAGATGTTGCTCTATCACCGTGAATAGTTGTTGCTCTAATACTGTCAATAGATATTGCTCTACAACCTCCAAGTCAGGGCTCCTTCCCTTCGAGTACCTCTACGGTAGTAGCCCTGCCTTCACTTGCGGGGGCATTGTTGTCAAGATTCTTGACAACAAAAGGAATTGACGTCATTGATAATTTCGAACCAAATTGTTATTTTACATACAAATAATTTGGTTCGAGAGTATGTTTTAAACGTTATACTGTCATCAGATGTTGCTCTATCACTGTGAATAGATGTTGCTCTATCACTGTGAATAGTTGTTGCTCTATCACTGTGAAAAGATGTTGCTATTATACTGTCATCAGATGTTGCCCTAATACCGTCATCAGATGTTGCTCTCTCACTGTGAATAGTTGTTGTTTTATCATTGTGAATAGATGTTGCTCTACTACTGTCATCATATGTTGCTCTATTACTGTCATCAGATGTCTCTCTATCACTGTGAAGAGATGTTGCTTTCACTGTGAATGGATGTTGCTATATTACTGTCATAAGAAGCTGCTCTATCACTGTGAATAGATATTGTTCTATCATTGTGAATAGATGTTGCTCTTTTACTGTCATCAGATGTTGCTCTTTTACTGTCATCAGATGTCGCTCTATCATTGTGAATGGATGTTGCTATATTACTGTCATCAGAAGCTGCTTTATCACTGTGAATAGATATTGTTCTATCATTTAGAATAGATGTTGCTCTTTTACTGTCATCAGATGTTGCTCTATTACTGTCATCAGATGTTGCTCTATCATTCTGAATAGATGTTGCGCTAATACTGTCATCAGATGTTGCTCTATCACTTTGAATAGTTGTTGCTTTAATACTGTCATCAGATGTTGCTCTATCACTGTAAATAGTTGTTGCTCTATCCCTGTCAATAGATATTGCTCTATTACTGTCATCAGATGTTGCTCTATTACTGTCATCAGAAGCTGCTCTATCACTGTGAATAGATATTGTTCTATCATTGTGAATAGATGTTGCTCTTTTACTGTCATCAGATGTTGCTCTATTACTGTGATTAGATGTTGTTTTATCACTGTGAATAGATGTTGTTTTATCATTGTGAATAGATGTTGCTCTATTACTGTCATCAGATGTTGCTCTATTACTGTCATCAGATTTCGCTCTATCACTGTGAATAGTTGTTGTGCTAATACTGTCATCAGATGTTGCTCTATCACTGTGAATAGTTGTTGCTCTATCACTGTGAATAGATGTTGCTCTAATACTGTCATCAGATGTTGCTTTATCACTGTGAATAGATGTTGCGCTAATACTGTCATCAGATGTTGCTCTATCACCGTGAATAGTTGTTGCTCTATCACTGTGAATAGATGTTGCTCTAATACTGTCATCAGATGTTGCTCTATCACTGTGAATAGATGTTGCTCT
The DNA here is from genome assembly GCA_921293015.1 of Phorcus lineatus. Lineage (NCBI taxonomy): Eukaryota > Metazoa > Mollusca > Gastropoda > Trochida > Trochidae > Phorcus > Phorcus lineatus. The sequence goes on from OV121093.1 coordinate 24,178,783, forward strand.
AATACTGTCATCAGATGTTGCTCTATCACTGTGAATAGTTGTTGTGCTAATATTGTCATCAGATGTTGCTCTATTACTGTGAATGGTTGTTGCGCTAATATTGTCATCAGATGTTGCTCTATCACTGTGAATAGTTGTTGTGCTAATATTATCAGATGTTGCTCTATCACTGTAAATAGATGTTGCTCTAATACTGTCATCAGATGTTGCTCTATCACTGTGGATAGTTGTTGTGCTAATATTGTCATCAGATGTTGCTCTATCACTGTGAATAGTTGTTGTGCTAATATTATCAGATGTTGCTCTATCACTGTGAATAGTTGTTGCTCTAATACTGTCATCAGATGTTGCTCTATCACTGTGAATAGTTGTTGTGCTAATATTGTCATCAGATGTTGCTCTATCACTGTGAATAGTTGTTGTGCTAATATTGTCATCAGATGTTGCTCTATCACTGTGAATAGTTGTTGTTCTAATAGTGTCATCAGATGTTGCTCTATCACTGTGAATAGATGTTGCTCTAATACTGTGTTGCTCTATTGTGTACTAGATGTTGCCCTTTTACTGTTACTAGACGTTGTTCTATTACTGTTACTAGATGTTGTTCTATTACTGTTATAAGATGTTGCTGTATTATTGTTTTAAGATGTTATTCTATCATTATAACCAGATGTTTCTCTAATGCTCATACTAAATGTTGTTATAATACTGTTACTATAAATTATCTATTACTGTCATGAGATGATATTCTGATACTGTGAAAAGATGTTGCTCTAATACTGTTATCAAATGTTGCTCTATTAAATGTTGTTTATTTAGGAAATAAACCTTGTGTTTGAAAATCAGAGACATGTTAAATACTGGATTGATAGTAAGTAAATTTTAAATTGAAACTAACGCGAATAAACCTAGTGTATCAGAGACATGTTATACTGGATTGATAGCGAGTAAATTTTAAATTGAAACTAAACGCGCGACGTGAGGTTTCAATTCAAAACTTACTAACTATCAATCCAGTACAAAATGTCTGATTTTCAAACACACTAGAGGTTTATATCCATACTACTATGACGATGTTAATGATGAACTCTTTTTCCTAGCAAAAAGCACATTGTAATAGGTTCCGACTTCAGGAGACAAAAATGAACTTGTCTCTATCGGGGATTTTGCGTCTTAGTTTTGAAAATGAATTAATCCGTTAACAAAGTTAACCCTAACACTGCATGGTCACGAAATGGTTTTGTCATAGTACGTAGTGCATAATGTAAATAATGAATCGTTTAAGAAGTCTTTCTTCTTGTTTTCATAACAAACAAAGGCCACGACATCCCTATAAAGCAAATAGATGACTCTAACAGTAAACCACTATGACGTCGTAATAAGGATGATGACGTCAGTAGTGCTCGCGAAATGACGTCATTGTTTTTTTTGCCGTATTCGAAGGAATGCTGCAGCATACCCAGTTACGTTGATTTATCATTCAAACTTCGTATTTTGTTCATATTATATGACATATAATTAAAACAATTTGCTCTCTCCGTGTAAACACACGTAAACAAATACAGTTAATGCCTTTTGGAAAGAGATTAATCGCACTTAGAAGCAGAATACTGACTCTGAATGTACTCTGTATGTATTAATACATTGTAAACTGATTTTGGGTAAGCAAAGCAACTTCAATCGTGAATTGATACCCTGTGAATCTGACAAAACAACCAATCGGGATCGAGCATCCAGCACTTTCATGGTAGAATAGACGTTGCTGTATTTCTGTAATTAGATGTTACTCTATTATCATAACAAGATGTTGCTCTAATACTATTACTAGATGTTTTTATTATACTGTTACTAGATGTTGTTTTATTATACTATTACTAGATGTTTTTATTATACTGTTACTAGATGTTGTTTTATTACTGTTCCTAGATGGCGCTCTATTTATGTTTGTAGATGATGTTCTATTACCATTTCTAGATGTTGCTCTATTATTACAATAAGATGTTGTTCTATTACTGTTATTAGATGTTGCTGCATTTCTGTTATTAAATGTTACTCTCATACTGTTACTATATATTCCTCCGATACTGTTACTATATATTCCTCCGATACTGTTACTATGTATTCCTCCGATACTGTTACTATAAATTCCTCCGATACTGTTACTATGCTGTTTATTACTGTTACTAGATGTTACTCTACTGTCATAAATTTTCTTTGTTTTTGTAACTTTAAGTTGCTCTATTTCTCTCCCTAGATGTTGCTATATTACTGTAGCTAAACACTCTCTATTTCTGTAACATGATTTTATTCTATTTGCGTATTTAGTTTTTTGTTTATTTCTGTAACTATATTGTGACAAGTACTGATAGTGTGAAGGCTGTTAGATTAGATGGTGAGTGGTGTGCTAGTGCTGCAATAGAAGACTCAGCAAGAGTGCCAACCTTACGGAGGTAGTCCTCAGCCAGGTACATTATCTTCTGGGGAGCACCTGCGCACTTGACAGGGGTGTTGGGGAAGGTGAAGATTGCAACACCCCCCTTCTGCAGGCGCTCCAGGGCTGGGAAGGTCTTGCCAACTGTCAGACTCCAATAGTTGGAGCACACCCTTGGGTCTGTTTGAAGGGCCTCAACGAGCCCAGGTACCTAGGACCACAACACAACATACATCTTACAAACTGCTTTCAAATTATCCTGAAAACATTATTGCTGGTTTTTCTAAAATAGAAAACTCAATCAATTTCCTTGATAGATCATATTTCACCATATTTGGTACTTGTTCAAGGTGCCTTTTGATACAAACTTGTTACTTACTAATATTGCCGTCAACTTTATATGAACAAATATTACCAACACCAGCTTCTCTGAGTTTAAATAAGTTATGGGCTTGTCACAGAGTTATGAACTGTAAGGAACTATTTATAACCATCAAAATGGCACTGTATCTTCTGTCATTCAATGTTGATGTATAAATAACAGAAATCTACCAGGGGGGTCAAGGTCAGATACCGGAGGGATTCAAGGGTTGCTCTCACAAAGATTACACGAGTCATTAGAAGATGGTATATCCCACCAGTCCCAATAATTTGTGTCATTTATATTTGTAACCATAACATTAAATTTTCGGATAAAGCCTTTGAATAGTGATAATGAGAGACAGCTGAATGCTGTGACACATGTATCAGGAAATGTGGTTTTGAATTTCTTCTCGTTGTTTGAGTAGAAACAATCGACTTTTGATGATTTGATGATTAATCTGAAATTCATTGATGTTGGATTGTAATCAGCGATGAACACTCACAAAGAAAAAAAATTTAGGACGAAGCTACACCTTTGTTGGGAAGAATGATGGGACCAAAGAAATCTTTTTTTTTTACAAATCTGAAAAATCAAGAGGCACCACTGCAGTGAGTAGACTGATAACCCCCATGCAAAGTTTTCTCTGTTCAACAAAACAAAAACTCAGTCCTAACAACTTCTCCCATAACTCTAATGTGCTGGTTACGGAAGGTCAAGAACACTTTCGTCATCATCAAACCATTTGACAATCCCAACAACTTACTTGACCAGCTTAATTCCCAACACCCTAGAATGAAATTTACCCTGGAAGAAGAAGAAACCAACAACAAGCTCCTGTTGTTAGATGTATTGGTCCAGGAAGAAGATGACAAACTCAAAATTACCGTTTATAGAAAACCCAACCACACAGACCAGCTTTTTATGTGGAAATCCATGTGAAAATGTCTTGCATTGTATTTTTTAAACTTTGTTTTAAGTTCAGCACAAAAAATTATCAAATAAGGTATAAAATGTTACTCTTGGGAGAGTAAGCTTAGATGTTAGTTAAGTCCTTAATGGCCATGCAGATCTATTACTTTATGAAAACGAATCCGTATTCAAACATGTACATGTGTATATTCAAGAAATAAAAAGACTCAGGTGTGCCGCTTAAAATTTCCTTATTCTCCCTTTAATTTCTGAATGTTTTGTATTATATTGTTTCTTCTGACTGTATAAATAATGCAAATGTGAAATGTAAATATTACAGAGAAGGTTTGATAAGTCCGACAGCTTGTGCCTAATCCATTTCACTTCTGTGAATATAATATTTTTAAATCAAGCCCTAGACGTCGAACTCGACCACTCCCAGTTGTTTCATCAACCTCAACCAGCATCAAGTCCAGCTAGTCCAAGCGTCATTAAGTCCACCCTCAGCCATACCAACAGAGAAGACCTGTTAGCTTTCCGCCCTAAACACATCATTCTTTCTGAATTTCAATGAAATCTTTGAAATGAGTCACTCAGATTACAAGATCAGACAGACTTTAGAAGCTATGAATATTTTTTTATTTCATGAACAGAGATCAAGGGTACGACATCATTTGATCAAGATCAATCAACGCTAATCCCTCTCAATCAGCAACTCCCTGATTGTCCATGTGGCTTCCTATCTAGAAATTCAATAATTCCGAAATTTTATAATCTTCATGGGAATAACTTAAAGGGCAAATTATCAAAATTACAAAAGGAAGACTAAAAACTCATTCTGGAAATTGTTGTGATACGATAATAAAGATACAGATTTTCCACAGCGTGAGGAACTTTTTGAATACTTTAAGAAAGTAAATAATGATGTGCCCAATATTTTTGAAAGCTTTTTACAAGAACTTTTAGCAATTGAATTCAAAATTTCATAGAAAATAAAAATATTTTATCATTAGCGCAGGCTGGATTCAGTAAAAGATATTCAACAATACTAGATAATATATTCACCCTCCAATGTCTTGTAGACTTGTGTAAGTCAAGAAAGAAGAAAATATTTTGTTGTTTTATTGATTTTTTTGCAAATTTTCATATGTCCAAGATAAGCAAAATATGAAAATACGTTGACTCTAAAAACCTGTAAAATTCTTATGTAACTTCCGTACTAGATTACTGTAACTCTCTCATCAGTGGTACAACTGCTATGGAACACCACACACAAAATAAATCAGCATGCATGATCAACCGCACTTGACCTACTGAACACATCACTCCAATCCTCTGTTAACTCCACTGGCTCCCTGTGAAAGATCGCAGAACCTTCAAGCAGCTTCTCTTGACCTACTCCACCCTGAATGACAGTACCCCAGTGATTTTTTAACACACTACATACCTCCGAGATCCTCATAGTAGGATCATCAACAATAGGAGTTAGCCAAGGAAAAAACGTATCCTCTTTTGAATCTTGGTTGCTGTCACATGATGTTGTTTATCCCATGTTTGTCTATATTTATCCTTAAAAACTTTTTGGTGATTGTCTGACCTATATCTACTTTTGCACAAATGATAAATAAACCAAATATGAATATTCTGCTTACAACATCTGCACAGAACTAGATATACTAAAGAAAGATCAAAGTCGAAGATTATGATTGTAAAATCAGAAAATATGCAGTGGCTGGCGCACACAGCAACTCGAGAGTTAAGAGACTCACCTTGCTGTAGTTGAGCTGCAAACCAACAGCCACCACCAGGAAATCATACGAGATCTGAAAGAGTACATCATCCATTACATAAGTGTGTACTTCTTGAAACAATTTTGTACTTGCCACATGGTTATTACTTGTTTTGATTTCATTTTGAACTATTCAACTATTACAAACAGAATTCTTTTTTTTAAAATGGAGTTACAGTGTTATAAATATAATCATAATCAATAATAATAAATAAAATCAAAAGTAATAAAAGAAATTGTGAAAACTGACACTGAATGCAAAATTTAGCCAAGTATATGTTTAGATGTTTCTTCTTAGCCATAAATAATTCAAAGTTACAAATACAAAAAAGTTATTTGCTGAATTATTAGCTTTGATATGTATTGACCTGTAATTTGTAATCATATTCAGATATGGGTAAAGGAAAAAGGAAATGGAATTTTATAAAATCCACGGCAAGATATCCCTAAACGACGGAAACCTCAGTAGTGCATAAATCGAAGTTGTATGTAACAAGTTCAAATATTAATAGAAACTAGGCCTCCCAAACTCTTGGCTTGGTCTCAAAAGGTCTTCTACGGAACTCTTAAGTAGCGGGTCCTGGATAACTCTTGTCCGCTGCATTATCTCCTGACCAGATGTGAGTAGTAAACTTACTGGTAGGTTTTCACGCACTAACTAATTAGCGCTGTCGTCATCAGTGGCAAACCCTGAACAATTACCGTAGGGGAGTAATTTTATGTTCTTTGTTCTAAATAATCAGAGGGAACATGTTAAAAAACATATGCAGAAATTAATTATGTCTATCGTACTGAAAATAAGCATAAAAATCAATGGAATTTCCCCGCATCCGTGCTTATGCCCTGAGAGTTCCTTCTAACAAACCCACACGAGCTTGCCTGCACTCACACCCTCCTATGGCCGTACGTGGTATAAACTAACAATGTAAAAGTGGGTTTATAAGGTCTGAAAAGGGGGTTTACCCTAGGCCCTCCAAAAGAGGGTTATTGATCCGCATCAAACCCCAATTGTTTTGTTGTTAAACATAAAACCATTGATTTTGAATAGATAATTAAAATATTAATTGCATACTTCTATCTGAAAAGATGAAAACAGTAATAAAAATGAAAATACATGTAGTACTTCTTCAATATTGTTATAAATTTCACAACACTTATTTTTTTCAAAAGCTGTTTGTCACACTATTTATTTGTTTGAAAAATAAAGACTACTTTTAGAAAACATTTCAAACCTCAATGCAGGAAATTTGGTAATGGCTTATTACTTCAAAATAACAATTGATTGAACATATTAAATGAGTAAAACTTCATTTAGAAAATTTAGAAGTCTTTGACCGTCAAACTGAAATTTTAAAATTTCAGATCGTTTTAATTATTTATGAATCGATGAGAGGACGTTGTTTACAAATGCATACTTCGCAAAATTGAAGCGTTGATGAACGGCGGTTTATCGACAGTGCCTGAATAAGTCAGTATCATTCACAAAATTTTTATGGAAATTTCAAATAGTTAAATCGTACGTGCCTTATCAAACTATCAAAATTATATTCTTCCTAAAAACATAAAGTAGATCGTATTTCTAAAACCATGTACCAAAACAAGACCGCAAACTGCCGAAGTAAGATTTACAAGTTGCTCCAAACATGTGGTCGTAATAATTTCATTACAACAAATTACGGATACAACATAAAATGTTTGAATAAAAGATAATCTGTTAACAGTTACTCATATTTCATGAAATAAAGAAACATATAATATATACATTTATACTAAAAGAAGACAGTCAAAAAGATTATCATTGACACGAGAGCATATTTCCGATGTTATTTGTCATTAATGAAATGCATTGATATTCCAAATGGTGTTTTCTTTTTATAGTTTCTGTAAGATAATGGTGATGACTTTATCATCAATTCTTCAGTAATTTGAGCGATTATTAAATCTTTTGAAGTTTGAATGGTATGCTATCGATCTTTATTACTCTATCATACATATATTGTTATATTTTATCATTCACCTAAACAAAATTCATCGAGTTTCGGCTCACCTATAGGAATTAAAACAACTCAGGAACTAATTCTCGAATCACAATAAAAACATGCTTGTGATAATATTTTTTACTAAAATTTGTTTTAATTTTGACTTTTTGATTGCGATATGTTTGAAATTTTTTCAAATCAATCCTTTAAATTGGGTACCACGGTCTCAGAAAAATTATTCGTGGCAATTTTCTTAAAATCTTTTTTTTCCATAGCCAAATGGGGACACTGGGGAACCATCTGGAAACAGGTAAACCTGCAGAAATCAGGTAAGATGCCATGTATGCTTCCACAGAGGAAGAGTTCAGTGGCTTTGAAGAGCAAAATAATTAAATGGTGACACATTTTGATGACCAAGATAACTTTATGGAGCACTGGGAAGAGGGGCGGAGGCCACATGGACATGTTGATTTGCATCTTACTGGCCCCACAAGGTAGGGATGGATTATAGAATTGCCATTTAATCTGCATCCTGTCAACTTCTTCTGGTTTTTTTTAGCGTAGACATTTTTGTAAAGGACACCGTATGAGCGTTATGATCAATTAATGATAGGTTCATATTGTCTATAGAGGGGGATAATGTCCTTGATTTTGGGAGGATTGTTAATTGGTTTTATATGTAAGAAAAACATGACGCTTTTTAAGTATTGTTTGATATTATTATATTTTAGCGAAACTGATGTTCTAAGTTGCACTTTTGGGTAGCCAATCCAAAAAGAGATATATATTTCAAATATTTCAAAAATAAATTTCTACCATTTCTCCCAATCAAAACACTGGAACACGACTTGCGAAACATAACAACTTTTATCCTTGAGGACCACAATATTTAATTGATAACAACTTCTTTTTTGTGAGCTTTTATCCAGAAAATATTGCCTTCCTTCTGTATATCATGTCTGAATGCCCTTTAAACCTTTGTTGAAAGTTATCAATGTTCGTTCATTTTTATGTGTACATGGTACACGTGTCCATTTAAAAGCCCGTTGTTGTTATGTATCTCGGTAAAAAAGAGAAATAACATTAAGATATGGGTTTAGAGAACTAAACGGTGAATATTAAAAAGTTAGAGGGAATAAAAAAGTAAAATAAAATAACAAGGGACTTAAATTAAATTTAAGTTATAAATACATTTAATGATACATAATTAAAGTTGGAAAGAATAAGTAAACTAAAATTAAGTAGATACATAACAAATCAACACAGCTGGGTTTGCAGATGTCAAAGACAAAGAGAGGGATGGCGTATGTGAGTCAGCCAACAGAATCCAAGGGTTGAGGGGAAAGGGAAGATGATACAATAACCCTTGAAAGTCTTTCTTTCGGAATACATTTACAAAACATCTTCGTGCAATTACCTCATCAGGGCTAATTTAAATTAATCACGTGACCTTAGCTCCGCCTACTTGATAAATGCAGGGGGCAGGATAGCGCAGTGGTTAGCCTTTTCGGCTTCGGATCGAAAGGTCCGTGGATCGAATCCCGCCAGGGGCTCGGCAACTAAGTCTGCAGTAGAGAACTGTTCTACATGCAGTCAGGTTTGGGTGCAATGCTACACTGAAATTCAGCGCAGTACCACCCATGGTTTGCTAGTTCCAGCCTATGCTCGCAGGTTTCACCGCAATGCATAGCCACAATGTTGTTGCAGGCTTTCTCCCTGCACTAATACCAGCAGCCGTGATATAAGTGAAATAATCTTGAAAGCGGCGTTAAACACCAACTCACCTCACCTCACCTTGATAAATGCACTGAACCGTGCACGTGGCTGTTTGCCATATGCTTGCAAAATACCCGCAACCGGCACGCGATATTGGCGTGACTTGGACGGGACACGACTGCATTTTGTTTGCGAGAGTTTTGCAAGATTTCTACAGCCAGACTGCAAGATAAGGGAAGTGACTTATGACCGCCATTTCATCTTAAATTAACAGCAGTTAACAGCCCAAGTGTCATCCTATAGATACTGAGTTATATCATACCCCATCGATCTGTCAATACATAGAGAATACTACACGAGGTCTGATTACGTACGAAGTATACCAAACGAGTGTCTTTCCGGCGGCATCCACCAAAGGAAGGTCACGTGTTTCGTATAATTCGTATGTAATGAGACCAAATGTGGTATTTTATTTATAACCCACGTTTTAAATGCAAAAAAATGGAAAAATACTGTTATTTGGTAGTTTTTATGTTTTCAAATCGAAAAGCGGTTTCGTAGGAATTTCAGATGACCGACAGCCACTGCACTTCTTTTGACCTTCGTGAGTATGAGCAACAGATTAAAGTCCATATAGGTTTTTCAATTAAAAGAAAACAAAACCAAAGGGGCAACTTAAGAATTTTAATAACAACTCAAGCTTCAAAAGAAGCAAATTTCATTTTTTCATAAGTGAATAGCGTACAAACTTTGTTTTTGTCATAAGATAATGATATTTCTGAATTATTATCAGCAAACTAAACTATACATTAGCAAAATTGTTAACCAAATATTAACCAAACATAATTATTGAAGTAGACCCATAAACTCTGTAAGGTTCGGATAGTTTTATTAACCAAACTCCAGTACTGACAGTAAATGTTACGGTGTGAACAACTGGCTTAAACATTTATAATTTTCAAAATCTCGATATCAATATTTTTGTAATACATTACAAATAATGAGATACTTCTCGGATTGTGCGAGACCGTGATACTTTATTTACATTTCTGTTTGAGAAAATCATGACGCGGGAGAATTCATTTTATTTCACAATCTTCTGAAATTGTGGCATTTCAATTGAATACTTTTTTATTTTATATATTTATTCTCTCATCAGATATACTATTGTAAGTTCAGCATATAAGGCTGAGTTAGACATCATAATCGTCGTTCTTAACTAAATCTTTTATCTAGATAAGCAGTAACGATGCGGTATTTTGTTTTCTACATTTGCGATACAAAAAGTATTACATGCTTATATATAAAAGTTGCCGATGCCCGAAAACATTTAATTAATTTTTATCAAACCATGAAAGTGCAAATATTATAAGAATTTAAAATATGAGATGTCTGAAATATTCTTTCTTTAATCCGTTATATTTACAAGGTTTTTTACATTTTTACAAGCTATACCCTAAATAAAATCATATAACTTAAATATGAATAATTAAAAAGGAACATTTTGGAACAAACAATTGTAGTCATTGCAAGACTTTTAGTGGCTGGAATATAATTGAATGAATATTTAAACAAGCCCGTTAGGTTTGACTGATATATTTTTTTCAATCGTAGATTGCAAAAATAATTTTCATTATCACTCACAGCTTGTTTTCTAAATTTAAAATCGTTTGGTATAAGTCTCTGCTTGATTCACTCAAGTTGTGTTCAATATAACAATGTTTATAGAATGAAACATCTGCATAATTTTACATACCTATCATGGAAGAGTAATGGAGTAAAAGGTAAAACTTTATAATTAGATGTTCTTCAATGATGTTGCCTCAGAAACAAATTAAACACAGTTATCTTTTCCAGGCTGCTAACATTATTCCTACGCTGTCAAATAGAATCTGAGTTTCATATTGCTCATTAATTTCAAAGTTCCCCCAAAAGGATATGATTTTTTGTAATTGGCTGCATGTTTTGTCATGTCACGAAATGTGTTTTTTTCTTGTCATGTATACAAATGAAAAGACTATTTACCTTTAATTTATCAACTCCTTGATAAAATAAATATAGATTGAATAGATTTGATGTGATTCATTTGAGTTATTGAGTAATAATAATCGATAATGATAAGAAAATATTGTTTGATATAGGAATCATATATTGTAGGCCTTAACGCGAAAAAAACAAAACAAATTTCCATCATTCAATTCGATTACTTTGTTAATCGTACAATTGGCTTGTTAAATTCATTCTAAACATATTTAAAAAATTTATCTTGAGATGTCTTATTTAAGTTGATATGTATGCCTCTCCTGAGCGAAAAATGACGAATAAAGGATTATTTACAGTCCTAAACACAACCCTTTGGTTTCCCTAAAAAGCTAGAAATCGACCTAAAATATATAGATATAGAATATATGATCCATACGACACATTCACAAAGCTCCCATTATCTTTAATCCTAATCAGTGACGTAATGGTTACCAGCTGCTTTTAGCTAAATAAATTAGTCATGAATACATGGTTAAGTTCATTTATTGGTATGAATTTTATATATACAGTAACGTTACCTAAATTCGTGGATTACCTTGATTCGTGGATGATCGTAATTACCGCGATATCTCGTTACTGAAATCTCGTATGACGTCACATAGCGGTACTTTTGAAGTACAGTCGCTCCCACGCTTCGCTGACCAAAATGTTCCGAATTGCTCCACTACACGTAAGTTTACACATATAAATTGTCAAACATACTGAAAATATATCCTAGATCACTCGTAGATATCACGAAGAGCAAGAAACAACTCGTTCTGCGAACTCGTTGTTTCTTTGCTCTCAGTGACATCTACTCGTTCAATACAAGCGAAAAAATGCACTAGAATGACGTTCTATATATGTATATATGTACATAGTGTACAAAGTTTATTCGAAATATTGATTGACATCCTAAAATACGATATGGCATGTATTCTTACATAACCTGTGATGTGTTTACTGTGTAACAACATCTGCTGCAAACCCACAAGCTAACTTGGTAAGTACAAACTTTTTTAGTAATGAAATACGACACTGGGCTTCCCTACATAGCTCTATTACGTTATCCACGAATCAAGTTGACGTCACGCTTTGTGTGTACTGAAAGAGATGATGATTGCAAATGGCCGCGGAACATTACAACTCCGCCACAAATCAATATTATGGCCAGGAAATATTGTTTAGATGATGTACTTACCTATTATTTATTTTGAAAATCGAAAGTGATATATTAACTGAGTTATCCGCCGTGATTTCCTTACATCCATGAATCAAGGTAACGCGAGTGTATTAATGTGTACACACAAATCAAAACAATCTATCAGCATAATTTGGAGTAAGGTAGAAAAATAGAGCCATGGGCTCTGTAGCTCATCAGACTTTTGATAGAAATAGGTGTTTGGGTTTAGATCATGGGGTCATGGGCAGTGTAGGAAAGATAGCCTGTCCCAACGTCCGAAACGGGTAACTTTGGTTGAGGACGGGCTGTAAAATTATTTAGTCCGTCCTTGTGTAGGGCCAATTTTGTCTAACCATAAATGCATTTATATCTAATAACCCCGAGAGAAAAAGTAAACAAAAGTAAATAGCCACATAAATTACGGATTAAAGGGCACTTAGCAGGTTTTGTTCATTAATAATTCAATTACAGCAAAACTATAATATTTTTTTTCAAATTATGCTCTCTTGGATAATAAAATTCAGACATAAGTAAATCAAATCAAGTGACAAACACATTGGGACATTGCAAATTGTTATGTTGAGGAAAGAAAACAACAATGTATTTCTTAAAAGTTATTCACAATCGAATAAAAAAGGCCCATTGCCCATTTGGGGTCAAGGGGTCACCGAACCTACAATTCAGAATCCCCATTGTCCAAGGAGTCTACACACAACTATTAAGCTATCAAGACCTTTTGGAACTGGAGAAGAAGATGAAAGTAGGATTTTAAGGTTCTGACCCCTGTGACCCCATTTGGGGTCAAGTGGTCACCAAACCTACAATTCAGAATCCCCATTGTCCAAGGAGTCTACACACAACTATTAAGCTATCAAGACCTTTTGGAACTGGAGAAGAAGATGAAAGTAGGATTTTAAGGTTCTGACCCCTGTGACCCCATTTGGGGTCAAGTGGTCACCAAACCTACAATTTAGAATCCCCAGTGTCCAAGGAGTCTTCACACAATTTTTCAGCTCTCTAGACCTTTTGGAACTAGGGAAAAAGATGAAATTAGGTTTTTTAGGTTTTGACTCCTATGACCCCATTTGGGGTCATGGGATCACCAAACCTACAATTTAGAATCCCCGTTGGCCAAGGAGTCTACACACACCTTTTCAGCTCTCTAGACCTTTTGGAACTGGAGAAGAAGATGAAAATAGGTTTTTTAGGTTTTGACCCCTGTGACCCCATTTGGGGTCATGGGGTCACCAAACCTACAATTTAGAATCTCCAGTGCCCATGGAGTCTACACACAACTTTTCAGCTCTCTGGACCTTTTGGAACTGGAGAAGAAGATTAAAATAGATTTTTAAGGTTTTGACCCTTGTGACCCCATTTTAGAATTCTTCTTTAGAATCCCCATTTGCCAAGGAGTATGCACATAAAATTTCAGCTCTCTAGAGTCATTGGTTCTGGAGAAGAAGTCGAAAAAGTGAAAAGTTTATGGATGGACGGATGGACGGATGGACGGACGCCAGACGCCATGCCATGCCATAAGCCCATCGGGTCTTTCAGACCTGATGAGCTAAAAATTGCACAGACTCTTCGTTCACTCCACGATAGCCACTACTGCCGTCATTCAGCTAATGTTTCTAGCCTCGCTTTCATTTCAACATGGCCGCCGCGTGAATAAGGTCTATTGGCCCATAATAAAGCTACCAGGATCATCATATCTATCATCATATCTATATATCTAATAAGTTTACAGACTGACATATGGAGGAGAGAACCTGACAAATCTAGCAAAGACTACTGTATTCCTACCTGTAGCCCACCAGCAGTGGTCAAAGAGGACGACTCAGGATGGAAGGTATGTGCACTGTCCTGGATCCACGTGCAGTCTCGCGGCAACACCTGCTTCATGTCCCGCTGAGAGTCTTCCAGTCGCTTCAAGCCTGCCCCAACCAGCGTCCACATCGGCTGATAGAAGTGGTCCTGCAACAGAGCATCATTGCTCAAACTCAGTAACGCAAATTAACAGCATATTATGTAACAGCATAACATCCTTATACCTCAAACCCAGTAACACACCGTACTCCGTCCCCTGTATCTAATCTCATTATTAAACATATGCTAGATAAAGCTTGAACAAGTTCCCAAAATCACTAAATTCAGTTGATTTATTTAGTTTTCAAATATTATCTAAGTTAATGCTGATCATTAATTCACTGAATATCATCAAAAGAATTTACCGAGTTTCAATCAAAACAAGGGGTGTTGAATATTCATGAAAAATAAATTCCACCATGAAAGTGCTGTAAACTCGATTCTGATTGGTTGATTTGTCCAATTCTTAGATAATCAATTCACGATTGAAGTTGCTCTGTTTACCTGATATCAGTTTACAATGTATCAATACATATATTGACTTCTGACTATCTGACTAGTAACTTCCGAATCCGTATTCTGCTTTTAAAGTGGGGTCAATCTCTTTAAGGAATTAACCGTATTTGATTTCACGTGTTTACACGCAGAGAGCCAATTGTTTTAAGCATATGACATATTTTGTACAAAATAAGAAGTTTGAGTGATAAATAGTGTAAACTACGCTTTCCGCTACTGGGCATGCAGCTGTATTCCTTTGAACAACGGCATAAAAACAATTACGTCATTTCGCAATCGCTTCTGACAACACAATCCTTCCTACGAATTTTACTGTTAGTAATCTATTTGCTTCAGAGGGATGCTGCGGTCTTTTTTTGCTTTCTAAACTCCCCCTCCTACTTCCACTACCTCTCCTACATCCACTACCTCTCCAACATCAACTACCTCACCTACATCCACTACCTCTCCAACAACCACAATCACACCTACTTCCACTACCTCGCCTACTTCCACTACCTCTCCAACATCAACTACCTCTCCAACATCAACTACCTCGCCTACTTCCACTACCTCTCCTACTTCCACTACCTCGCCTACTTCCACTACCTCTCCAACTTCCACTACCTCGCCTACTTCCACTACCTCGCCTACTTCCACTACCTCTCCAACATCAACTACCTCTCCAACATCAACTACCTCGCCTACTTCCACTACCTCTCCAACATCCACTACCTCTCCAACATCCACTACCTCTCCAACTTCCACTACCTCTCCAACATCAACTACCTCTCCAACATCAACTACCTCTCCAACTTCCACTACCTCTCCAACTTACACTACCTCTCCAACTTCCACTACCTCTCCTACTTCCACTACCTCGCCTACTTCCACTACCTCTCCAACATCAACTACCTCTCCAACATCAACTACCTCTCCAACTTCCACTACCTCTCCAACTTACACTACCTCTCCAACTTCCACTACCTCCCCTACTTCCACTACCTCGCCTACTTCCACTACCTCTCCAACATCAACTACCTCTCCAACATCAACTACCTCTCCAACTTCCACTACCTCTCCAACTTACACTACCTCTCCAACTTCCACTACCTCTCCTACTTCCACTACCTCGCCTACTTCCACTACCTCTCCAACATCAACTACCTCTCCAACATCAACTACCTCTCCAACTTCCACTACCTCTCCAACATCAACTACCTCTCCAACATCAACTACCTCTCCAACTTCCACTACCTCTCCAACTTACACTACCTCTCCAACTTCCACTACCTCTCCTACTTCCACTACCTCGCCTACTTCCACTACCTCTCCAACATCAACTACCTCTCCAACATCAACTACCTCTCCAACTTCCACTACCTCTCCTACTTCCACTACCTCTCCAACTTCCACTACCTCTCCAACATCAACTACCTCTCCAACATCCACTACCTCTCCAACTTCCACTACCTCTCCAACATCAACTACCTCTCCAACATCAACTACCTCTCCAACTTCCACTACCTCTCCAACTTACACTACCTCTCCAACTTCCACTACCTCTCCTACTTCCACTACCTCGCCTACTTCCACTACCTCTCCAACATCAACTACCTCTCCAACATCAACTACCTCTCCAACTTCCACTACCTCTCCTACTTCCACTACCTCTCCAACTTCCACTACCTCTCCAACATCAACTACCTCTCCAACATCAACTACCTCTCCAACTTCCACTACCTCTCCAACTTACACTACCTCTCCAACTTCCACTACCTCTCCTACTTCCACTACCTCGCCTACTTCCACTACCTCGCCTACTTCCACTACCTCTCCAACATCAACTACCTCTCCAACATCAACTACCTCGCCTACTTCCACTACCTCTCCAACATCCACTACCTCTCCAACATCCACTACCTCTCCAACTTCCACTACCTCTCCAACATCAACTACCTCTCCAACATCAACTACCTCTCCAACTTCCACTACCTCTCCAACTTACACTACCTCTCCAACTTCCACTACCTCTCCAACATCCACTACCTCACCTACATCCACTACCTCACCTACATCCTAACTCTCCAACATCAACTACCTCTGCAACATCCACTACCTCAACTACATCATGTAGGATCCAAACCTCCAAAAAACCCATGGGTTTCTTATCTTTGTCATCTTTACTCTGATTGGTTGATTCCATAAACAGAAGATATAATCAGCGTTTGAGTGACAGGGCAGTAAAGTTTTTTTTGTGCCTGGGGAAGCTCAGCAGGGTCAAAGGTCACAAAACTTTACTACAACTTGTGGCTGGTAGTAGACTATTCACTTTCAGTGCATAATAATCAGGAAAAAACCCATAAGTTATAAAACATAAAGTTTGATTTTGAGTGATAAGCTGATATTATCATCAGTATATTAAGTTTTTGTATTTAATGAGATGACCAACACTAATTTAATGAGATCTTTAATTAAAGAATTAACTATAGGCCTAACAAGGAACTGTATCTGAACATTTTGTTAAAAATTGTTAAAAACAATCATTGTCTTTCAACAATGTTTGGATGTATACGAAGTGAATATTTTACTATTGTTGACAAAAGTTATACAAAATTGTCTAAATCCATTTCCTGTCACGATATTCTTTTCATAACCTTACTCATAAGTCTCTATAGTTTATCCCCACAACCATAGTTAAATATTTGGGGGACATATGGGATGGGGGAGATTTTGATTTCCCAGTCAGGCTGGGAAGGCAGTGAAATCTGACACTGTGAATGGATATTTTCCTCCACTAGCAGACTTGTTTGGTATGGTAATGATAAGAATCTAGTCACGTGACATTTACAGAGTTAATTCAAATATGGAAACAATAATTAAGTAAATGCAGTCAAAGTACTCTTTTAGTTTTTAGTTTGGATCAAACATGTTTAGGAATTCCCCTTCTTTGAAGTGTCAAGGATATATTGTGTAAATACGATAACTTTTCGGTTAGATGATTTTGATTTATTCCACTTTGAACATAGGTATTCAAAATTTTCCCTTTAAGGTGTAGTTTTTTCAGGTCAACTTGGCCACGCCAACATATAGTGGCGGATGCCGGCCTTTAAGCAAGATCAAATCAAGTTCTATTCACATTTAATCAAAGTGGGTGTGGTAAATGTTTGAAAAGATTGTTTTGAGAACCTGTAGGAGTTCCGCAGTAGATAGTTCATAGGTCATAGGTCACAGGTCACAGCACCTAAGTTTTAGTGGGGTTATATCCCAGGGGAATTGAGACAGAATGATGTGAGCACGATTTATCAAGAAATGATATATGTTCAAAATTTCTCTCCATGTACTTGATGTTGTTAATTGTGGAAGTCAGAAGAGATGTTAAACTATAGTGCCATCAATCAATATTCAGTGCCAACAACTAATTCATTCAGGTTTTCCAATAATGACACTAGTCTCTCCTGTAAGTCTATTTCACTTTAACTTAACAGTTAAGCCAACATGATATTCTCCAAGCAAACAAGTCAAGATAGAGCTTAGGAGTTGGCATTTCTTTGAGACTCCCTTCTTAAATTTCTAAGTTTTTACGTGACAAGCACAAGATACATATTCAAATAATTCAGTGTCTTATAGTTATCTCTTGAAAGATTATTAAATTTACCAATTCCAAAACCACCAATTTTGAAAATATTGTCAACACGCTAAAAATATTTCAGCTGTTGCCTCAGATATTGAAATAAATCTTAACAGTCTAGTTAATATGAGTATTCTGATTAAATCTAGTTTCTGCCAGCTCAGTTTGTTTTATCTGGAAAGAGAGCAACACTGAACTGTAGTGCAGTACTGATGTTCTTCAATATGTTAATTCATTATACCAGGGTTCTACAGGGGTGTGTCGTACTTATTCCCATAGACCTACATGCTTATTTGGTGCAGCATAAATAATTCCCATGAGATGTATTCTGTTAACATATTTTCAAATATTAAAACATTTCAATTTTAAATACTAAACTTCAATTAGATATTCAAATTACTGTTTTAACTAAAGACATCACTTTTAACTGTCTATATATGTAAGACTCGAATCCACGTGGCGGATTCCCAAATCTATGGCAGATTTTCAAATGCCTGACATTTGTACCTTTTTTTGTATTTTTCTGCAATGATTAACCAAACCTTACGTTAGACAAACTTACCCTAAAATTTGTCGACAGGAATCCAAGGGTTACAAAAGATAGTCTTTCAATATCTTAGGGCTAAAGAAGACAGACTCACCAAGGGCTGAAAAGATCCTACAAAATAAACACAATTGATGTGGCATGAAGCCGCAAAATATTTACAAGTAAGGTATTGTTTAATGTATTTTCATAATTGGGATATGGGCTCTTATTATTTGGTCGTTATACGTTTGCATTATCTCTCTTGGACTTCCCTTATATAATTATTACGCTAGCGACGCAATTGGGCCTTACGACGGGAACAGTTAGCTATCATGACGTCATCGCACAATGACGTCACTCAGCATGACGTCGTGAAACAGTCTAACAATCAAATGCGCCACAGATAAGGAAATCCGCCATAGATTAGAGACCCGCCACAGATCTGAGTCCTACATACATACATACATATATATATTTGTATATGAGGTTTACCATAAGTTATTTTGTTAAACAATAATGTACATTGTTGATTGAATTAATACTATTTGAATGATACACCCAGCTTAATTTAAATGAAATTATGTAGTCATAGCTGGGTTGATCCTTCACAAATATGCAAAGTTTGATTGACATTAAGAAAGAATTGCTCTAATGAAAATTATTAATGCTACACTAAAATAACATGCAAGTCAATTGGAATAATGTCATAACATTAACTGTTAACGAGATTAAAAATCTAACCAATGAGAGATCACCATCATTTACCTTTATAAACCCAGAAAGAAATGTATTCTTTAGTTATAGTTTGGATACCATTTAGACACTTCTCAAGACAACCCCAGGGGCTGAGTGTTTATATATAGATTGTTATGCCCCTGGAGGGATCATCCAGCTGTTATCTACATATTTTTATCATTCTGTTGTTATAATTGTTCCTGTGAATAAATTGTACATAACTATTCGATGGACTTTGGATTTCTTCTGCCTAGAGTTAATTCCCCATTAAAAACTAGACATCAAGACCGTCATCCCGGAATATCCAAAGTTGGGGCAGATGAGGAATACCTACAACTTTGTGATACATACATCGTGCAATTAAATGGTTAAAACAGTTATGCATAAGATACTTTTCAGAATGCAAAACCCCATACGTTTTACCATCAGAATATGAGACAGTCTGTTCTATTGGCCTCCAGTCCGCCATCGTTTTAATATGTCTTGAGATTTAGAAAGGGTCAGAAATTTTACTATTTTCACAATATAATGAAAATAAATTATATATATTGATAGAATATCCACACATTTACAAATGTTTCATGACTAGACTAATCAACAATGCCTTGTAATGCCGTAGCAAGGTAGCAAGGCTTTTTACACTCGTACGAATGGCATGCTATTCATTGTTTTGCATTTCTTTTACAGTCTCTCTATCAAATTGGCAAATCTAAGTTAACCAGAATATTTACCTCGGTTACATTTCCTAACTGTGTGGTGTTATAATCATGTTCTAGTTAATAACATCCTAGTTAATATCCCTATAAATTTTGTTAAAAAAGTGGTATCGTGGTAGGACTGTCCCTGGGAGGCGAGACTGCCTTCACAGTAGAAATTAGGATGGAGTTTGCAGACAAGAGTTCCTGCCCGGCAGTTAATGACGAGTCTCATTGCGTTTGTGGACGCAATCTCACCTTAACAGGGCCAGAGCATGTTGTTTGAGTAAAACAAATCAAACTTTGTAGATGGAGTTATTCTATCCAGAATTATTGGTTGTTTCTGAACATAAGCATCTTAATGCTTATCAGTTTAATAAGGACAAAAGGACAGACTTATTGGGGTATTGTTGTGAAATCAAATTCAAGGGGATAAACGCATTTATACTGGTATGTTATCAGGACATGATTTTGATTTTAAAGCTAGATAACGTTTAGATAAATGGGATGCATAATTTTGACTCTTAAAGTGACACAGAGTATGCTTTAGGATTTTTTATGTTCCATAAATAAGAGTCCAATTACCATATGTCCTCAATTAGGTTCAAATCGCCTACCCAACTCGCACCTTAATCTCCAAAATTAAAAATTGTGCAATTTTTATGTTTTCAATGATGAATGAAAAACGGCAAAATTAATGTCAGGACATCGAAATACTGCATACGTTTTACATATATATTAGTTAAAAGTTCTAATTAATACTACCAATCAATATTTACATTTGTGTCTGCTATAAATAAGTTTCAAGAATTACGTTTGTCATTGACATGCGTCATTGTCCGGTTTTCGATCACACATCTACCTGAGTTTTTGTCACTATATTGAACCAATAAGCACTAGGATGCAAATTTTCGATTTAATAACACCATTTATGAAGTGTGGAATATTTGACTGCAACAACATATACTCTGTCACGTAGCCAGTGGAGGGTTGTTTCCGACTGTCATAGAAAACAAGAAAATAACATAATTTTGGCATTAAAAAAAGATAAAATCAAGTCTAGAGAGGTAATTTGATCTCATTTCAGGATATACAGTATTTTGAATCCTATATTAAGAAACGTGAAAAATCATACGTAAATCATTGTGTCTGTCACTTCAAAAAAACACAAGTACGTAACCTGTCAGACTCAGTAGGCCTACAGCTAACGGATCGAAGGTAGATACGCAAGAAGAAATTACCTGACAGGGCTCGACGACTGCCACTTTGTTTTTTCCGAGTTTGGACGTGAACTTGGCTGCAGTGGCGCAGCCGCCGGCACCTCCGCCCACCACCACCACCCTGTAGTGTTGTTGCTGTTGCCGCCCATGTGCTGTCATGCTGAACCGGCGTATCTGCCCTAAAAAGCTGAAACCAACATTATTTATTTTACCAAGCAGAACCATAGCGAAATGAAAGTAGCTCCTTATAGCTTGCTTGAGTACTGTCGTGAATAGAAGCCAAGGTTAGAATAATGTCGACACGTGCGCCTTACCTGTTTACAATCGTTATCGCGTTCTCCATTGGACCATGTGTTTGAGGATCAGCCAATAGACAAACATTTCTCATTCATTCCGATTATACGCAAACTCAGTCTCAGTCATTTATCACGCCGCCCGGTGTAAACTTGCAAGTAAACTCTATATCGCCGCACGCGGATCACGTTCCCCCTGTCGTCAAAGTCATGAGGGATATCCTGATCATTGCATTCGTACGGATTTGTTGAATACATTGATATATATATATATATATATGTGTGTATATATATATATATATATATATATATATATATATATATATATATATATATATATATATATATATATATATATAGGCAATTGTACCAGAGGAAAATGACATTATGTTATTCATGTTGCACCGTGCTATGAACAGTGAACTTATTCCCAATGTGCCCACTAGGTCGACAACAAGGAAGAAGGTCTCACAGATCTCCAGTAAGCGCCGGCCGCCCTCTAACAAGCGCCGTGGTCAAGGACAGTTAAAAACCAAGTGCCGGATCTAAACCGCTTCCTAAATCAGACAGACAAATTTATTACGGCATAAGGCATAGGGCCCTAAATACAGTAAATAAATCGATTGATAATAGCTATTGCATGTATGAATTATTTTATAGTGTTCACGAGTTTTCACGACGTACATTAACACCCTATACAGGAACACATCTAGCTTTCTATAGGTTGGATTGTCTGTTTTTTCTGACGATTGCATGGTCGTCTATTGAGTTGAACATGTACGAATACACTAATTATTTGACTTCGGGGCCGTATAAGTTTTTTATGACGGCCAGATTCCACAAATAAACGAAGTTCTTGAAACGGAATTTAGGAACAGATTTGACAGATGAGTTTGGATGTCACAGGTAAGGTACTCTTCTACATCAAGGGGAGATTTGAAGAACTTAATTGTAGTTGTAACATTCAGTTAATGCAAGTCTTGTATTATTAGATCAACACATAGGAAATGATTGGTACAGTCATTTATACTCGTACATGAAATACATACGGGTAATGCAGGAAAATAAGTTAAATAGCAATAGAAGAGGGTAATATAACAATGAGAATAGAATAACAACTGAGACGATGTATGGATACCTGTACTGAGTGGTAAGTAAATTGGCTGATTAGTCATAGGGGTAAACTAGGGGATCAAGAGGCCGAAAATGTATCAAAATAGACAGAAACGGACGAATTTTGTTGTCGTCTTCGTGAGAGTTTTGGGGAATTAAAGTGCTAATTACTATGATTGGGGACAATTATTAGCTCCAATTGGATAAGCCCGGATCGACCCGGATTAAAACACAAGGGAATAAAACACAAGTCGGTTAGTCAATATTCCAGGTTGAATTTATTTACACGTAACATACATAATATCAGGTGTATTCAACGGCCCAGCAACTTGGAAACTTCGTCAAAATATTACATATTACTCTCCATTGGTCAGCTGGGCTCATCCCCGGCACTGCACTGTGTCATGTACAGTGTTTGTCATATCCGAGCGGTGAACACATTTTTCCATATTTTATATAAAATGTAACGGTGAGCGAAATTTACTACCTCGACAACGATGTAACAACACAGAATTAGATCCGGATTAACGGCGTATCCAAATTAATTAAGGGATTAATTAACATGTCCAACATCAAAGCTTACCGCGGTTCGACTTCGTGAGACTTTTGAAATTTGAATTGTCGGCGTCGTGAGACGACACCAATGTTTCTTTACGAACATTGGTATGTGTTTATATCCAGGGTTTAATCTCACTGTGCCCCCTGACTTAGTTTCAGGGGGTAATGCAGCCATCCGTAGTTAACTAGGTAACAATGGGGTGATTAACAGGGGATTATAAGCTTGGAATATCTTCTTGAATTTTGTTACAGTACAGTATCTTCTTGAATTTTATTACAGTACAGTATATATCAATTATTTAACATACAAGTCAAGAATATATCATATGATACATATGCATTTTCATATAGTTATGACATTATTGTTTGACAATAAATAAGATGCACAGTCAGTTTCATGTATACAATTCACTACATTGACATGCGAACAATATGTGATACAGCATCTGCATATTCAATTGCAGTTATTTTCCCTTGTAGTACATTGTCCCCTTCAGCATTCAAGATGCTGTCAAGGTGACGATACATTTGGCGTTTTGGCCTCAATCGTCCACCCCCACTCAATATTATCACCAAGTCTGACATGAGGAAAAGCAGCAGCTCTTTTTACAAACAAGGGGACATTCTTATCAGACACCACCATCGCTTCCAATCCACTGCTCATGGCATGGTAACTAAGGTCTAAAATGAAAATGCACCCTTTCAGTTCACATTGGAAGACTTGCTTTGCCGCATTCTCTGCTGCCACTTTGACTTTGAAGTCAGTAACCATAACCTCTAGGGCTAGTGAATTGTTCTTCTGTGCAGCCTTGTCCTTCAGGGTCTTCAAAAGTTGTTTGTAGGTGGACATTGTCTTGTCGGAGAGGTGACGCAGGTTCTCAACAGCAGAGAAGAAAACTAGCCTCTGGTCTTCGTGCAACAGGAAGTTCTCTCCAGCGATTGCCTGGGTGTAATTCGGAGGGATATGTAGATGTGAAGCAAGAGTTGGTAGTTTTTGGATATCTTTTGCTCGGGAATGGTAGAGGCTGGCCTGGACACTGATATCACCTCACTCAAATCAAAATTAAATATAGTTCACTATAAACTTCTGGAGGGACATCTCACTGCCACCGAACCAGGGGAAGTTAATCCCTTGTCAAAACATACCCCACAGTTAATCTCTTATCATAACATTCCCCCTCTTGGTCCCTTATCATCACATATAGCCAGGGGGCACATTGAGGTACCCCCATATCCAGTGTTGGAGTGATGTCTTTTGCTACTTTTTGCTGACCTTTGTATTTTTGTTCTTCGGACCTACAAGGCCTGATGGGAATGGTAGGTGTGTGGTGGGGCGTTGTCTTTTTCTTTTTTGGTTAATTTGATTGTTTTATTTTTTTCTGGTTTTCATGGAAATAATTTGCATCTACTGCCTATGGTACATCGTTAGAGAAAGTGTTGGAGTAGTGCATTTTGCTGTTTGAATTATTCTGACACCCCCCCCCCCCCCCCCCTGGCAAATAAGGGTAAAGGATTAGGTTACATTGAAAGTTGGGGCGGGGAACATCACAGTACATCCCATGCACATATTTCTAGTTTCATAGTGTATTTAATGTAATTTTCGACTCGTTTGCTAATATAGCAAACGGTCTTAAGAACTTATACAACATATATGGTAGTGGATAAAAAAAAATCACCTCAAAACGTCATTTAATAAAGTTTATTCGTGAGGACGAAATGGTTAGTGCGTTGTTTCCATTGACATTTTTATCACAAATGAATAATAATGATGGCATTTGAATACGTGACAATTGTAGTATTGCATTGAGACTTGGCACATTGAAAACTGGTATGTAGATGAGTCTCATGTATGTTTTCGTATACCTCATTTGCATTTAATTCAACGTTTTTGTCACATAAATATATGGTATCTGACGTGTTTGTCCAGTTCTCTCCAAACCTATAAATGCTAGTTTTACACTCCATACACATGCCAATAATGATTCATTGCCTGTTAAGGATTAATTGTCCATCTTAATGTCATTTGACTGAAACAGTGTTGCTGAAGCAACCAGAACGTTATTCATTTTTCTAAAGAAATATAAGATGTTGGCTCCAACAAATGCTTTTCGAGTGTCAAGCTTAATCAGCACCTAAAACCTTATGTGCGTTTTGCGGGTAGAACCTATATTTTCATTGCTGTTTCGAGAATACTTCACCAGGAAGTATGGGTCCATGGGTGAATTATGCTCACTGGTTCTTTCAACTTTCGCGTTAAACGGTCTCTTCTTATTGATTTATAAAAGTATGGACTTAAAAGAGCGTCAGCAGGAATGGTGTCGTTGAGCCAGGCCTCTGTAAGGCAAATGGATAATGTCGATTTCGTCGTTGAGATTTTGGACATTTAAATATTTGATTTTAAATCTTCTATTTTGTTTTGGTCCCTGGTTTGAATTGGTATCTCCGCAACACAGCATTTGAAAGCTGGATGTTAAGGAAAGTGAAGAGAGGGACTGCGATCTTAAAGAAATATACATATATGAAAATCATTTGCACCCAGAGAATTTGTCATGAATTATGTATGTCGATTAGCTGAGTTCAGTTCAAACCGCCTTTCAAAAGTTACGTCTTGATTTTTTAAATGCTAAAATTATTATCTTTTCTTCTTTTCAATTGAAAAAGCCAAACTGTCATATAAATGTTATAAATCAAACTACAGCATCACATTTACAAGTTTAATTACCTACTACACACTACCAAACTATATTTGTCGTTGAGTCTGCTAAAATATGTTTCCTGAATTATACGTTTGAGTCAGTGTACCTGTGTAATGTCACCCCGGTGAACTGATAAGTAATGAGATGTTAATTTTGACATTGTATATACGTTAGTATAATAATCTCTAATTAAAAATTCTCAATCAAATTACACGATTCAGGAAGTTTGGCAAATTTGACCCAAGCAAACAAGTTCAACTTCATAGAATCCAAATTATTTCAACAGGTTCTTAAGTTTCAACACTGGAAGACTTTAAAACTTGAGGTTAGTTAAAATAAAAGATAAATCTCTCTTCGAGTTTTACAAAACAATTAGAAACTAGCAGACAGGCTATATTCCCCGCCAAGAGGCGTAATTGAGAATCTGTTCATAAGCCCTCATAAGCAAATCATTGGTTATTGATTATTATCCCGGTGGAGACACCAAAAATTTGTGACTTGTGTCTCATCCTGTGTTGTGTCCCTGGGCAAGACACTTTGCACTCAGTTCACCCAGCTGTACAAATGGGTACCTGATCAAGGGGGAAGTACGGACCTATACGGTCGCGCGGAGCGCTTGTTAATCGGCTGAACCGAACATACTATCCCTCCAGGGTAATAATACTCATGGCGCTTTGAGCATGCTTTGTCATGGATATATGCGCGGTATAAGAATGCTATTGTTATTATTAGGTCTTCAAGACAAAGTCTGGAAGACCTATTGTTTTTATCCTGTTTATTAGGTCTGGAAGACCTATTGTTTTTATCCTGTTTATTATTATTATTATTAGGTCTTCAAGACAAAGTCTGGAAGACCTATTGTTTTTATCCTGTTTATTATTATTATTATTATTATTATTATTTGTACTTTTTTTGTGAATGGGATTCAGCCAAAACTACTGATGCAAATTCAGCCAAATTTGGCAAGCTGATTGCCCTTACTGAGGAATAGACATGCGAAGCTTTTCAGCTTGATCGGATCATGCGTTAAAGGCCCAGTACCACTCAAACTTTCAAAAATTAACATTGAAAATTTTTTCAAAATGCACTTAGAGACTTGCAACTTTTTTCAAAAGATGCGCAATTACATTTGCAGCAAAAAAGTAAATCATGGCAAATTCGTAGCTTGCATACTTGCGCCGCCATTTTGCTTTTTTTGACTTTTTTGCATTTTCGCAACCTAAGCATCTTTGACAATCTTCTCCTCTGAAGATACATGCATCTAAGAGCTGAAACTCACATTTGTCATACCTGAAGGAGTGGCGAAAAAAGTAATAGAGCAACATTTGCAAATTTGTTAATACTTTTTTTTCTGCAACCCTTCAAAGTCGGGCGACTTAGCTCGTGTGACAATGTTCAAGGGGCAATTACTCAAAAAGTTGGACTCACAATTGCACCATATTCACTGGAGTGTAAGATCACTTTGTACACTTTACAAATCAATAAAAACATCGATCGCGAACAGTCATTTCCGTTCACAATAAACGATCAAAAATCGCACAAATATGTTTAAAAAAAATTAACATGGACTATTTTTACAAAATGCACTTAGAGACCTGAAACTTGTTTTGAAAGAAGCGTACTAACAGTATAAACAAAAAAGTAAAACATGACGATTTCATAAGTATGATAGTTTTTGCACAATATCAACTTATTTGATCCAGAAATTGGTTTTCAACATTCCACAATTCTTGTGAACACGATTCAGCCAAAACCGCTCAAGCTGTTACAGCCAGACTTGCCAGTCTGATAGAACTGCATGAGACGAAGCCACAATAAGCTTTTGGGCTTAATCGACTTAAGTGTTAAAGGCACAGTACGATCTAAATTTCGAAAAATTAACATGGGAATTTTTTTCAAAATGCACTTACAGACCTGTAACTTGATTTAAACTATAGGCAATTACAACACGAGCAAAAAAGCAAATCACGGCGAATTCGAAGCATGCATAGTTTGGCCGCAATCTTGCTTCATTTGACTTTTTGCAAATTCCTGACCCCAAGGGTTAAATTGCAAACCGTTGAAGGAAAACACACTCTAGCGTGATGATATGCAGAAATGCTCCCCCCTCCCAAATGCCACTCACCTGTTTAAAAGCAAATGGGAACGTGAGCAGAAGTCTTATGTGCTCCTGTAGCAAGATTCGTCAAGTGCGTTAGCAAGGGTTAGATTGCATAAAATTGAAGGAAAACATCAATATTGAAGAACGGTCAAGACGTGTGACATGTCCAAATGCAGGTACATGCGCTCTTGTATGTGTGAAAGGGCAAAAGTGGACAGAAATACTCTACATTGCTCTTGTATCAAGATTCCCTACGTGCGTTAGCAAGGGTTAATTTGCAAAGTTGAAGGAAAACTGTCAAGATATGCGACATGGGGCAAAGTTTGAGAGAAATACTCTTTGATGTCTTATAAACAAGCACGTAATTGACAGTCTACAGAGGGACGAAATCGCTCTTTGGAGCAAAAGTCCGTACGACTGCACGTATGGTCAACGTGTGCGAGAGGAACAAATGCACACAGGTGCGTCAAGCACTGTCAAAATCTGATCAGACAGGCAGAGAAGCGAGCAAAAAAGCCTGCCTGACTGATCTGACCTGACTGACTGACATAGTCTTGATTATTTATATATATAAAGATCCTCAACCTATGTACCAGCATTCGGGAACTATATTCCAGTGTCGGCAAAGCACTTGATCACGCCAAAGGAAAACACTAGCCCTTGTTCAACTTTCACACCTCTACTGCCTCCCCTCCAGATACCCCTTACATTATGATGTTGCTACTTTCTTGCCTCAACTGGCAGCAGGCCGTGTACATCGAGTAAACCTCACTTCCGCTCCTATGTCTCGCTACGTACTGAAAACGTACACAAAACCTCATTTTGCTTCAGAATACGGCTAAATCAACTGCAGTGCACTAAAATTGAAGCTCTAACACTGTGTGAAGTTCAAGCAGGAAGTCTTGAAGACCTAAGTACTGCCTTGGCAGTCCTAGTTATTATTATTATTATTATTATTATTTGTACTTTTTTTGTGAATCGGATTCAGCCAAAACTACTGATGCAAATTCGACCAAATTTGGCAAGCTGATAGCCCTTACTGAGGAATAGACATGCGAAGCTTTTCAGCTTGATCGGATCATGCGTTAAAGGCACAGTACCACTCAAACTTTCAAAAATTAACATTGAAATTTTTTTCAAAATGCACTTAGAGACTTGCAACTTTTTTTAAAAGATGCGCAATTTCATTTGCAGCAAAAAAGTAAATCATGGCGAATTCGTAGCTTGCATACTTGCGCCGCCATATTGCTTTATTTGACTTTTTTCAATTTCCGGACCCCATGCATCTTTGACAATCTTCTCCTCTGAAGATACACGCATCTAAGAGCTGAAACTCACATATATCATACCTGAAGGAGTGGCGAAAAAAGTAATAGAGCAACATTTGCAAATTTGTTAATACTTTTTTTTCTGCAACCCTTCAAAGTCGGGCAACTTAGCTCGTGTGACCATGTTCAAGGGCCGATAACTCAAAACGTTAGACTCACAATTGCACCATTTTTTCAGGAATGTAAGACCTATATGTGGACTTGATGAAACTATCAAAACATTGATCGCGAACATGGTCTTTTTTTCACAATTAACGATCGAAATCGGGAAAAATCTTTTGACAAAATTTAACATGGGGTAATTTTTCAAAATGCACCTAGAGACTTGAAACTTGTTTTGAATGAAGCGTCATCTTAGTTTAAACGAAAAAGTCAATCATGACGAATTCGTAACTAGCATACTTTTTGCGCATTATCAACTTCTTTGCAATAATCACAGTTTGCTTATGAGATTTTGCCCCATTATAACTAACCATTTACCACTAAGACACAGAAAAGCATGCGAAGGTCAAACACTGTGTGCAGTTCAAGCAGGAAGTCTTGAAGACCTAAGTACTGCCTTGGCAGTCCTAGTTAGGTCTTCAAGACAAAGTCTGGAAGACCTATTGTTTTTATCCTGTTTATTATTATTTGTACTTTTTTTGTGAATCGGATTCAGCCAAAACGGCTGATGCAAATTCGACAAAATTTTGCATGCTGATAGCCCTTACTGAGGAATAGACATGCGAAGCTTTTCAGCTTGTTCGGATCATGCGTTAAAGGCACAGTACCACTCAAACTTTCAAAAATTAACATTGAAAATTTTTTCAAAATGCACTTAGAGACTTGCAACTTTTTTTAAAAGATGCGCAATTACATTTGCAGCAAAAAAGTAAATCGTGGCAAATTCGTAGCTTGCACATTTACGCCGCCATATTGCTTTATTTGACTTTTTTCAATTTCCGGACCCCATGCATCTTTGACAATCTTCTCCTCTGAAGATACATGCATCTAAGAGCTGAAACTCACATATATCATACCTGAAGGAGTGGCGAAAAAAGTAATAGAGCAACATTTGCAAATTTGTTAATACTTTTTTTTCTGCAACCCTTCAAAGTCGGGCGACTTAGCTCGTGTGACCATGTTCAAGGGCCGATAACTCAAAAAGTTAGACTCAAAATTGCACCATTTTTTCAGGAATGTAAGACCTATATGTGGACTTGATGAAACTATCAAAACATTGATCGCGAACATGGTCTTTTTTTCACAATTAACGATCGAAATCGGGAAAAATCTTTTGACAAAATTTAACATGGGGTAATTTTTCAAAATGCACCTACAGACTTGAAACTTGTTTTGCATAAAGCGTCATAACAGTACAAACGAAAAAGTTAATCATGACAAATTCATATCTAGCATAGTTTTTGCGCATTATCAACTTCTTTGCAATAATCACAGTTTGCTTATGAGATTTTGCCCCATTATAACTAACCATTTACCACTAAGACACAAAAAAGCATGCGAAGGTCAAACACTGTGTGAAGTTCAAGCAGGAAGTCTTGAAGACCTAAGTACTGCCTTGGCAGTCCTAGTTATTAAGGATTCAGCAAATTTTGCTGAATCCTTATTGTTATTGGCGTGTTTTATTATTATTATTATTATTATTATTTTTTTTTTTTTTTTTTTTTTATTCCACGATTCTTGTTAACAAGATTCAGCCAAAACCGCTAAAGCTGTTAAAGCCAAACTTACCAGCCTGGTAGAGCTCTATGAGGAGATCCTGCAATAAGCTTTTGGGCTTAATCGGCTTAAGCGTTAAAGGCACAGGACCATCCAAAGTGCGAAAAATTAACATGGGAAAAAATTTCAAAATGCACTTAGAGACTTGCAACTTGTTTCAAACGATAGCCAATAACATTGCAAGCAAAAAAGTAAATCATGGCGAATTCGTAGCATGAATACTTTCGCCGCCATATTGCTTTTTTTGACGTTTTGAAATTTCCGGACCCTATGCATCTTTGAGAATCTTCTTCTCTGAAGATACTTGCATCTTAGAGCTGAAACTCTCCATTTGTGCAGTGGAGGCATTGGGTATTTCATGGTCTTTTTGAGTTTGATGAAAATCTAATATTTATTTCTCGGCAACCCTGCAAAGTCGGGCGACTTAGCTCATATAAGCATGTTCGAGGAGCGATAACTGAAAAAGTTAGACTCACAATTGCAATAATTTTTCAGGAATGTAAGACCGGTATGTGGACTTGCAGAAACATTTAAAACATTGATCGCGAACAGTCATTATCGTTCACAATAATCGATCAAAAACAGCAAAAATATGGTTAAAAAAAAATAACATAGGCAATTTTTACAAAATTAACTTAAAGACCTGAAACTTGTTTTGAATGAAGCGTAATAACAGTATGAACAAAAAAGTCAATCATGACGATTTCCTAACTATTATAGTTTTTGCACATTATCAACTTATTTGTTCCAGAAATTGCTTTTCAACAATCGACAATTCTTGTTAACACGATTCAGCCAAAACCGCTCATGCTATTACAGCCAAACTTGCGAGTCTGATAGAATTGCATGAGACGACGCCACAATAAGCTTTTAGGTTTCATCGGATTAAGCGTTAAAGGCACAGTACGATCGAAAGTTCGAAAAATTAACATGGGTTATTTTTTCAAAATGAACTTAGAGACTTGCAACTTGTTTTAAACGACAGGCAATTAGATTTGGAGCAAATAAGTAAATCATGGCAAATTCGTAGCGTCAATAGTTTGGCCGCCATATTGCTTTTACTGTTTTTTTAGATGAATCTTAAAAAATCTTCTTCTCTGAAGATACTTGCATCTAAGAGCTCAAACTCTCCCATAATGTAGCTGAGACATTGGGAATTTCAGGGTGATACAGATTTTGATGTAAGTCCAATATTTTTTTCTCACCACTTCTTTGCAAAAACCGCAATATGCTTAGGAGATAAGGTCAGATGAAACTTGCTGCTGTAGATTAATGCAATCTCCAATCTTCATGAAAATTTCAGTGAAGCTGGCTAACATCGCTATGTTTCTACTGAATGTGCTTTTTATGCGCTGAATCCTTTTGTCGTCGCTTGCGACTATATTTATTATTATTATTATTATTATTTGTACTTTTTTTGTGAATCGGATTCAGCCAAAACTACTGATGCAAATTCGACCAAATTTGGCAAGCTGATTGCCCTTACTGAGGAATAGACATGCGAAGCTTTTCAGCTTGATCGGATCATGCGTTAAAGGCACAGTACCACTCAAACTTTCAAAAATTAACATTGAAAATTTTTTCAAAATGCACTTAGAGACTTGCAACTTGCGTTAAAAGATGCGCAATTACATTTACAGCAAAAAAGTAAATCATGTCAAATTCGTAAGTCACGTGGTTTGGGCGCCATCTTGAATTTGCACACTTTTTAGGAATGTCCGACCCCATGCACTTTTGAGCGAACACTACACTGCCGCTACTTGCAGTAGAGAGATGATACTTACACGGTTGCACAGCTAAATGATTGGTGTAAAACAAGTTTCTCTTGGAATTTGCAAATTCCTAATACTTTTACCACAGTAACCACTCAAAGTCAGTGAATTTTCAAAAATCGCCAACTTCAAGGGCAGATAACTGAAAAACCTACCCGTCGAATTTCATGAATTTTGCATGAGAGGTAAACATGATCGAGGTCATTGAGAATCAAGAAGAAAATGGATCGCGAACAGTCATTTCAGTTCACAGGAGGGAGTCAAAGTTTGCATCATACTATATGTCAATTAAGTGCGTTAGCAAGGGTTAAATTGCAAACAATTGAAGGAAAACATCAATATTGAAGAACGGTCAAGACGTGTGACATGTCCAAATGCAGGTGCATGCGCTCTTGCATGTGTGAAAGGGCAAAAGTTGACAGAAATACTCTACATTGCTCTTGTATCAAGATTCTCTAAATGCGCTAGCAAGGGTTAATTTGAAAAGTTGAAGGAAAACACCCTTCCTGTCAAGACATGCGACATGGGGCAGAAGTTTGAAGAAATACTCTTCGATGTCTTATGAATTATCACGTAATTGACAGTCTAGAGAAGGCCGAAATGCCTTTATGCAGCAGAAGTCCGTACGACTGGACGTATGGACAGCGTGCGCGAGATGAGCAAATGCACACAAGTGCGTCAAGCACTGTCAAAATCTGATCAGACAGGCAGAGAGGCGAGCAAAAAAGCCTGCCTGACTGACCTGAGATTGCATGAGAAAATCAAACACTGTGTGAAGTTCAAGCAGGATATCTTGAAGACCTAAGTACTGCCTTGGCAGTCCTAGTTATTATTATTATTATTCATTCAATGTAATTTTGCATTCATTTGGCGAAAAAATCCTGACAACAGGCAGCTGAACCTTTCTTCAAATCCGCGCATTGATATATGCATATGAACAGCGTAATGATATTCACCGTGCATTGACATAAAAATATATTCGCAAGCGACGACTAAAGGATTCAGCGCATTAAAAGCACATTTTTGTTATGGTGCCCATCTAATATGGTCACATGAGCAAAGTAACCCGACAGGCTTGCTGAGAAAAAAGTATTTGAGTTTCAAGCATGACAAGGAATGACATGGAATCCCCGACACTTCAGCTACACAACGTGTGAGTTGAAAGTATTTTCAGAGAAGAAGTTTCTCAAAGGTGCACGGGGTCCGGAGATTTCGAAAAGTCAAATAAAGCAATCCGGCGGCAATACTTTACATGCTACAAATTCGCCATGTTTTACAGTTTTCCTTGCGATGCTATTGCGAATCCTTAAAAAATAAGTACATTTTATTTATTTTTCGAACTTTGAATCGTACTGTGCTTTAATGCTTAATGCGATTTGGCCCAAAAGTTGATTTGAGCTTCTTCTCAATAATACGGTCTTTAAGACTGGCAAAATGGCTGTAATAGCATTAGTCGTTTTTGCTAAATCCTGTCCACAAAATCGGTGAAATAAAAATAAAAATAGTACACGCCAATAACAATTCAGCCGAAAATGAATCCTGTGTTTCAAATTATTTTGCTTTT
This sequence comes from Phorcus lineatus, assembly GCA_921293015.1. Taxonomy (NCBI): domain Eukaryota; kingdom Metazoa; phylum Mollusca; class Gastropoda; order Trochida; family Trochidae; genus Phorcus; species Phorcus lineatus. The sequence continues at coordinate 24,213,488 of OV121093.1, forward strand.
TTTACACTCAACGTATATTGCCGTACTACAGTACTGAGTCCTCGTAAAAACAATTATTAACCTCGTAATATTAAATAGGTATATCTGATACGACAAATAAATAGATTTTTCCCACAATGAAACATTAACATTATAATCCAAGTTTCCTAATTGAACAATGAGTATGCCATGTTGACCGGTGGATGATTGATGCCGTACATGAACTATTTTAAAAAAATATTTTAGGAAACGTCACTCTAGCAGTAGGTCAGTGACACCACGACCGCCATTTGTGGTGACCGTGAAACAAGGCGCTCGATTAATGTCTAATGTTCTTGAAGTTCAACACCTACAGCGTCATGAAGAAGCATATATTTCCAAAATAATGAATTAACGAGTTTGGTTTTTTTGCGGGTCAGTCGGAGTTTTTGGACAGGATATTTACATCACGAAAGAAGCGACTATCTGTAACTACAAATTTGATCAAATGTTATAGTGATACAGTTGAAAGACCTCGGAATAATGTTCAGTCAATTATTTTTCAATACTTGAAAGGTAAATAAGGTTTTGTCACTTTCTCATTAGAAGTATAGTTTAAAGGCACTCGTGCACGCTTTTACGGTTTAAATTGGCTATTTTAAGGTTTAAGAGGACTTATGCATTCACTTAAGCTTTCTATCGATTCAATGAAATACTTAAAATTCTTTACAATTGACCTGCAATCAACAATGAAAAAATTTAGACAGCCGCTGTCGGCTTGGACATATAAAAATCTATGGTTAGCTGTGCACAAAATGGATAAATTATTAACACTTGGAAACGGCTGAAGTAGTTTTGTGTGCAGTTATTGAATTTACCTAAACTCTGAACTGAGAAAAAAGAATGAAATATGTTTTATGAAAGCAATGTTGTAAAAGAACCGATTTAATAACACAGCATTAGCATTGCTATTAGTTTGGCCAAAGCGGCTGCCGTTTCCGCTTTTTTGGTTTTAAGCAAAAATATTTCCGATATCGTAGTTCATGCGGATACTTCCGGTCTTTAAAAATCAACTTTACTACCTGAATAGATAAATATTTGTTCAATAACTTACGAAGTAGATTACTTGAGTGAGGATCTTGAATAATATCGAGAGACATGCAGTATCTGTGCATTCGTTGTGTTAAAGAAATATTGGTGTGCACTAGTGCGTTTAAGTTTAAATGGCGCCCACTTTAAACTGTTTTGTAGATCTAGATGTATTGTGGAAAAATAGTTTGAACTCCAATAAAAATGAACCAATACAAATGATTTTGGTACCGAATTAATGCTTAGTGATTTATTAATGCGAATAATACAAATTCATGTTGATTTATCCATTAAATAAATATTTATCTAAACCTGATTTGGGTATGTCAATGTTATGGAATATGTTTATGTCCTGGCTTGCACCAAGGGAGTTAACCTCTGTTCTGTGAAACTGGTCCTTGGATTCAAATTCTATTCATTAGCTTCAAGAGAAAGAATAAAATGAGAGCAAAAATTAATATTTCAACTATCTATGTTCATATATTATGTTTTATTCTGTTTTGGAAACAATTGTTGAAAAAATTTGGAATTGTCATATTTTACGCATATTTATCTTCCAGTTCATTCATATCTCTACTTGTGTCTCATAACTGATTCATCCTTTTTTCATACCAGACACAAATGGGTTTTACATAATATTACATTTCATCTGAAAGAAATTGTGATGTTAAGTTGTAAACATCCAAAAGTATTTGTTCCTTTTGTGAATTTATTTAAATTGACAAAAATATCTTACTTTTGAAAGGCAAGAAATATTTGTATGTGACACTGTATTGTTGAAGAGCTTTTTTGCGGTAAGACATTCATAGACTTTCAAAAAGTTATAATCATGTCATAAACTGGAGATAAATATTTCCATTACCCATATCCCTAATGATTTTATTGAGGTCTCATTTTTTAAGTTGAATTATTCTTGAAAACCTCCTGTCCTCACTTTGATGTGAAAAAAAAGGTTTTCAATTAGCTCTTTCAGTTTTCATCATCATATATTAAAGACAACTGATTATCTTGAAATTGACTTTTTTTAATATCTGTTACTTTTTAATTAGAAATTTACAAATTTGGAAATTGCAATATTGTCTGCTTTATCAATAAAGAATTTGTGATACAAAAAGAAATATCCTGTAATTTTTCTTCGTGACTGAGTTAGTTATTGTTTAGCGCCGCTTGGTTAATTTTTCGTCTATTAGCAGCTTGATTGTTTTGTCAAAACGTTTAGCTCTCACATGCTCTGTGTCAGTGTATTGTCAAACGTAGTCAAAGGGGCGTGGTCAACATAAACATTGTTGAAAAGGTTCAGTTGTTTATTTCTGGCCTCTATTAATCGATCTATCACACTACATACCTGTAAGAGAATAATACAAATATACATTAAACTAAGACACGTTCCCCGCAATATTCATAGCTCGTCATTGTGCTAGCTCGTGGAGCAGAGCAGCGTGAGGTTTCACTTTAAAGTTTACATAACCACAAACATATTTCACTATTTACTTCGGAATATATGAATGTCTGATTACAATATTGTATAGTGCGTCAAAGGTCGCTACTCTAATATGTTCAGTTTGGTAATGAAAGCCGTTTTTGAATGCCACTTTTGGTGGGCCGCTTAGATCTATCTGGCCACAAACCAGTGAATGCATGACTGGTCACACGCCCTTTTTGTGACGTCATAAACAGAATCATTGCCTCGTGATCTATACATCTATCGTAACAATATTACAGAAAAAAACCAATAATTTTTTCCACTCAGTTAGATAAATCATTTGACGATGTAACACTATTAAGTTTTTGGTGTGAAAAAAATATCACCATCAATGTTAATTAATTTAAGGCGGTATTTCAGTTGAAATAATGATGCGCCACTCTGTAGTCTGTTTATTACGTCACACCCGCGCGAATTTTATGGCCCCAAGCCCTGGGCCTCCTTTCACGAAGCTCTAAGGTGATCGTAAGTCCTTAAGGTAACCTTAGTGCAATGTTAAAGAATGGGAGTTAAGGTTAACCTTAGTTAAGGTTGCTTTGTGAAAGGAGGCCCAGGTGAGGTTTTCACAGCCGATAATTACGCTGTCTTAATGAAAGGGTAATTAAAGGTGTTTATTGGCCAAATTAACAAAAATCAAGCCCAGTTTTTGTTTTGTTGAAAAATCTTTGAACGAAAATCGAGAAGTGATAAAGTTGATGTTAGCGGTTGTTTAACATTTACTCGCTATCAATATAGTATAACATATATCTGATTTTCAAACACACTTATCTCCATTCTATCACGACGATGTTAATGCTGAACTCTTTTTCCTAGCGAAATACACATTTTAAAAGGTTTCGACTTCAGGAGACAAAAATGAACTCGTCTGTGTCGGGGCTTTTGCGTCTTAGTTTTGAAAATAAATCAAACCGTTAACAAAGTTAACGTTCTACTGCATGTCCACGAAATGGTTTTGTCACAGTACGTAGTAAAAATGTAAATAACGAATCGTTTAAGAAGTCTTTCCTCTTGTTTTCATAGCACTTTGTTATGAACATAGTTGGTTGGGAACCTGTCTGTTTAAAATAGAAACAAATTGATAAAAATCGTGAATACTGCATCTAAGATTATTGGGCTTCCTATTGAAACGATCGGCAGTTTTTATGAGCAGCAGTTATCGAAAAAAGGAAACAAAATCTTGGGTGATTCTTCCCATCCACTTTTCTTTGAATATTCGACATTACCTTCTGGACGTAGGCTGCGTATGCCGACTTTTCGAAAAAACAGGCTCCGCCAATCATTCATTCCCTGCAGCATTAGAGAAATAAATTCTGTCTAATGTTGCATCACGTTTTTCATGTAAATTAAGTAAATCATCTGTCTATCTTAACTGTTTTGACATGAATTGTTTTTTAATATTATGTTATTATTTGTCTTCATTCTGGAGAATTGTAATTATACAGAACAAATTTCCCTTTTGGGACAATAAAGATTATCTTATCTTATCTTATCTTATCTTATCTTAAAACAAAGACCACAACATCCCTATGAAGCAAATAGATTACTCTAACAGTAAACCACTATGACGTCGTAATAAGGATTATGTCGTTAGAAGCGCTCGCGAAATGACGTCATTGTTTTGTTGCCGTATGTTGCTGCATACCAAGTAATGCCCTGTAAGCTTAGTTCAAGCTGAGGTATCGATCAATCTTTTTATTCTGAACAAAATATGAGATATACTTAAAAGAATTTGATCTCTCCGTGTAAACACACGAAAACAAATACAGTTCATTCCTTTTGGAAAGAGATTAATCGCACTTGAAAGCAGAATACCGACTCTGAAGTTACGAACCGGATAGTCGGAAGTCAATGTATGTAATTATACGTTGTAAACTGATTTCGGGTAAACAGAGCAACTTTAATCGTGAATTGATACCCTATGAATCGGACAAAAAAACCAATCAGAATGGTAGAATCGTCAATAAATCGTTGATACTTACAAAACTAATAGGCTATATCAGCTAAAACTACAAAGAAAACTGACATTTCTAATGTCACAAAACACCTGGTATGCCCAATATTTAGTCAACTTAACTAGTCCTTTAGCTACATCTGATTTGTTAAAACGACATATATACCCAGCTAACAAATCTACGTTGTCATGACGTTGTCACAACGTGCACTTTACGTTGTCCTAATGTAGGTTCATGACGTTGCCACAACGCGATTTTGTAGACTCCGAAACACGTGACTGCAACGTATGTTTATGACATTTTTATATAAACTGGTGTTCAAAAGAAGGGGCGCCAAGCGCTTGATAAGAAATGAAAGAAAAACAAATTGATTGGTAAATATGATATTGGTAATATCCTTCTCGAGAAGTTGACAACAGCTTTCAGGTCAGTAGATTCTTATACAATATAAAAGGTAAAACGTGCACAATCAAAAGTACAATTTACTGAAAAGATAACTTCATTTTTAAACGTTTTCTGATGAAAAAGATTGGTATCCTTTCTTTTGAACACAAGTTAAAACATTCTATATGAAACACTTAACAAGAGATTGGAACACCGAGAACAAATAAGATACTTATTTATGGGTATTTATTTAACCTTGCTACAAGAAAAGTGATTCTCTTCATCTTTCCAACGTGCATCCAATGTCATCAACACCACTTGTGACACTTGTCAATAAAGCCTCCTGTGAAATGAAATGTCAGTTATAAATAAAAGACCGAGTTATGAAATAACCCATGAATAAAACTTTGGAACTTACACAAACAAATAGTCTTCTTCATTGAAATTGTATTTATAGCTGTAAGATTTAATAATTATCATGATTTGAAATAAAAATTTGTTTTACATGTAGATATAAAATCACTAGCTGCTCAGTATTTTTGTATGGCATTACTCTTCTCATACAAGCTGTGGCAAGTGAAAATACCACAAATTAAACGATATCAAATTCTTGTTACCGTTTTAGCATTTCTTTCACCTATTGTACTCAAATGCATCGCCATACGTTCTAAAAGAGACATTCCAGGACGCATTGGTTATGGTCTGTTTCATTCTCCTCTATCGTTTACGCTGTTAACACGATAGATAAAAAGATAAAAAGCTCAGATAAACTTACATTTTATTTTAATGGACTACATCAACAGGATTTTTATTTAAGCTTCAATATGATATTACTCTTACATGTGCTCCCTTGATAAATGTACGTCACAACAACACTTGGTATGTTACGCATTAACCCTTTCGAATAAGAAAGTGTAAGAATTTACACCGGACTAATTGTTGCAACTTATTTCCGATATCGTAGTTTATGAGGATTTAAAGTTACGTTGCATTAAATACTTCCGGTCTTTAAGATTCAAATTCACTACCCGAATAAGTAAATATTTGTTAAATAACTAACGAGGTAGATTACTTGAGTGAGGGTCGTGAGTAATATCGAGAGATATGCAGTATCTGTGCATTCGTTGTGTTTATGAAGTATTGGTGTGCACTAGTGCGTTTAAAGTAGCCAAAAGCCTTATATCTTTTTTCTTAAATTGGAATATCGGAGGATCCTTCTGAATATAATGACGTATCCAATTTATTAAACATCCAATATAGGTATTCAAAGACTTGCCACCAGTCTATCAGTGAATTTGTATGGTGGCTTGTAATCATTCAAAGTTTGCACATTAAACCCACATTTTCATAATTTATAATGAACCTTATTCATGGTACTTCGCTTGATTTAAACTTATCTGATATCTGATGTTTAAGTAAATTTTAGTTATCTTTTTAAATATAATACATAAAGTTATAGTTATTTCATGTTTACAAATGTAATCAAGTCTAAAAACAATCTGTTGCTTGATGTTTAATTGTAGATACAGTTAACAAGCGGAACATTCAATGTTAAAACTAACACAGTGTCTGAAGTCCCGATCTTGTCACCTACATAAAATGAAGGAATTAAGGAAACTAGGATAGACTTAGTTAGTGTTAACATGCGCCGATTGTTAACACAAAGAAATTGGTTAGCTACAAATCATGTTTTTTTTAATTTATAGTCATTCCTTTGGATGCATTGGAAATAACCTTACCTTAGTTTTACGCCTCAGGAGTTAACCCGCCATTACAGTTGACTAGCCGTCAAAAGGGAGTGGAATGAAAAATGGGCGGGAGCAGCAAGGGGAAAAGATCGAATCGGATAACATGAAGTTTTCTTGATCTACTGCAACAAGTTTCAGGGAAAGGGATATGCTCTTTATATATCTTTTCTTTTAAAAAATCAATATGTTTCACAAGTTTTTAAAACAACAAATATTCATTGTTGAATTGATGATATGAAATATGATACATCATGAGTTGTAGGCGCCGCACTTATGTCCGGATTTAACGGTACTAGATAAAAGTCTTTCTGAACATATTGCTCCTCAAAAACTGTTTTAAACCTTGTGTTATGTATACACAGAAATTAGATTTTATAATTATTAAATTAAATCATTTTCTGTTAATAGGTTTGTATTGAGGACGTTGTGAGGACGTAAGACTCAGCGTGATATTACTACGTTACAGTTACGTCATACGTGCGTCTTGTACAACGTTAGATCAAAGTTGAGAAATTATGATGTATGATAGTTAACAAGTACATCGCAGCGACGCCGAGAAATCCCCTGATTGTTTTAACTGTTTCCTTTGTCAATTCATAGAACTGATTAAATAATGTGAACATATTTTTGATATAACAATATAACTTTCTTTCGTTTATGTTTGGTGAAAAGATGCGCTATGAAGACGTTGTGAGGACGTAAGACTGGACGTCACATAACTACGTTACAATACGTAATACCTACGTAATATGCGTAAAATTTTTCGTGTGATACGTCGCAGATACGTTAGGAAATTACATTACCAGAAAAAGGCTTTATTTGAATAATTGACCATCATATATTGTTTGTACTGCTTCATTTGTGTATTTGCAGATTAAATGGTCATATTTCTTTCATGTTACTTAATACATTTTCTACTATTATTTCCTTTAAAAGGCACGTAATCAGGACGTTGTGAGGACGTACCACTGGACGTGACATTACTACATTAGATTTACGTAATAAGTACGTATAACACAACGTCGTAACAACGTTGAGAAATTACGTTATGTTTTTCGTTACCAAAATACGACCTTCTCACAACGTCATATGTACGTATACGTCGTGTGTTATACGCCAACCACGTGACCGGCATAGGGTAAATCATTCAGGAGTAGTTAGCATACAGTTTACGCCGATAGACAGCTAATGGATTGGTTTACGATTCAAGCATGGCTAGCCACGTGATCCAGCGGCATAAAAAGCATGCATCTCACGTGCACTAAGGAAACACGTGTGTTGACTTCGGAGATTCACTTAGCTAAGGCAGCGATCTGTTTTGAGAGAGAAGTATACCTTATTGTGATAATTGTTTTAGATATTTATGAATCGTATTTAATCAAGATGCGTTGTTTGAACATAAATGCAAACTTGATAAACAGTGCAAAGGTATCGAGAGGTACAAATTGTAAATTAGAAGTATCATTTTAAAACTTATCGGTTCAGTAAAGGTATATGGTCGCGATACAGATCGAAAACTGTTAAATATGACTTGCGTCTACAAGACGAATTTAGTTTTGGAAACTTGCAATATGTATCTAAAATAGCTCATGGAAAAAATGTGAGTTGATTGTCGAGACGTCGCGTCAATTTAAAAAATTCCAACTATTGAATTCTGAGATGGGTTGCGGAGCATAGCTCAATGAATGTGTAACTTAAACGAATAGGTGTAAATCAACCCGTTCGTCTCCCTCAAACGAACGACGTAAAAATGCGTTTCAACAAAAAGACTGAACCGACTAGCCGTGTTTATTTAGGCAATGTTAAAAGGGTACTAATGAAAAGACTTTCTGTCGAAACGAATTTTTCCCACTTTGTAAGGGCGAGCGTATTTTACTACACATAACGCTTATCAATTTGCTATTTCTAACGCTAAATGAGTCAACTGCAAATCGTCATGATATTTAAAAATACATTGACACCATGTACTCATATTTATTGGGAACAAAAATAAACAATTTTTAAAGGTAGACATATATATATTCCGATACCATGACATTTCACATATTGAATTCTATTTATTTCATATTAGAATTATCAGATTGCACGAATAATCTCATGTTACATTATCTAGGACAATTTTGGAATAACACTGTAAACATTCAATACAGAAATATCACAAATAAATCACTAGAAATAAATTTAAGGGGAAAATATGATTATGAATAATAGAAATGAGACAATAGACATTATATAAAGGGCTCGTCTAGATAGAGATGTCTCTGAAGTGTTGACCATTAACCACAGACGTGTTAGAACCAAAACAACCTTATTCAAACGAAAACTATCAATTAATTATATTTTATATTTTTATAACTATTTTCGTCAAATTATCATTCACTTTAGACTTTTCAGTTAGTTGGTTAATCGATATTAGATGTGGAGTTACATTTGGGAAATTTCTATAAAATTACATTGCAGTCCCTTATTAAGACTATCATTATCGAACATTCAACGACCGTTCGTATTATTCATGTCATCTTAAGATAGAATGAAGTGTAAAAAGCACCTAAATACTTGACAAAATCTTTTGGATAAATGTAGATTTATCCTGATCTTCAAAGAATGTCTGTGGGCATTTACTTTATCTTATTCATTATTCTTATCAATTACTAAGTCGGCAAAAGCCAGGGTACAACCCTTTCAGTCCCCCACAAATTTGTAGATAAAGAATTGTTCCAACTCTCCATCACATACCACGCTGTACCACCCGGGGAAAACTGGCAACGTAGCGATAACTCTTGCCCGGTAGGAATAAGGATTATGACGTTGAGCGCTAGCGAAATGACGTCATTGTATTGTTGCTGTATTCTATAGAATCATGCTGCGTGGTAGTGGAAAGCTTAGTCAACGCATATTTATCACTCGGAGATAATATAAGAAGTTTATCACTTAGAATACAGACTCTGAAGTTACCTGTCGAATAGAATGGACGTGAATGTATGTATTAATAACGTGTAAACAAATTTCCAGTAAAAAAAGCAACTTCAATCGCGAAGTGATGCTATGTCAACCAGACAAATCAACCAAACAGAATCGCGTATCCGGTTACATCTTAAATACTCGAAGCGAAATCAGTTTGTACAGGAGCGAAGAGAGGTAAAAGAATCGAAATGTAGTCCTTATTGATAGTTTTCTTACTAAGGGTGTTAACTTTTCATTCAACAGTTTTGTCATAATTGGATAAATAAGGGATTTTTGATACGTATGAACTCTAAATGAAATACCGTTATGGTGACGCAGTGTCAGTAAGAGTAATGCGACTTTTCATCATATGGTTTTCTTAAAGTGACAGAATGTTTCATGAATATTGTATATGGCTTAACCCTCTTGATGCCCGGCAGTTGACACTAGGCACTCGTACAGTGCCGCTAACATTTTGTGCAAACAAATGAAATAAGTCAACGTTGTACAAAAAAAGTCACTGAGGCATTATCAATTATCTAATTTTAAGTCTTATTAATTGCGGCTATGCAGTTGTCTTGAGTGCATCAACTACCTGGTTTTAGCAAATGTGATATCCGAAACAAACAAATTGACGCTCTTCAACAATGGTGATGTAATATAAAGCCATAATATCACATGACCTGAGTGAAGTTCCAATCGCCTGTCCAAAGTTGCATTTTATCTCTAAAATGCTAAAATTATGACATTTTCTTATGTCCCCCTCAAAAAGCTTCCCGTCCGTGGTTCCATAATTCCGTAATGCTTTCGATTCCGGACCATATCTCACAAACTATTCAATACTTGGTTTGTGGTTAGGTCTAGTGGTGGAGTGGTGCCTTTTGCTATTTTGGGGGGGGGGGGGGGGGGGGGGGCATTGGGCTATCTGTTACGTTATAAATGATTTACTATTCATTATTTATTGACTTTAACCTATCATTGATTTTCAAAAGGGGGGGGGGGGGGGGTCCGGACCCCCTGACTCCCTTGGATCCGCCACTGAGTTTTGAATTTAGCTATTTGTGACCCAAACAACATGCTCTGTGACCCTTTAACATGTAATTTTCAAATGCATATTTATAAGAAAAGTTGCAATTTTGAAATGACTTTATGAATAGCTCGAAGACAACAAGAAGCATCTTATAATCTCTGCCATTGATGGTTGTGAAAGACGAGTTCTTGGTTTGCGAGCATATGACTATGTGAATGTTTGTAGCCGTTTAGGCAGTGTGTTGTTTGTTACTCTCGGTGTATTATTGGCAATGTAAGTACTTTTTGCTAAGTATATTCAATCATAACGATATGGCTATACTTTTGGATTTGCACACTAGGCTATGTATCTACATTTCCATTTACAAACAAGAATTGTTGATTTTCCTTGCCTGTCACAAAAATGTTACTGATAGTACAGCGGATAAGTGAAATAATGGCACGCATCGTGATGCAAGCATTGAATTTTGCATGATTGTAGCTTGTACCCGCCTTATCAGATACAGATCGAAAGGACTTACAGAATTTTAATATTTTTCAATTTTTCGAGAAAAATTAAAAATTACTGTTTTTTTCCCCTTTAATGCTATAAGCTTTTCATAAATTTTCAAATACGTATAAATTATAATATCAAAATGTTAGAAACTCAAACCTCATTATATTTCATTACAAAGATAAAATTATATCTTAAACGGTTTAGCCTACAGTCGTCATAACTAAACAAGACTTCAGCGACAGTACTTAAGTCTTCAAGACACCACTTTGACCTACAAAGCAATATTAGATCAAGATTTTCCTTCCAGGCACATAGGAACCCTTTTCAGAACTAGTATACCATAAAAATAGCCAATTTGCTTTTCAGTTAATATTTTCAATTTTAAGCAGCAAACCAGTGGAATTGAATGTATATTTAGAGTCAATGCCTGATGAGTTGCCATGAACTACTGTGTCCATGGAATTTGGACCTGCTGGAGTTCTTGGACAACTCCCCCAGGGACAACTACTAGTATATTATGTTCATACAAGTGTGTAACAGTGTTTAAATCTTAAAGATACCGATTTGACCTACAGCTTCTTTTACATAATTATGTAAAATCACGATTTGTCAAATGTTTTAATTAGCACCATTTCTAATAGATTAACAGTCAAAACATTTAGATCATTTTGTGAAGGAGTCTTTTACACTGTGTAAAAAAGAGGCAGATATTTTTTATGCTAGGAACAATTTTGGCAAATCCTAAAAGGGGCATGGGGATCAAACATCGAAAATGGAGTTTTTCTCATTTCTGCAATAAAATCTTATTTGAACACAATTTCGACAACTGTTTTGTCAAAAGAGACAACATGGGTTTACATAACAATATATCTGAATATATACAAACAACTAATTTGAAATGACACTTTAAGTAGATGATCAAGAAATTTTAGTTTTTGAGTTTAGTAGGACCCCAGTATGGCCATATGTAATCCTGTCGTACTATGGGTATCCTGAGTACATATATACAACGTGGCTTTTCTTCGTCTTCTCTAAAACCGTAACCTATGAATGAGTGATGCTTCACGTGATATTTGCACTTAATTCGAAAGGGATGAAACAAACGTTTGTTAAGCAGCTGTACTAAGCAATGTTTGATGACTAATTTCTTTCAGGTACGGTTTTTAGAACTAATATGAAGCCTAAATAACCAACTTGCAAAATTTAATGCTTTTATACTGAGTAAAATGATCTCACTGGCTCTTCTGGACCTTATTAGAGGGCATGCCTTGTTATAAGCCATAAAGTTATTATTGGAATTCCACAACCGAACATGCGAACCATGATCACATTAGACTTTTAGTTTTGGTTTTGATGAAACGACAATTGTAGGAAATATTAAATGACTTGTCATTCAGTAAACAAAACAGACGTTAGCTTAAAAATATGCCTCCCTTTTTAAGTGATATATCTGCTTGACCTAGAGTTATTATGCTGATATCTTGAGCGTATGGCAAGGACTGACATCCATCAGGCTTCGTCTGGAAAATTCAGACATTTTCAACTTCTACTCCAAAACCGCTCATTGAACCTTCACGATAAAATTTTGTAGATTTTGTTCTGAAATACCCCACAATTACAATTCACCTTTACAGTTTTAAGACTTCCCTCCATAAACTAGTTGGTATGGGAAGCTTCATATTTTGTCAGATGAAGGCTTGTAAATTTCTTTTACTACTCTCAAAATAAGGGCATTAAACTGCTGCCTCCTCTGAGATTATAATATAATTATCAATTATATTTGTTTTGTAATAGGCATGTAATTAAAACCCAAATTTCATGTTTGAGGACCAATTCTTCTATAAGCCAGTTTTTTAAATTAACCTCGGAGAGTAAATATCCTCTTTTGCCAGTATGAAAATAAATTCAATACATTATTTCTTCATTCTTTGAATCCAAGAAGAACTTTTTCTGCGTTTATACTTAAATAAGGTCCCGTTTTCCCCATGTATTTTGGTAATGTAATTTTTGGAATGAATCGTTTTTTAGATATCTAAAATAAAATATATTATATCCTTTTTCAGTTTTATAAAGTATTTCCAAGTTTGGAGGAGTAAAGGGCAAATCTATCTGCTTACTGATGGAACACCGTTTTGAGTTTTTCTTCAGTGAGGATATTAAGCTTGGATATTCAAGAAAGCTTGTTTTAACTTCGTACATTTCTATGAATTCATTGTGTGATAGAAATCTATTGTCTTCTTTTAAAAAGTCGTTTATTAACTTGATATTGGATTGCAAATAGTGGTCATATACTACCGGGTTATTTTCAATCGTTATATTATCGTTTGCCCAAATGAATTGCCTGCTGAGTTGATCACTCTCAAGTGTATTCTTCTCTTCTCTTTTCAAAATTGACTACTGAGTTTAGGGATATAAGATAAGTTTGCCCCATTTCAACACAGGAAAGTATAATAGAGAATACTAAACGACGTTCAGTTTAATAACATATTTATGAAACGAGTGGATGGTATTCGTGTTTAACGAGCGAAAGCGAGTTAAATACCAATACTATCCACGAGTTTCATGAATATGTTATTAAACTGGACGAAGTTTAGTATTTTATTTATTACACCCTTGAACCGGATTCGGAGGTCATGTTTACATTTGAAGAAGATGGACGTTGGTTAATAATTGTGCTGATGTCTCTGAGCTGTTTCTTGGACAACAGAGTAATTATTTATGCTTTGCATATTTTTCTGACCACTGATTTGCATGATTTGATTGGGAGGAATGTTACTCTCCGACAAAGTTTGGACCTAATAATTTCGGTCTGAGTGGTTTGTGAGACGCTTACAATCAAGCTTGGTTAACGGGTATTTTCTAGCTAAAAAAAATACACAAAAAATTGAAATCTGATGGTTTTGTTTGATCAAATTTATTTATAAACAACTAAACATATTTTTAAAAACAATTGTACTTTTATCTCGTATTTTATAAAAGTTTAGAAAACAATATTTTTAACAGTCGCCATTTTCATTTACATCATCACGTGATAACTTGTCATGTGACTACAGGAAAATAGTTCCGGATGCGATCGCTTTCACGTGCAGTGTTTCACAACAGTGTTGAATAACATGTCATTGTTTCACAACTGTATCTCCAACGAGAGTGTAATAAATAGAGAATACTAAACGACGTTCAGTTTAATAACATATTTATGAAACGAGTGGATGGTATTCGTATTTAACGAGCGCGAAAGCGAGTTAAATACCAATACTATCCACGAGTTTCATAAATATGTTATTAAACTGGACGAAGTTTAGTATTTTATTTATTACACTCTTTAAATTAATAATATAAAATGAAAATCATGTTTACTCTCAATTCTCGTAGTTGTGCGTAGGAATACAATTCTTACAATCGACGCATAACTTCATTAGACTGCATTGGAGAAATAGGCCAAGAGTAAGTCCGTATATAACAGCTTTAATTTTGAACAATACAAATGGAAGGCACTCATTCGTGTTTTGGTCACTACGAACACAAATTGGCGAGTTAACAAAACATAACACCAGTCACTGAATTACTTGAATGAACGTTACCGAGTTGAGTGAATGAACGTCACGTGATCGTGACGTCATTGGAATGTGAGTTTTGAAGCGCGATTCATTTAGTTTGAGTTAGTGTCAGTGGGAGGAACACTGTCATTGTTGTTGCCGATGAAGTTAACAATGATGAGACAATTGCTAACGGAATCACCGAAGATTGAGTTGATTGATCGAAATTTGGAAGCACTGACGCTGACAAGAACCTACCGAAATCGGCAGGGATGACTTGGCCCGATCTACTGACGAAAGCCCGCTTGACCCGGATTCGGAGGACATGTTTACATTTGAAGAAGATGGACGTTGATTAATGATAATTGTGCTGATATTTCTGTGCTGTTTCTTGGTCAACTGAGAATAATTATTTATGCTTTGGATATTTTTGTGACCACTAATTTGCATGATTTGATTGGGAGGAATGTTATCGCTATTTTGATTTACATCATCACGTGATAACTTGTCATGTGACTATTATTATGTGTTTTATTAAATGTATATAAAAGGTATTTTATATTTTAATCTTGTACAGACAGCCTTCTAATCCATGATATTTTCTGCGATTTGGTAGTTTCGAAAACAGCAGGCATTATTAAGCCACCGTGCTGGTATGTGTTTGTCATTAGGCATCGTTTTATTTTGTCATGTTTGCCTTTCCAAATGAATAATAAGCATTTTTGTTCCAGGTTTTTATTATAGTGTCTTTTTTTGGATTTGCGAGAGAAGTTAAAAGGTGATTCAGTTTTGGTAGAATTAGACTTTTCAGTATAGTTATTCTTACTCAAGGTGTAAGGTCTCTCAAGGATCATAATTTAATTTCTTTCTCAATAAACATAAGCTTATCTTTATAGTTTCGTTCAACCATTTCTGCCTTCTTATGCTGAAATAAAATACCTAATAGTAACTATGGTTTTTGAGTCCAGTCTAGGTTGTATTCTCTGCAATATTTTAAAGTTGAGTTTTGTTTCGAACCTATCCATATAATTCTAGTTTTGTCAATTTTTATTTTGAGTCCGGAGAAAGATGCATATGTTTCCAGTACTTTGAATGTTTCTCTGAAGTAGTTTTCAGAGCCGTCTAAAATTATGGTGGTATCATCAGCGAACTGAGTTAATAGATAATCAATACCTATCATGGTTGTTCCTTTGATCTGTTCATTTTGTGCTGTGGGCCAAAATAAGATAAGGTACTATAAGAAATATAGAGGGTCATAGAGGGTGAAAGAACTTCGGGTGATTGGGAAAAACTCGGATGGAAATCCATTGACCAGAACACTAGAATTTATGTTATTTCAAAATGTTTTAACCTAGTTTTTATAAATAAATGACCATTGTACTGAATCAAAATCAAAAGTCCTGGTTTCTTTGTAATTTCTGTAGATCATTTACCAGTGCCTTAAATAAATCCCTTTTGATCTTCACTTATTATCTTGGGTAGCATTATCTTGATACGAGCCGATATCACGGCTGAAGCTATTTTATATGAAATGTTCATTAATGAAATGGGTCTATAATTTTTAGTTGCTCCTTTTATTATTTTTTTTCGGAATGTATGTTATACATGTATGTTGTTGTTGACTTATTGAAAGTTCGCCTCTCTTATAGGCTGCATTCAATGAATAGATTAAGTAGGTGTTGATACCGTTCCAAAAGAATTTATGAAACTCTGCTGAAAAACCGGAAGGCCCAGGGCTTTTATCATTTTTCATATTTTTCAGTGCTACAAGAACTTCATCATATTGCAGTTCCCCTTCAAGCGTAAGCGGGTCATTGTCCCATACATAACCTAAATACTTTATTATCTTTGAAAGGCGCTTCCAAGTAACATCTATTTCAGTTTTCTTTGTATATAGAGTTTGGAAAAAAATCTTTGCGAAGTCAGTGATATGTTTTGTTTCAGGTATCTGCCCTTTATCTGTATCCAGTCCAGTTATTGCTTTCTTTATAAAATGTTTGCTTTTGTAAAGATAAAAAGGATGTCGTGGCTTTCTCGCCTTGTTCATACCTCTTAACATCGTGCCATCCGTCTAGCACGTATTAAGTTCGATTTGGGGCTCTTTTATTATTTTGATTTCTTGTAACAATTTTGTCTCCTCAGTAGCAGCACTATTTAATTTTTATTCCAAACTATCACGTTTTTCAATATATTCATATATATATATATATATATATATATATATATATATATATATATATATATATATATAGTTTTATTATTTCTTTCTCTTTATCGGCTGAATATTTTATCTGAGGTAAAAACTTGGTAATGGATAATACTAAACTGTTTCAACTCGTTTTTCCATGATAAAAATACATGAAACTGGGAAAAATATTTCAAAGCATTTCGTCATCAAGAGCAATAATGACAAAATCATTTACAAAGTTGATTTTTTATTTCCCAAACTGTAACAAATACATCGATCATAGTTTATCAATTTTTATTATGTGATTGAAAAACTTGATGCATTGGTGTCAAGACACTTGTGTTACTGGCAATTTACAATGATATTTGATAGATATTATTAATGTATTCATCACCTAAAGATGTATGTAGTCGTTTAACGGTTTGCTGCCAAACTTTCATAACATTTCAAGTCAAAATTGTATAATGTGTGCTTTAGCCTACATTCGATCTTAGTGTTCTCCGTTAATGGCATTTTTTGATAATTCTAATTTTAAATCTGTGCTTGGAAATTCTGTCAGTCGGAAGGCAGGAATACATGAGCATTACTTGAACGTGTCTGGGCCACAGAGAATATGTTTGTTACACATTCCCGTAACGCTGGCAATAGTATTGTTTGTTTGCAGGGGCACACAATCGGGATAATATGCTATACACTTATCTATTTAAAGGACATGATGTATGCTTCAATATGCTTCAAACTACTTGATTGATGGCGTCTTGCTAGAAGCTCTCATGACCTGAAGTGCCAATGGAGATCAGAACAGTGTTGCTACTTGGAGAGGCAATTTGTGAAATGACATCTTTTATAAGAGCTTGAAGGTAAGCTTAATTTATTTAAGTCAAATTGAATCAATGACTGACAGTACCTTAATCAATGTAATTTAATGATCAGCCGTCTGCGATTCGAGGCTATTGGCCAAATAGATAGCAGGGTATCTGAAGGAGCAACACAGATTCAAATATGCTGATGCAGAGGAATGCATGTTGTAATGACAGTGTAAATTCATCACCTGACTGTTTTCTGACAATATTGAAGAGTTTTAGATGAAAGAAAATTATATAACTATCATATCACCATAATCTGATGATGATCATGTTAGGTATTGTAATAATATTTTCATGAAGATGTGTCATTAACAATTTTGAAATATCATTGTAACATTTTGTTATTTTGTGGTGACATTCAAACTCAAGTACCATCAGAACCATAGCTTCTAAACTAATCAACTTATTTTGATATAATATGGAATGAAGATGCTGAATACATGAAGTTGTGTCATTGTTTACAATTTTGAAAATACTTAGGTAAAATTTTGAGTTTCGGGGGAAGAGTTATATATTTTGGAGGAAAATTGAAATAAGCCTAGTCAGATTGATGAAATGTTCGCATTAATACCTTGTTTAACAGTGAAATTCATGACAGAGATCCAGAAATACATCCGGGTCGATTTGAAAAAGAACATTTAAGATAGTTTTTGGGTCCAATAATCAAAACCTCTGAAATGATCCAGTATTGGTCTATTCGGATGTTGGTGTGTCATTTTAAACTCGATTTGAAAATTGTTCTTTCCGACTTTTGTCTGTTGTCTGAATATATGTTGGTTATCTATTGCCAAACAAAGACTCTGGGGCTATAAAAATGATATCATTTTCTCCCACCATCCATTCGTCCCCTGTGCTTGCAACTATTCCTTTCCGAACAAGAAGTTAAAAACCAAACTCCCTAGCTCATAGAATCTAAGTTACAATCATCTTGTGTAGTGGGTCCTTTTTGGGTTTCATCTTCTTCCTACATTTATTTATTTCTGTTTCCTTATTAAAATAACTCATGAGTTTGTTGTAGGGCCAGAAGTCAAAACCATAAGGCCTAGCTAATTGAAACTTGCTATACTGGCCAATTTTGTGTAGTGGTGCCTCTTGGGTTAATTCTTACTTTACTTTTGGTAGTTTCCATGGAAACATGTCTTAGATATTTTGTCCCAAATAAGTCATAAGACATTACTCATTGAAACTAGGAATTGATAAAAATCATCATGTGTATCGGGGCCCCTTTCGATTTTCGACTTCATCACAATTTTGTTTTTGCTATTTCCATGGAAATACAAATTGCAATACTTTTTCCAGGGTAAAACTCTAAACCCTGAACGCTAATCACAATGAATCTAATGATCTCAAACAAATGTTTTCTGAATGATAAATTTGTTACAAATGACCTGCTCAGGATATTTCAAATAATAATAGAAGTTTATAAAAGAAGATTTGGCGGACTCTGCTTGTTTAACTTTGATTTTGACTAAGCAGTTTCTTTCTGTTATTCTTTACAACATTGCAAATGATATAACTCAGTACAGGAATATTAAGAAATCTTTAATTCTAAAGAGAGCTTAAACTGATAAAATATATAATACCTAAAAACTTCGTGACAGCTTATAGTTATGGGATATAGCTTGGCCAATTCAGCTGGTTATTCTCTCAAATTTAACACATGAAATTT
Source organism: Phorcus lineatus (assembly GCA_921293015.1). Classification (NCBI taxonomy): domain Eukaryota; kingdom Metazoa; phylum Mollusca; class Gastropoda; order Trochida; family Trochidae; genus Phorcus; species Phorcus lineatus. The sequence goes on from OV121093.1 coordinate 24,232,829, forward strand.
CAGAAATAGCATGTCAGTTTTCTTTTTTTCAAAATAATGTTATACCCTGTTTTAGAAAGTAACATTGGTTCATAGCAAGCATTTGGTCATAATGATTGATTGTCAAACATTTGTCAGGAGCATAACTCTACAATTATGCATGATATCTTTGCCAAACTTATAGAAATGGCAACCATGATCCAGTGATGTGTGCCTTTTGATTGTTAAACCAAAATCTCAATAACATTTTAGAGGTTTCCATGGCAATATGTATTAGCAGTTACTATCTCATCAAGCTTATATCCGGAGCATTTCTCTCAAATTCTTCATTGTACCTTCGCAAAGCCTGAGCCACATGTCAGCCATGAGCCATAGGAAAGGTGATTAAAAACAAACGACTGTTAACTATAATTAGTATCGCTATCGGTTTAATGTATATCCTTTCCAATAAAAACTAACAAATTAACCCTTTTATTCCAATTTTCGAAATTGAAGCTCTGAATAATGATATATATATATCTATATCTATATAATTCTTTTCCAGTTTTTTTTCCTGCAAAGCAAACGCTTTCGCTTCAAAATGATCACTAGTAACATCTGACTCGTCTGACTCAGATGATGACTCAACAATATTCGGTCGTAGGGGTGTTTTGGCATGTCGTGACGATAATAGCATGTACAAGCATGGGGGAATAGAGCTATGTCTCCAAAATTACGAGTATCTACTCGTGAATTCTATTTTGAATCCCACCAGTCTTGGTTTATGCTTTATGGATTTAGATTTTGAAGGCAAGCTCCCCACTGACAGCGCTGCACACTATCATCACACACTGTAACAAAGTTGTACTAACCTCCAGTTGGGACTTCGCCACAAGAATCGACCATAAATTGCATAGTATCAAGCTGAGTATTCTTTCCATCAAGTTACCATTTAAATAAATTATCACATAAAATATGAAACAAAAAGCCAAAGCAGACTAAGAAATTACACTTATTCGGAACAAGGATTCGATGAATTCTATTGATTTAAGTTGAATATTTTCCTTGCATTTGACCAGTTTTTTCAAATCATTAATGGTATGTGTAGGCATCAAGTTAGATTGTTCTCTGCTATGGGGCAATAGCATTCATTTAATAACTCAGTTTTTTAACTGTGATATATTAGTGTTTAGTGTTTGTCTAACTTGATAAGTCTTTTGAACAACAATCATTCATTCGGATGTAAACATACTTATTCATTAATATTTAAGCAAAATTTTGACTAATTTTGTAAGGAAGGACTTTTGATAGCCTAGCTAAACTGAGGTATGTACAGTTTCATTCTGTTGATGCACTTAAGGTTGAATTGACATCACAACGGAGGTAAAATCTTGGTAATGGATAATATAACAATGTTTCAACTGGTTTTTCCATGATAAAAATACATGAAATGGGGGGAAATATTTCAATCATTTCGTCAAGAGCACTATTGACAAAATCATTTACAAACATTAATAAGTTGATTTTCTATTTCCAAAACTGTAACAAATACATCGATCATAGTTTGTCAATTTTTATTATGTGTGATTGAAAAACTTGATACATTGGTGTCATGACATTTGTTTACTGGCAATTTACAATGATAATTGATATATATTATAAATGTATTCATCACCTAAAGATATAGGTAGTCGTTTAACGGTTTGCTACCAAAATGTCAAAACATTTCAAGTCAAAATTGTATAATGTGTGCTTTAGCTTACATTCGATCTTAGTGTTCTCCGTTAATGGCATTTTTTGATAATTCTACTTTGAAATCTGTGCTTGGAAATTCTGTCAGTCGGAAGGCAGGAATACTTGAACGTGTCTTGGCCACAGAGAATATGTTTGTTACACATTCCCGTAACGCTGGCAATAGTATTGTTTGTTTGCAGGGGCACACAATCGGGATAATATGCTATACACTTATCTATTTAAAGGACATGATGTATGCTTCAATATGCTTCAAACTCTAATTGATTGATGGCGTCTTGCTAAGAAGCTCTCATGACCTGAAGTGCCAATGGAGATCAGAACAGTGTTGCTACTTGGAGAGGCAATTTGTGAAATGAAATCTATTATAAGAGCTTGAAGGTAAGCTTAATTTATTTAAGTCAAATTGAATCAATGACTGACAGTACCCTAATCAATGTAATTTAATGATTAACCGTCTGCGATTCGAGGCTATTTGCCAAATAGATAGCAGGGTATCTGAAGGAGCAACACAGATTCAAATATGCTGATGTAGAGGAATGCATGCATGTTGTAACGACAGATACATCACCTGATTGTTTTCTGACAATATTGAAGAGTTTTAGATGAAAGAAAATTATATAATATGTAATATATTATTATTATTATTATATATTATATTATATGATAATCATATAATGAAAAAGAACATTCAAGATAGAAGTTTTATGGTCCAATAATCAAAACCTCTGAAATGATCCAGTATTGGTCTATTCGGATGTTGGTATGTCATTTTAAACTCGATTTGAACATTTTTCTTTCCGACTTTTGTCTGTTGTCTGAATATATGTTGGTTATCCATTGCCAAACAAAGACTCTGGGGCATATATAAATGATATCATTTTCTCCCACCATCCATTCGTCCCCTGTGCTTGCAACTATTCCTTTCCGAACAAGAAGTTAAAAACCAAACTCCCTAGCTCATAGAATCTAAGGAACAATCATCTTGTGTAGTGGGTCCTTTTTGGGTTTCATCTTCTTCCTACATTTATTTATTTATTTTTCCTTATTAAAATAACTCATGAGTTTGTTGTGGGGCCAGAAGTCAAAACCATAAGGCCTAGCTAATTGAAACTTGCTTTACTGACCACTTTTGTGTAGTAGTGCCTCTTGGGTTAATTCTTACTTTACTTTTGGCAGTTTCCATGGAAACATGTCTTAGATATTATGTCCCAAATAAGTCATAAGACATTAATCATTGAAACTAGGAATTGTGAAAAATCATGTGTATTGGGGCCCCTTTTGATTTTCGACTTCATCACTATATTGTTTTTGCTGTTTCCATGGAAATACAAATTGCAATACTTTTTCCAGGGTAAAACTCTAAACCCTGAACGCTAATCACAATGACTCTAATGATCTCAAACAAATGTTTTCTGCACGATAAATTTTTTAAAAATGATCTGCTTAGTATATATTTCAAATAGAAGTTTATAAAAGAAGAAGATTTGGCGGACTCTGCTTGTTTAACTTTGATTTTGACTAAGCAGTTTCTTTCTGTCATTCTTTACAACATTGCAAATGATATAACTCAGTACAGGAATATTAAGAAATCTTTAATTCTAAAGAGAGCTTAAACTGATAAAATATGTAATATCTAAAAACTTTGTGACAGCTTTTAGTTATGGGATATAGCTTGGCCACTTCAGCTGGTTATTCTCTCAAATTTAACACATGAAATTTCAGAAATAGCATGTCAATTTTCTTTTTTCAAAACTAATGTTATACCCTGTTTTAGAGAGTAACATTGGTTCATAGCAAGCATTTGGTCATAATGATTGATTGTCAAACATTTGTCAGGAGCATAACTCTACAATATGTATTAGCAGTTACTATCTCATCAAGCTTATATCCGGAGCATTTCTCTCAAATTCTTCATTGAACCTTCGCAAAGCCTGAGCCACATGTCAGCCATGAGCCATAGGAAAGGTGATTAAAAACAAACGCCTGTTAACTATAATTAGTATCGCTATAGGTTTATTGTATATCCTTTCCAATTAAAACTAACAAATGAACCCTTTTATTCCAATTTTCTAAATTTAAAGGGGAACAACAACCCTAGCCTTTCAGACCTAATTGACCAGCAGTTACGTAATTGCCTTAGCCGGGAAAGAGTTCACAGACAGAGAGACAGACAAATATTTTATTTAAGTCTCACCTCTTATCATTACAAACATATATACAGGTAAAAAACACAGGTTAAGAGCCACCCATTGAGGGTTATGAGAGACTAAAACAAACAAAAAATAATCATGGGCTACATACGATAAAGTGTAAAACATGTTAAAAGGAACCATATATTAAACTTTATATAAAACAATTTTTCGTCGTTCTAAAATAAGTCTGCAGGTTTTGGCAACAATAAATACAACATCAGGACTGGACATTACGAAGCTAAACTTTTCGTAATCATCAAAAGTACTAAAATCTTGACATATTTCCACACTCTTGGATAAAAGCTCTCGTCTAAGGTCTGTATATTGTGGACAATAAAATAAAACATGACACTCATCTTCAACAGTGTTAGAACAATTAAAACATACTCTCTCAGCTAAAGGAATATTGCTATAACGTCCCGTTTCGACTCGTATTGGAGCCACCCCGCATCTGAATTGCGCCAACGCCGATCTATATGTAGAAGGGAGAGAACTCTGCAAATACTCCTCTGTACCGTATGTACTCTTATGAAGTCGATAAAGTCGTAACTTGTTCCCACCTTGTCCGCGCTTGCTGTTAGGAGAATATAATGAAGCTTTCCAATCTGTACAAAATCTTTGTTCAATTTTTCCTGTAACTTCCGTAGTAATAAATTTAACGAAGAAAGTGTTGTCTATGGGGATGAAGTGGTCCAACTCCAAACTTCTATACTTCTTATGGATACGAAAGTTCCAGTTACGCTTGTTAGCTAACGCCTCCCTGTTTGCCCACTTAAACACAACCGAGAACGGTCTATCTGGACATCTATTACTTGCAACTTTATAGAAACGGGAGACAGTCTTCCATTGTCGGACAACCGGTGGCACCCATCCCATATCTCCCGCAACTGCACTGTTTGATGTGTGTTTCTTCAGTCCCATGAAAAACTTCATCGCACGGTTGTGGACTGTATTGATTGCAGGTATATTAAAAGTTCCCCAAATAGCAGCTCCATAGTCTATGGTGGCCCAAACCATGGTATCGTATAGCTTGCTGAAAGTAACAAATCGCATACCTCCGATTACTTTGTACTTTGACATGAGAAATCCAAGGGCTCTACTTGCCGAACTTGCCACTGCCTTTCCCATCCGCATAAAGTCCAGGTGCTCGGTTAGCAACAGTCCTAGATAATTATAGCTTTCAACCACCTCTAGATTAATGCCTCCACAGCAAAAGTTGCACTTAGTTTTCTCCACAGAATTTCTTCTAAAATGCACTATTTTGGACTTGCTGGAATTAACTGTCATCTTGTTCAAATCACACCAGCTGTTCAGCGCCTCCAAGAGAGTATTTAAGTCTTTTTCATTTTCTGCTAGTATAACTATATCGTCCGCATAGGCCATAACACTTATGCACTTATCTTCCACCAACACGCCGACTCCAACAGCATTCAAAGTAACAATCAGATCATTTATGTATAAGTTGAAAAGCATCGGAGAAAGCAAGCATCCTTGACGTAATCCACACTTGACATTAAAGAACGAGGTATATAAACCGTTTATCCGAACACACGATTGTACGTTTTTGTAAAGTGAGGTAATGGCGTTGTGCAGGTTTCCTGTAATACCGATATCACTCAGTTTTGTCCACATAATTCCCCTGTCAATACAGTCATATGCTTTTCTAAAATCTATAAAAGCAGCCAACGTTTGTTTTCCCTTACTTTTCCTTGTTTCCACTAATGACGTAAGTGTTGAAATGTGTTCCGTCGTTGATCTCTTCTGTCTAAAACCATTCTGTTCATCGCAAAGTAGTCCATTATATTCAATATGTTCACTAAGTCGACTGTTCAGTATACCACAATACAGTTTATATGTCGAGCATGCCAATGTGATGCCTCGGTATGACAGGGGATTACACGGGTCTTCAGTTCCTGACTTCGGTATAGGGTTGATAATACCTTTAGACCACTCATTCGGAATCATTCCTTTTCTAAAACATTCATTGAAGAGACTGTGTAAAAACTTGAGTGATTCTTCATTCTTTATCACCTCAACTGGGATCCCGTCACACCCCGGAGCCTTTCCCGATTTGGCTTTAAAAAGAGAGTACTGAACTTCTTGTAAAGTTATTTCCCTGTTAAGATAACAACTGTCTCCTTGGGAATCAGTACAATCATTATCACTTATAGTTTCTTCATTACAATTTAAAAGAGTCTCGTAGGCACATTTCCAAGTATTAAGAACAACATCTCTATCTCTTGAGATACTACCATCCTCTAGTCGGACTTCCATCGGAACTTGCTTTTTCCTTTCATATTCAACACCAATTTTACCTATTTTCCTCCAAAACTCGCTTGACCCAGAGTCACACAGATTTTCCAAATCCTGCAATATTTTCTGTTTATGAAGCCTCTTTGCATTTTTTACCGCTTTATCAAACAGGGTCCGTTTTTGGGTATATACAGCTTTCAGATTTCTTTTCCTAGGACCTCGACTCCTACACCAGTCTCGCTCTGCAATGCACATGTCATTCCACATATCAGACAGATTAGGGGTCCACCATTCCTTCTTTATCTTCCTTTTCTGATTGCATTTATTAGAGGATAGGATCCTTCTTTTGCCAGGGAGTTGACATCGCATTTCATCTAAAACTGTATCTTTAAAACACATAAAAGCTTCATCTATGTCACACTGTTCCTGTTGAGATTTATCTAGCTTCGAAATAGTATCACTCAGTTTGTCCTGGATCTCTCGTGCCGATAAGAAATTACCTGGTATATGTCGGGTATCATACTTAATACGATATGTATGGTCCACATCATCATCCTGTATGTTTCCCGAAGCACTGGAGTCAAGAGATATACTCCACACAAGTATAGAATGATCCAACTTCAATACAGCTTCCGCATCGACCACACCACTCAGCCCCGCCCCCTCTACAAGCGAGTTGGGACGAATAACACTAAAATCTGTAATTGAATCTAACGCTTCATAGTTACAAAAACAAAAATCGACAACAGATGTACCTCTTGTACTTACATAGGTAAAATCATTCCTACCAGTGCGCCCATTTACAATACACATACTAGCACTAGTTAAAAAATCACATAACAAGCGACCATGGTTATTCACACTCCTATCAATAACGTCTCTCTTAGGCAAAAAGTCCACGCCTTCAATATGGTCGAGTAGGTCTGCACATCGACTGTTAAAATCACCACAAATATATCGTATATTGTAACGTTGATAATCATAAATCTGTGACAACAATGTTTCATAATATACAGCTGCATCTACATCACGTGTAGAATTTTCAGGAGGAAGATAGCACACACACATAGCTGATACATATTCATGTGATGTCTTATGGCATAGTTTCAACCACAGTATACCTTCAATATTATTGTCCAGAATGTCAACATTATACATATCAAGTACAGTGTTTTTCACAAGGAACCCCACCCCACCCGAACCACGTTTGGCGTCTCTATGTAGATTGAGCCTGTTGTGTCCGAACCATGTATAATTATCAACACTGAGTTTACACTCTCCAACAAGATGTGATTCGGCAATACCAATAATGTCAAGATGTAGGAAGTTCGTGAGAGATTCACGTAAAATAAAATTATCTGTAAGAACGTTACTTGTCCAACCTGCAACGTTCCAAAACCCACAGTTTATTCAATAGTTAAAGTCAAGTTCACCTCGTCGCTGACCCCGATCAGAGTGCCATGACCTCTGACCCCGGCTGTCACCTGGTCCTCGATGCTGATTCGTCCGCATCCCACGTGGCGACTGTTTGTCAACACCACCACGTGCTTCTCTCTCGTCCCGGGTGTTGTCAGCGTTGTTTCCACGTTGTCGTTCTTGAGCTTCCTCTTTCCCGTCGCACTGTGGTCCACGCGCCCTCCCGGTTGCCCTGTCGATCAGAGTCGGCATGTTGGATACGTCCGCCGTTGTATCGAAGGTTTCCTCCAACTGCATTAACCAGCATCCTGATGTTGGATTCCTGGATACGTTGTTGTACAGGTTTATCACTTTCGATGTACACATTTTTATAGTTCCTGCTATCTCTAAGTGCTTTCTTCTCTCTCAAGATGCACTTCTTGTCATCTAGTGTCCGACACCTAGCAACAACAACACCATCATACCGGCTGTTTGATGATGGTTTTCTCTCTGCACTTGCTATATCTACATCTCTAATTTTCAGTCCTTCTCTAATCAAAGCATTCACCTTACCGACCAAATTTTCTGTCTGTGACTCCGGCAAGTTTTTCACCACAATATTAAATAGTAAAGAGTCATTTTCTCCTGAGTTAGTCCGTGTTTCCTCTGAACGTAGATCTTCAATATCATGCGCAACTCGTTCATTCACTGTAGCTTGTTGGTCACGTAACTGGGACACTTGCCTCTTTACATCCCGCACCTGACTTGTTAATTCTTCTCTAACTTTCTTCACTTCTTCATTAACACAAACCTTCATTTTAGACAATATTCTCTCTTCCATGGAATTAAAACGTTCATTTATACTTTCATTTAACTTTTTTACTGCTTCGAGTACATCGGCGACTGTGCATGATGATGAACAGTTTGATTTCAAGTTTTCAACAACAGGCATCGCATTATTCAGACCCTCACCTTTTTTCTTTTTGTGTATTGTGTCGGTGACACTTTCCTCCGATGAAAGATGCCTTTTGCGATCCTCTGTTGATCGACTTGACACATCAGCAATGGCGGGAACTGCCATGACTGAGTCCATGAAATCTTGTGAGGACACACGATCCATGAATGGGCACTTTCTTCACAGTTTTTGCGTGAAAATCCACAATCGACTTACGATTAATATATATATTCAGTCCCAGGTACCCGATCACATTCAATTCGGTTAAAAATCTTCTTTAAAATTCTATAAAAATTCAAATCTGCGAGAGCCGAGATGAGACACGTCTTGTCAATCTCGCGCATGCGCACAACCTCGTCTTTTTGCGGACAATTGCGGACTGTAGCCGATAGGCCAGTCTCTTTAAATCTTCGACATCTGGCTTGCTAATACGCGCCAACTTCACATGACATGGACTGGGCGCCGGCCAAGCTAGGTGCGGTCATTGTGACAGGGGAATCCCCTATATGACATGCGATCATTGTGTGGCTGATTCATTTTCGTTCTTCTGTTTATAAACAATGTCGTGTGACACGATGTCTGTTTTCATTTTATATTAATTTATTTTATTTATCTTATATATATATTTTTTTATATCCCCCATCCCCTCATTTTTTTATTTTAAATTCTTACCTATTTTTTGACCATTTATAACTTTATCTCCCCTGGCTATGTTACTTAATTCTAAATTTATCCCTCGCTTCCCCCATTTAATTAATAAGTAACATAGCCACATCGGCGAAATCACCTACAGGTGGAAGCAGACGTTTAACCCCTACATAACAACATTATGCCTGCAGTCCAAAATGGCTAGCTTTTCTACTATCACATGTCGCTGTAAGAACACCTGCAGTCGGTCGACTAAAACAGCCATATATTGCCTTTTGCCGATAATTATTGAAAATAAGTAAATATAATAATTTTGGCATTGAGGTGATGAAAATGTAATTATTTCGACATGACTTGAACTTTACGCAGGACACATGGTATATTGGTTACTAATTATGCGACATAAACAATTTCGAAACATACTCTGTGTCACTTTAAACTTGTCTCACTAGTTATGAATAAATATTTCAATACTTGTATTTCAGTAAGGTGCCTTACGCTCACATACAATCATATACAAATAAAACAGAATTAGAGAGGAAGTGAATTGACAATGTTTACTCAAGCTCGCCAATTGAAAACATAGGAGTAGAGCGAGATTACAGTCACTGTTTAAACCAGACTTTCAAAGTACTATATAACTTCCTTGAAGTGTTATAAACAATGTATGTGATCGATCTCTTACATAATATCCATATTATCATTTCCTGTTCCGAGGGCAGCTGTGCTTTATTGCTCTATGCCTGGCTGGCCGGTTGATTAATTAGATAACTTCATTGTTGATTTAAGCTTTACCGTTCATGCATTGTAAAATGTCTGAGAAACTACGTGGAATAAGAAATATCGATCACAAAATGTAAATTATACGGTTTTGAATATGTTCAAGCTGAATCCAACTCTATATTATATTTATCACTATCTTTTAAATGTCAAAAGCATGTGTTCATTTACTGTGAATTGGCGAACAAATCAAAACAAAGTAACTATGTGTCAATCCGGGATTAGGATGAGATAATTTTTATTGTCATTTATTAAAGAGTATCTATCATTAATTATGGCTCAGAATGTTGGTGCCCTTTTCTCTGTAAGACTGGTTAAATACATGTACGTTCACAATCACTGCCAGGTATGTATACATCGTTTTTCAAGTCATTCTTATTCTTATCCATTGGTAATCAGAAATACCATATCGCAACTATCGGGACGCATGACGTACGAGGTGAACCCATTGTCGATGACTATGAAATAATGAAAATATTAAATCAATTTTCTATTGTATCATCATGAGATTATACCTTAAAAATTTTCTGATGAATAGTCGACTCGGATGCAATTTTTAGCTCATCAGGTCTGAAAGACCCGATGGGCTTATGGCATGGCGTCCGGCGTCCGTCCATCCGTCCATCCGTCCATCCGTAAACTTTTCACTTTTTCGACTTCTTCTCCAGAACCAATGACTCTAGAGAGCTGAAATTTTATGTGCATACTCCTTGGCTATTTGCCAAATAGATAGCAGGGTATCTGAAGGAGCAACACAGATTCAAATATGCTGATGTAGAGGAATGCATGCATGTTGTAACGACAGATACATCACCTGATTGTTTTCTGACAATATTGAAGAGTTTTAGATGAAAGAAAATTATATAATATGTAATATATTATTATTATTATTATTATATATTATATTATATGATAATTATATAATGAAAAAGAACATTCAAGATAGAAGTTTTATGGTCCAATAATCAAAACCTCTGAAATGATCCAGTATTGGTCTATTCGGATGTTGGTATGTCATTTTAAACTCGATTTGAAAATTTTTCTTTCCGACTTTTGTCTGTTGTCTGAATATATGTTGGTTATCCATTGCCAAACAAAGACTCTGGGGCATATATAAATGATATCATTTTCTCCCACCATCCATTCGTCCCCAAATGGGGTCACAAGGGTCAAAACCTTAAAAATCTATTTTAATCTTCTTCTCCAGTTCCAAAAGGTCCAGAAAGCTGAAAAATTGTGGGAAGACTCCTTGGACACTGGGGATTCTAAATTGTAGGTTTGGTGACCACTTGACCCCAAATGGGCAATGGGCCTTTTTTATTTGATTGTGAATAACTCGGACTCTTCTTCTCCAGTTCCAAAAGGTCCAGAGAGCTGAAAAGTTGTGTGTAGACTTCTTGGCCAATGGGGATTCTAAATTGTAGATTGTGTGACCCCATGACCCCAAATGAGGTCAGAGGGGTCAAAACATGAAAAACCTATTTTCATCTTCTTCTCCAGTTCCAAAAGGTCCAGAGAGCTGAATAGTTGTGTGTAGACTCCTTGGGCACTGGAGATTCTAAATTGTAGGTTTGGTGACCCCATGACCCCAAAAGGGGTCACAGGGGTCAAAACCTGAAAAACCTATTTTCATCTTCTTCTCCAGTTCCAAAAGGTCTAAAGAGCTGAAAAGGTGTGTGTAGACTCCTTGGCCAACGGGGATTCTAAATTGTAGGTTTGGTGACCCCATGACCCCAAAAGGGGTCACAGGGGTCAAAACCTGAAAAACCTATTTTCATCTTCTTCTCCAGTTCCAAAAGGTCTAAAGAGCTGAAAAGGTGTGTGTAGACTCCTTGGCCAACGGGGATTCTAAATTGTAGGTTTGGTGACCCCATGACCCCAAAAGGGGTCACAGGGGTCAAAACCTAAAAAACCTAATTTCATCTTTTTCCCTAGTTCCAAAAGGTCTAGAGAGCTGAAAAATTGTGTGAAGACTCCTTGGACATTGGGGATTCTAAATTGTAGGTTTGGTGACCACTTGACCCCAAATGGGGTCACAGGGGTCAAAACCTTAAAATCCTACTTTCATCTTCTTCTCCAGTTCCAAAAGGTCTTGATAGCTTAATAGTTGTGTGTAGACTCCTTGGACAATGGGGATTCTGAATTGTAGGTTCGGTGATCCCTTGACCCCAAATGGGCAATGGGCCTTTTCTTATTTGATTGTGAATAACTCGGACGTTGGGACAGGCTATCTTTCCTACACTGCCCATGACCCCATGGTCTAAACCCAAACACCTAGCTATTTCTATCAAAAGTCTGATGAGCTACAGAGCCCATGGCTCTATTTTGTTGTAAGACATACTAAACCGGACCTTACATAACAGTTTATAACACCCTATCATTAAGGTAACCATTTTACTTAAACTATATACATGTAAACATTACACTTGTTTCTTAGCTTTTGAAGTTTCCCATTTTCTTGTGTTTGTTTCCAGCTTTATGTTTTATGTAAAAGAGCGGAAATAAATATATGTTTAAACCAGTTAAACTTTTTAACTAGTGACCAGTATATCCTTCATATATTCATTTTTTATAATCATCAGTGATATTGTCAAATGATGGCAAACGTGTCTTAAATTTCTGAAAAAATATTGTATCTTTGTCAACTGTCAACTTGGTGTTCAATTATACTTGATTGCATACTGATTGAGATTTACGACTCTCGCGGGGCCTCGTTGATTAAGCACTGGAAGTTAAAAATTAAGGTTGCAGATCCCCTTTAAGCTCTAAAAAATTATATATATATCTATATCTATATAATTCTTTCACAGTTTATTTTCCTGCAAAGCAAACGCTTTCGCTTCAAAATGATCACTAGTAACATGTTACTCGTCTGACTCAGATAATGACTCAACATTATTCGGTCGAAGGGGTGTTTTGGCATGTCGTGACGATAATAGCATGTACAAGCATGGGTGAATAGGGCTATGTCTCCAAAATTACGAGTATCTACTCGTGAATTCTATTTTGAATCCCACCAGTCTTGGTTTATGCTTTATGGATTTAGATTTTGAAGGCAAGGTCCCCACTGACAGCGCTGCACACTATCATCACACACTGTAACAAAGTTATACTAACCTCCAGTTGGGACTTCGCCACAAGAATCGACCATAAATTGCATAGTATCAAGCTGAGTATTCTTTCCATCAAGTTACCATTTAAATAAATTATCACATAAAATATGAAACAAAAAGCCAAAGCGGATTAAGAAATTACACTTATTCGGAAGAAGGATTCGATGAATTCTATTGATTAAGTTGAATATTTTCCTTGCATTTGACCAGTTTTTTCAAATCATTAATGGTATGTGTAGGCATCAAGTTAGATTGTTCTCTGCTATGGGCCAATAGCATTCATTTAATAACTCAGTTTTTTAACTGTGATATGTTAGTGTTTAGTGTTTGTCTAACTTGATAAGTCTTTTGAACAACAATCATTCATTCGGATGTAAACATACTTATTCATTAATATTTAAGCAAAATTTTGACTAATTTTGTAAGGAAGGACTTTTGATAGCCTAGCTAAACTGAGGTATGTACAGTTTCATTCTGTTGATGCACTTAAAGTTGAATTGACATCACAACGGAGGTAAAAACTTGGTAATGGATAATATAACAATGTTTCAACTGGTTTCTCCATGATAAAAATACATGAAATGGGGGGAAATATTTCAATCATTTCGTCAAGAGCACTATTGACAAAATCATTTACAAACATTAATAAGTTGATTTTCTATTTCCAAAACTGTAACAAATACATCGATCATAGTTTGTCAATTTTTATTATGTGTGATTGAAAAACTTGATACATTGGTGTCATGACATTTGTTTTACTGGCAATTTACAATGATTTTTGATATATATTATAAATGTATTCATCACCTAAAGATATAGGTAGTCGTTTAACGGTTTGCTACCAAAATGTCAAAACATTTCAAGTCAAAATTGTATAATGTGTGCTTTAGCTTACATTCGATCTTAGTGTTCTCCGTTAATGGCATTTTTTGATAATTCTACTTTGAAATCTGTGCTTGGAAATTCTGTCAGTCGGAAGGCAGGAATACTTTAACGTGTCTGGGCCACAGAGAATATGTTTGTTACACATTCCCGTAACGCTGGCAATAGTATTGTTTGTTTGCAGGGGCACACAATCGGGATAATATGCTATACACTTATCTATTTAAAGGACATGATGTATGCTTCAATATGCTTCAAACTCTAATTGATTGATGGCGTCTTGCTAAGAAGCTCTCATGACCTGAAGTGCCAATGGAGATCAGAACAGTGTTGCTACTTGGAGAGGCCTTTTGTGAAATGAAATCTATTATAAGAGCTTGAAGGTAAGCTTAATTTATTTAAGTCAAATTGAATCAATGACTGACAGTACCTTAATCAATGTAATTTAATGATTAACCGTCTGCGATTCGAGGCTATTTGCCAAATAGATAGCAGGGTATCTGAAGGAGCAACACAGATTCAAATATGCTGATGTAGAGGAATGCATGCATGTTGTAACGACAGATACATCACCTGATTGTTTTCTGACAATATTGAAGAGTTTTAGATGAAAGAAAATTATATAATATGTAATATATTATTATTATTATTATATATTATATTATATGATAATTATATAATGAAAAAGAACATTCAAGATAGAAGTTTTATGGTCCAATAATCAAAACCTCTGAAATGATCCAGTATTGGTCTATTCGGATGTTGGTATGTCATTTTAAACTCGATTTGAAAATTTTTCTTTCCGACTTTTGTCTGTTGTCTGAATATATGTTGGTTATCCATTGCCAAACAAAGACTCTGGGGCATATATAAATGATATCATTTTCTCCCACCATCCATTCGTCCCCTGTGCTTGCAACTATTCCTTTCCGAACAAGAAGTTAAAAACCAAACTCCCTAGCTCATAGAATCTAAGGAACAATCATCTTGTGTAGTGGGTCCTTTTTGGGTTTCATCTTCTTCCTACATTTATTTATTTATTTTTCCTTATTAAAATAACTCATGAGTTTGTTGTAGGGCCAGAAGTCAAAACCATAAGGCCTAGCTAATTGAAACTTGCTTTACTGACCACTTTTGTGTAGTAGTGCCTCTTGGGTTAATTCTTATTTTACTTTTGGCAGTTTCCAGGGAAACATGTCTTAGATATTTTGTCCCAAATAAGTCATAAGACATTAATCATTGAAACTAGGAATTGTGAAAAATCATGTGTATTGGGGCCCCTTTTGATTTTCGACTTCATCACTATATTGTTTTTGCTGTTTCCATGGAAATACAAATTGCAATACTTTTTCCAGGGTAAAACTCTAAACCCTGAACGCTAATCACAATGACTCTAATGATCTCAAACAAATGTTTTCTGCACGATAATTTTTTTAAAAATGATCTGCTTAGTATATATTTCAAATAGAAGTTTATAAAAGAAGAAGATTTGGCGGACTCTGCTTGTTTAACTTTGATTTTGACTAAGCAGTTTCTTTCTGTCATTCTTTACAACATTGCAAATGATATAACTCAGTACAGGAATATTAAGAAATCTTTAATTCTAAAGAGAGCTTAAACTGATAAAATATGTAATATCTAAAAACTTTGTGACAGCTTTTAGTTATGGGATATAGCTTGGCCACTTCAGCTGGTTATTCTCTCAAATTTAACACATGAAATTTCAGAAATAGCATGTCAATTTTCTTTTTTCAAAACTAATGTTATACCCTGTTTTAGAGAGTAACATTGGTTCATAGCAAGCATTTGGTCATAATGATTGATTGTCAAACATTTGTCAGGAGCATAACTCTACAATATGTATTAGCAGTTACTATCTCATCAAGCTTATATCCGGAGCATTTCTCTCAAATTCTTCATTGTACCTTCGCAAAGCCTGAGCCACATGTCAGCCATGAGCCATAGGAAAGGTGATTAAAAACAAACGACTGTTAACTATAATTAGTATCGCTATAGGTTTATTGTATATCCTTTCCAATAAAAACTAACAAATGAACCCTTTTATTCCAATTTTCTAAATTTAAAGGGGAACAACAACCCTAGCCTTTCAGACCTAATTGACCAGCAGTTACGTAATTGCCTTAGCCGGGAAAGAGTTCACATGACACGGACTGGGCGCCGGTCAAGCTAGGTGACATGCGATCATTGTGTGGCTGATTCATTTTCGTTCTTCTGTTTATAAACAATGTCGTGTGACACGATGTCTGTTTTCATTTTATATTAATTTATTTTATTTATCTTATATATATAATTTTTTATATCCCCCATCCCCTCATTTTTTTATTTTAAATTCTTACCTATTTTTTGACCATTTATAACTTTATCT
The DNA here is from genome assembly GCA_921293015.1 of Phorcus lineatus. Classification (NCBI taxonomy): domain Eukaryota; kingdom Metazoa; phylum Mollusca; class Gastropoda; order Trochida; family Trochidae; genus Phorcus; species Phorcus lineatus. The sequence goes on from OV121093.1 coordinate 24,249,146, forward strand.
CCCCTGGCTATGTTACTTAATTCTAAATTTATCCCTCGCTTCCCCCATTTAATTAATAAGTAACATAGCCACATCGGCGAAATCACCTACAGGTGGAAGCAGACGTTTAACCCCTACATAACAACAACATTATGCCTGCAGTCCAAAATGGCTAGCTTTTCTACTATCACATGTCGCTGTAAGAACACCTGCAGTCGGTCGACTAAAACAGCCATATATTGCCTTTTGCCGATAATTATTGAAAATAAGTAAATATAATAATTTTGGCATTGAGGTGATGAAAATGTAATTATTTCGACATGACTTGAACTTTACGCAGGACACATGGTATATTGGTTACTAATTAGTAACAATTTCGAAACATACTCTGTGTCACTTTAAACTTGTCTCACTAGTTATGAATAAATATTTCAATACTTGTATTTCAGTAAGGTGCCTTACGCTCACATACAATCATATACAAATAAAACAGAATTAGAGAGGAAGTGAATTGACAATGTTTACTCAAGCTCGCCAATTGAAAACATAGGAGTAGAGCGAGATTACAGTCACTGTTTAAACCAGACTTTCAAAGTACTATATAACTTCCTTGAAGTGTTATAAACAATGTATGTGATCGATCTCTTACATAATATCCATATTATCATTTCCTGTTCCGAGGGCAGCTGTGCTTTATTGCTCTATGCCTGGCTGGCCGGTTGATTAATTAGATAACTTCATTGTTGATTTAAGCTTTACCATTCATGCATTGTAAAATGTCTGAGAAACTACGTGGAATAAGAAATATCGATCACAAAATGTAAATTATACGGTTTTGAATATGTTCAAGCTGAATCCAACTCTATATTATATTTATCACTATCTTTTAAATGTCAAAAGCATGTATTCATTTACTGTGAATTGGCGAACAAATCAAAACAAAGTAACTATGTGTCAATCCGGGATTAGGATGAGATCATTTTTATTGTCATTTACTAAAGAGTATCTATCATTAATTATGGCTCAGAATGTTGGTGCCCTTTTCTCTGTAAGACTGTTTAAATACATGTACGTTCACAATCACTGCCAGGTATGTATACATCGTTTTTCAAGTCATTCTTATTCTTATCCATTGGTAATCAGAAATCCCATATCGCAACTATCGGGACGCATGACGTACGAGGTGAACCCATTGTCGATGACTATGAAATAATGAAAATATTAAATCAATTTTCTATTGTATCATCATGAGATTATACCTTAAACATTTTCTGATGAATAGTCGACTCGAATGCAATTTTTAGCTCATCAGGTCTGAAAGACCCGATGGGCATATGGCATGGCATGGCGTCCGGCGTCCGTCCGTCCGTCCATCTGTCCGTCCATCCGTCCGTCCATCCGTAAACTTTTCACTTTTTCGACTTCTTCTCCAGAACCAATGACTCTAGAGAGCTGAAATTTTATGTGCATACTCCTTGGCAAATGGGGATTCTAAATTGTAGATTTCGTGACCCCATGACTCCAAATGGGGTCACAAGGGTCAAAACCTTAAAAATCTATTTTAATCTTCTTCTCCAGTTCCAAAAGGTCCAGAAAGCTGAAAAATTGTGGGAAGACTCCTTGGACACTGGGGATTCTAAATTGTAGGTTTGGTGACCACTTGACCCCAAATGGGCAATGGGCCTTTTTTATTTGATTGTGAATAACTCGGACTCTTCTTCTCCAGTTCCAAAAGGTCCAGAGAGCTGAAAAGTTGTGTGTAGACTCCTTGGGCACTGGAGATTCTAAAGTGTAGATTGTGTGACCCCATGACCCCAAATGAGGTCAGAGGGGTCAAAACATGAAAAACCTATTTTCATCTTCTTCTCCAGTTCCAAAAGGTCTTGATAGCTTAATAGTTGTGTGTAGACTCCTTGGACAATGGGGATTCTGAATTGTAGGTTCGGTGATCCCTTGACCCCAAATGAGCAATGGGCCTTTTCTTATTTGATTGTAAATAACTCGGACGTTGGGACAGGCTATCTTTCCTACACTGCCCATGACCCCATGGTCTAAACCCAAACACCTATTTCTATCAAAAGTCTGATGAGCTACAGAGCCCATGGCTCTATTTTGTTGTAAGACATACTAAACCGGACCTTACATAACAGTTTATAACACCCTATCATTAAGGTAACCATTTTACTTAAACTATATACATGTAAACATTACACTTGTTTCTTAGCTTTTGAAGTTTCCCATTTTCTTGTGTTTGTTTCCAGCTTTATGTTTTATGTAAAAGAGCGGAAATAAATATATGTTTAAACCAGTTAAACTTTTTAACTAGTGACCAGTATATCCTTCATATATTCATTTTTTATAATCATCAGTGATATTGTCAAATGATGGCAAACGTGTCTTAAATTTCTGAAAAATTATTGTATCTTTGTCAACTGTCAACTTGGTGTTCAATTATACTTGATTGCATACTGATTGAGATTTACGACTCTCGCGGGGCCTCGTTGATTAAGCACTGGAAGTTAAAAATTAAGGTTGCAGATCCCCTTTAAGCTCTAAAAAATTATATATATATCTATATCTATATAATTCTTTCACAGTTTATTTTCCTGCAAAGCAAACGCTTTCGCTTCAAAATGATCACTAGTAACATGTTACTCGTCTGACTCAGATAATGACTCAACATTATTCGGTCGAAGGGGTGTTTTGGCATGTCGTGACGATAATAGCATGTACAAGCATGGGTGAATAGGGCTATGTCTCCAAAATTACGAGTATCTACTCGTGAATTCTATTTTGAATCCCACCAGTCTTGGTTTATGCTTTATGGATTTAGATTTTGAAGGCAAGGTCCCCACTGACAGCGCTGCACACTATCATCACACACTGTAACAAAGTTATACTAACCTCCAGTTGGGACTTCGCCACAAGAATCGACCATAAATTGCATAGTATCAAGCTGAGTATTCTTTCCATCAAGTTACCATTTAAATAAATTATCACATAAAATATGAAACAAAAAGCCAAAGCGGATTAAGAAATTACACTTATTCGGAAGAAGGATTCGATGAATTCTATTGATTAAGTTGAATATTTTCCTTGCATTTGACCAGTTTTTTCAAATCATTAATGGTATGTGTAGGCATCAAGTTAGATTGTTCTCTGCTATGGGCCAATAGCATTCATTTAATAACTCAGTTTTTTAACTGTGATATGTTAGTGTTTAGTGTTTGTCTAACTTGATAAGTCTTTTGAACAACAATCATTCATTCGGATGTAAACATACTTATTCATTAATATTTAAGCAAAATTTTGACTAATTTGGTAAGGAAGGACTTTTGATAGCCTAGCTAAACTGAGGTATGTACAGTTTCATTCTGTTGATGCACTTAAGGTTGAATTGACATCACAACGGAGGTAAAAACTTGGTAATGGATAATATAACAATGTTTCAACTGGTTTTTCCATGATAAAAATACATGAAATGGGGGGAAATATTTCAATCATTTCGTCAAGAGCACTATTGACAAAATCATTTACAAACATTAATAAGTTGATTTTCTATTTCCAAAACTGTAACAAATACATCGATCATAGTTTGTCAATTTTTATTATGTGTGATTGAAAAACTTGATACATTGGTGTCATGACATTTGTTTTACTGGCAATTTACAATGCTATTTGATATATATTATAAATGTATTCATCATCTAAAGATATAGGTAGTCGTTTAACGGTTTGCTACCAAAATGTCAAAACATTTCAAGTCAAAATTGTATAATGTGTGCTTTAGCTTACATTCGATCTTAGTGTTCTCCGTTAATGGCATTTTTTGATAATTCTACTTTGAAATCTGTGCTTGGAAATTCTGTCAGTCGGAAGGCAGGAATACTTTAACGTGTCTGGGCCACAGAGAATATGTTTGTTACACATTCCCTTAACGCTGGCAATAGTATTGTTTGTTTGCAGGGGCACACAATCGGGATAATATGCTATACACTTAACTATTTAAAGGACATGATGTATGCTTCAATATGCTTCAAACTCTAATTGATTGATGGCGTCTTGCTAAGAAGCTCTCATGACCTGAAGTGCCAATGGAGATCAGAACAGTGTTGCTACTTGGAGAGGCCTTTTGTGAAATGAAATCTATTATAAGAGCTTGAAGGTAAGCTTAATTTATTTAAGTCAAATTGAATCAATGACTGACAGTACCTTAATCAATGTAATTTAATGATTAACCGTCTGCGATTCGAGGCTATTTGCCAAATAGATAGCAGGGTTTCTGAAGGAGCAACACAGATTCAAATATGCTGATGTAGAGGAATGCATGCATGTTGTAACGACAGATACATCACCTGATTGTTTTCTGACAATATTGAAGAGTTTTAGATGAAAGAAAATTATAAAATCTGATGATGATCATGTTAGGTATTGTAATAATATTTTCATGAAGATGTGTCATTAGCAATTTTGAAATATCATTGTAACATTTTGTTATTTTGTGGTGACATTCAAACTCAAGTCCCGTCAGAACCATAGCTTCTAAAATAATCAACTTATTTTGATATAATATGGAATGAAGATGCTGATTACATGAAGTTGTGTCATTGTTTACAGTTTTGAAAATACTTAGGTAAAATTTTGAGTTTCGGGGGAAGAGTTATATATTTTGGAGGAAAATTGAAATTAGCCTAGTCTGATTGATGAAATGTTCGCTATTATACCTTGTTTAACAGTGAAATTTATGACAAAGATCCAGAAATACATCCGGGTCGATTTGAAAAAGAACATTTAAGATAGTTTTTGGGTCCAATAATCAAAACCTCTGAAATGATCCAGTATTGGTCTATTCGGATGTTGGTGTGTCATTTTAAACTCGATTTGAAAATTGTTCTTTCCGACTTTTGTTTGTTTTCCCAATAAATGTTGGTTATCCATTGCCAAACAAAGATTTTGGGGCTATACAAATGATATCATTTTCTCCCACCATCCATTCGTCCCCTGTGCTTGCAACTATTCCTTTCTGAACAAGAAGTTAAAAACCAAACTCCCTAGCTCATAGAATCTAAGTTACAATCATCTTGTGTAGTGGGTCCTTTTTGGGTTTCATCTTCTTCCTACATTTATTTATTTCTGTTTCCTTATTAAAATAACTCATGAGTTTGTTGTAGGGCCAGAAGTCAAAACCATAAGGCCTAGCTAATTGAAACTTGCTATACTGACCAATTTTGTGTAGTGGTGCCTCTTGGGTTAATTCTTATTTTACTTTTGGCAGTTTCCAGGGAAACATGTCTTAGATATTTTGTCCCAAATAAGTCATAAGACATTACTCATTAAAACTAGGAATTGATAAAAAATCATCATGTGTATTGGGGCCCCTTTCGATTTTCGACTTCATCACAATTTTGTTTTTGCTGTTTCCATGGAAATACAAATTGCAATAATTTTTCCAGGGTAAAACTCTAAACCCTGAACGCTAATCACAATGAATCTAATGATCTCAAACAAATGTTTTCTGAACGATAAATTCGTTACAAATGATCTGCTTAGGATATATTTCAAATAATAATAGAAGTTTATAAAAGAAGATTTGGCGGACTCTGCTTGTTTAACTTTGATTTTGACTAAGCAGTTTCTTTCTGTTATTCTTTACAACATTGCAAATGATATAACTCAGTACAGGAATATTAAGAAATCTTTAATTCTAAAGAGAGCTTAAACTGATAAAATATATAGTACCTAAAAACTTCGTGACAACTTATACTTATGGGATATAGCTGGGCCACTTCAGCTGGTTATTCTCTCAAATTTAACACATGAAATTTCAGAAATAGCATGTCAATTTTCTTTTTTCAAATCATTTTAGAGGTTTCCATGGCAATATGTATTAGCAGTTACTATCTCATCAAGCTTATATCCGGAGCATTTCTCTCAAATTCTTCATGGTACCTTCGCAAAGCCTGAGCCATATGTCAGCCATGAGCCATAGGAAATGTGATTAAAAACAAACGACTGTTAACTATAATTAGTATCGCTATTGGTTTATTGTATATCCTTTCCAATAAAAACTAACAAATAAACCCTTTTATTCCAATTTTCGAAATTGAAGCTCTGAATAATGATATATATATATCTATATATATATATATATATATATATATGTGTATATATATATATTATTGAACTAGGAATTGAGAAAAATAATGTGTATTGGTGCCCCCTTTCGGTTTTCGACTTCATCACAGTTTTGTTTTTGCTGTTTCCATGGAAATACAAATTGTAATACTTTTTCCAGGGTAAAACCTGAAACCCTGAACGCTAAGCACAATGAATTTAATGATCTTAAACAATTGGAGACAATAATTTCATGTACAAGCATGTGTGAATAGGGCTATGTCTCCAAAATTACGAGTTTCTACTCGTGAATTCTATTTGAATCCCACCAGTCTTGGTTTATGCTTTATGGATTTAGATTTTGAAGGCGAGGTCCCCACTGACGGCGGCGCACACTATCACCACACACTGTAACAAAGTTATACTAACCTCCAGTTGGGGCTTCGCCACAAGAATCGACCATAAGTTGCATAGTTTCAAGCTGAGTATCATTACCATCAAGTTACCATTTAATAATTTATCACGTAAAATATGAAACAAAAAGCCAAACAATTGCACTTATTGGGAAAACAAGGATTCGAAGGATTTAGGTTGGCAGAAAGTTTGGTTATTTCCTTGAGTTTGATCAGTCAAGGTTCTCAAATCATTAATGGTATGTGTAGACATAAGTCTGTTCACATTTTAATTAAGGTACATAAGCTACATTCGTACAATGTTTTCATTAAGAGATCAATCAATTTCACAGACATCTTGGATGCAACATTCATCAAGTTTATCAGGTTTATGTAAGCTGCAATTAGCAAGAAAACTAACAGCGGTAACCACTCGGGAGTGTAGATGGTGGAACATCACGACCCTAGGGCAGTTGTAAGTAGAACCTCCTGAGGTCAAGGAAGGTGGTGGGTTTTGCCAAAATGAGGAGTAAATAGGAGTTGGGAGTTGAGGGCGGAAGTCTGGTTGGAGAATTGGGATAGGAAGAATGAGTTCTTTTGGGGTTTAAAGTACAATGAGGACTGGTCCATAGATCAAGGGGGGTTTGGTCAGTAAAACCGTATCTGAAGGCACCTTTCAAAATTCTTCTCTCAATAATCCTATAACAGGGGCATCTTTGAGGTAGTATAGTGTGGGTTCACATTATTATTTCATTATTTATTCTTTGCCTTATCTCTTCTCATTGTTATTACCTCCACTTTCAAAGTATTCATTTCATGTCAGTTATATTACTTTCAGATAAATCATTATACAAATATTCAGTAGGTGGTAATTCGGTTTCTTTAACCTGCCCTAACTATCTTTATAAGAATATGGATAAATTCCCTTCTTCAACAATGAATGTTGTGTGGATTCAAAGGTATTCTTGCTACCTATTGTAAATGAATCATTAGCCTTAACCAAAGAATCTAGAGACATTAGGAAATACTGACAACAGTCAATAAACCTAATGATTCTTATGGAAAGGTTATATATATTTACATATTATTAAGAATACTTTTGATAACCACACAACTTTCAAAATAGCCTGCATACTAAGGTTTTCATCATTATATTCAATATTGTGAAACGCACTGGGATTGAAATACTTTCGGGTTTTATCTTAAGTTTTAAGTTACATTTGTTATGAGCTGCACAGTGATATTTTCCAGTTATATGACAATTGTCCTGTATTCTATCATCTATGGATGTTTTATCATTCCAGGATAATGTTTTTGTTTATAGAGTTGATAGAAATGTCTCTGTTGCATTTGGTCCTCTTTAAATAATTGGTTTACATGTTCCATCATACCATACGATAATAAAACCAAATCCACACGTTTCGTGTACCTGCATTTTAACAGTATAGCTTGGTTCCAGATAATGCTGTATGATATGAACTTTCTTAATCCATTTAAAGTCGACATAAACAACAAAAGGTGCAGGCATATAATTTTGATAGTTTTTCAGTTTCCCTCCTCTGTTTATACATATCAATTCTAATAGCAGTTTCACTAACACTTCCACAATCTGATTTATGCTATTGGAGTAGATATTCTCTATATAACTTGTGTAGACATATTTCTCAAAAGTATTTTCCCCCTGCATGTTTGGATTGATCGTATAAAAGCTTATCCAAATTCTCTGTGTATAATGATATTTATCATTTTTCTCCAGGCTAATGACAATTTTCTATGTATCTATTCCTAAGAATAATGATGCCATTGTTGCTTATATTACTTCCAAAAACATTAATTTGTGAAACAGGCATATCTATACTAGTAAAATTAAATCAATCATCAGAAGGATATGAAGATGGTCGATCCAAGTGTGAATAAGCTGGAAATAAAGCAGTGCTCAAAGCCCATTTGCAACAGTTGTCATCATTATTCTTTACATTGTTAATGGCCCTCCTTTTTCTTATAAAATTAATATATATATATATATAAATGTAGTATATAAGTCAATGTTTGACAACAAGTGGCCAAAACCTGACATAAGCTATCACTTGACAAATGCACTCAGCATGAAACAGAGCTGTAGTGATAGACTATTTTGATAATGTAGAAAACATTGACTTATATACTACATTTATCTTGCTCCATCCATCAATGTTGAGCACTCTTCCAAACCCCTACAAGGTCAAACAACACAAAACCGCTTTGGTTTGTGCAATTTGCTTATATATATATATATATATATATATAATCCATCTGACCATAATTTTTTTTTTTTTTAAAGTAATATTTAATTCATTCAATTCTTCCCTTACATTCTAGAAATTAGTTTTGCATCCAAATAATGTTCTTATTTAACATCTAGGATGTTTTCATACAATCAAATATATCCTTGATGTAATTTATTCCATTACCTGAGTAGGGTTTATAATATATTGGTTTTCCATCTATTTTAATATTGTCATTTAACCATAAAGGTTGTGCTAGGACATCTGTTGCATTTTTAGCATTTTCTGCTTTTATGGTTAAAACTTTCCCCATGCCTTCAAGCTGTCGTTCCAGAAATGGCTTGTTTTTGGTGTTTACACAGTTGTATGTGTTGTTCGCATGTCTGTATAATTCTATCAATGTCGTATTGTATATGTGTTTGTGCCAATTTCCTTATTTTTTAATCAGAGCTGGTAATTCTTTTTATCTATGATATTTTTTTATTGTATAATACTTGTTATATCTTGGGCTCTTATGCCCCCTTGTTCATAATCTTTAGTATTAGTGTCTTGACTAAAAAAATTCAGGTTTGTTTCTCCATATGAACTTAGAGCAAAGCTGCTCTATTTCTCTTATCATTTGTTCATTTAGTTGTGATAAAAGTAAGCTTTTTAATATGGTATTTCTACCCAAAGGATTTTTAGGATCTTAAGTATATCTTTATAAGTGCGTTCTACCATTTCTGCATGATCGTGAGTAAATAAAACTCCTGAAAAGTCTTTCTTCCAATCCAGATTCCAAATTTCTATTTCAGTTTTTTTTTTCTGAACCCATCCATAACACCTGCGTTTTGTAAACGTTTATATTTAAGCCTGAGAACGATGCATACTGACAGAGTTTCTAATGACGCATTTTTTGGTTCCATCTAACTTAAGCCAGGTGTCATCAGCATATTGAGAAATAAGGTATTCTGGATTACCGATTGGTATACCATTTTTATTCATTGTTTCTGATCATTATTGCCAAAATTTCTGTGCTCAATATAATTTATATGTGGGGAGATTCGATTACCATGTCTATCTCTTGAACTATCAAAATAATTTGAGAGGAAACAATTTACTTCTACACAAAATGGAATGTTTTTATAGAAAGTCTTTATCCATCTAGAAATTAAAGAAATTCAAAACGTCATCGCGGTCAACCGTGTATACGAAAGACATTGGGGGTCTGGTTAGGGTATTTTCTCTGGCGATGTTTCCCGGTTTAGGCAATCTGTGGACCGATTTGAAGCAGATTCGAGCAACTCTTTCTTGGGAAAGTTTCAGGTTTATACCGAGAACCTTTCGAATCACTGATATCGGATCTTGTTAAAACTTATTCAAAGTTAAAAGAATATCATTTGGATAAGTTATTACAACTTGTTTGCTTTTAAAAAAAACGTGGGCATAAGTATTTTCTTTAATTGCCAATTGGTATCTAACGTTAGTCATGTCTTTCAATTCTTCGTTTAAACATATTTTATTCACAAGAAAAGGATTGGGGACAAGTTATCCAACTTAAAATGCCCTCTCCTAGTATGTACAAAATTGATTTACGTAATACATAGTGAACACAGACAGCAGACAGTGAACAAGAGTAGAGTAAGAGTATCAGGAAGAACAAATATTATTGACAAATATCTGATGTCAAAGAAATCTATTTGTTTCATTGATGTAAGTTTGTACCAACATAAATAAAGTTTTGTTTTGACTTATTGACAGGTCTGCACTTCCCTCAAGCAAAAGTTTAAGATCTATTGTAAGTCCGGTAAAGCGCCGTAATGAAAACATAAGTTTTTCTCTCTGTTTGCTATAAAATGTACATTGCAACAAATAATGATATACATTCTCAACATAATAACCGCAAGAACAACTAGCAATTGTTGAAATTCCAACTTTGTACAGATCATAGTTCAATGTACTCACAGCATATCTTAATTTTGTATGGATGATATTCAATTTCCTTTTGCCAAATGAATAGTATTGTGGGGCATGGACATGTCTATTACCAAAACCATTTTTAAATGTTGAGACTGAATTTGACTGCCGATGATTGGTTGGAAGAACATTCCAGGAACTAATTGTTGATGGAAAGTAAGAATTTTTAGAATGTTTGAGTCTTGCGTACGGAGAAGATATATTTTGAGAGTTACATAGATTATAGTCACATTTAGAGCCGACACTGTTAGGAATTAGATCTGCAAGGTATTGTGGAGCGAATCCATTTTGAATCTTATACATCAATGTTAGCTTTCTTTTCCTTCGACGTTCTTGTAATGTTTCCCAACCAGTTTCAAAGTACAGGAATTTACGTGATGTTTGCCTTGGTAGGCCAGTTACTATTCTTGCAGCTTGCAACTGAATCTGTTCTAACTTGTTTATTAGTTCTTGATTACACCCGTCCCAAACTTCGCTTGCGTATTCAAGATGTGGTCTTATAAACATCATATAAATTCTGTTAAGTGTTTCTTTACATAACACATATTTCAAAAGTCGCAGTGAGGATACCATTTTTGAAACACGTTTTAAAATATCTTCAATATGGTCCGCCCATTTGCCATTACTAGATAGTGTTACTCCTAAATGTTTATTTGTCTCTACCATTTTTACTTCTTTTTACTATTTTCAATTCTTCTGTTGATTTGTTTACTAAAATCTGTTCTGTATTTATGAATAATTTTGATGATTCAATAATTCCAATATACAATATACAATACAATACAATAATTTCCCAGCTTCGTAGATGTCCACTAAAAATGTTCTCTAAATGAAATTGTTCTTGTTCATTCTTAATTTTTAACTCTTTTTATTTCGTTTAAAATTTCCTCATCAAATATTTTGTTTTGGTTTTTGCTTTTGGATTATTCTGATTGTACATCGTTTTTTTTAGATAAATGTTGTTTTACTTCTATTTTTTATCTTTACCAGTTGATTTAATGTAGAGATGGAGCTTTTAAAAAGAGTTGTATAAAAAACAATTATATACATACCTATTTCTATTCCTAAAAATTTCGATATAACTTTTGTCAATATTTAATTCTTTATAAACTTTATAAACTTTTGTTTCCTTTTTGTCTAATGTTTAATTTCTTTGCAACTGGTTTTTTAATTGAGGTAGGAATATTTATAGATTTGTCTCTAAAGACCTGATAAAATAGGACATTTCGTTTTGGTGTTACAATATTGGTTAACAGCTTCAAGAACAAGTTTATTGTGGGAGGTCTTCCAACACCATTTGATTCTCAACGATCCTTGAGTTCTGAACAATAATAAACTCTCATACGTATACAAAAATCTTTTTTTATCTCTTATTCACTTTTAAAATATTGAATCTCTCAATAGTTCAGAAATGTTGCCGACTATACCAACTCTCCTTCGTTTGAAATGTGGAAATGTTGAAGATTGTTCCAGTAGCAAAGAAAATGAATTCTAAAGAAATGAACAATTTTAGACCAGTCGCTCTAACTTCCATTGCTATGAAATGTTTTGAGGGTATCAAACTACCTTTTGTGTGATGTTAGGCACTTGCTTGATCCGTACCAGTTTGCGTATAGTGCTAGAAGGGGCATAGAAGATGCTAAACTCTGTATTCTAAATAGCCTGTATGAGCATTTAGAGCTTCCAAAATCATGTGTGAGAATTCTATTTGTAGACTTCTCTTCTGCATTCAATACCATCCAGCCGCACATGTTGTTACAGAAACTATTGAATATGGGTGTAGATTGCAATATATTAATTATTAATCCCTCGGAAGTAACTACTGTTTATCTCTGATACTATTAACAATATAATGATAAATCCATTTGGTAAACTCTAAATATTATGTATTATACTCTGAATATCTACAAAAAATGAATAATAGTAAGTCAATCATCACTAAATATAAAAAGTACATGCATACACTAACACCGTGTGCAACTAGGTGATTTTCGGAAACTTGAAATAGACTATTTTATTTTAATTGAGGGATTGTAAAACACAGATAATACACAGGAAGTTCCCATTTTGAGAATAAGATAATAAACCTATTCGTTAGTATACATAAAAATGAGAGGCATTACATCTTATTCAAGTTCTACAAATCATTTAAGAGTATGTCTTACAACAATAAACGTGAATTATACTCCTGGTAATCATAAAATTCTTTCTCTTCAATGTGCTTCTTTATACTCTTGCTGAAAAAAACAATATGCCGCTAAAAAGCGCTTATTCAGTAAAACTAAAACCGGGAGAAAATAATGCTTACATCGTCATATAAACTTAACTAAAAATGAATATTAATTTGAACATTATTCAAAACAGTTAGTATTTATTGAGTATTCATCAAAGATGTGATCTAATTTTTTTACTACCGTCTAAACACCTATCGTTCATACCTATTGATACTATTCTAACGTTGACAATGTATACGGAATCCATTTTTATATGTTTTTGAATACTCTCTTGTTTTTAGAGCCATTATCTTCAGAATTACTCCTAGGACAGACATGTAGGCTACTTACAATACCAAGCCCTTTTCCTATTCCAATGATACATATCAAAATAGGAAATAATGCAAATCCACCCAGAGTACGCTGTTCACTCTGAGCTTTCTGTGGTGTATTATGTTGTGCATTCAGCTGTTCACCTTTATGCTTTAAGCTTAGCAATATGATGTTTACGTTCTAATTTCTAACCATAACCCACTTCTTACCAGCAGATACGTTTTTGGGAATTTATTTTAAATATAGGTTATGGGGTTGTTTCTTCACTGAGTTCCGGTGTCTGTAATGGTTCCAATGGAGTGATTTTCTGTAATCAATACATCTTTATTATCACACTTTAATCTTTAAAATTACATTGCTTAGCAGTAGATACTTCCCTTATCTATAATAAGGCTCACAAAAAGTTATATTTATAGCTTGATCAATAAAAGGGTCATCATTAAGATCAATTAGCTGACTTTTATATTCGAGAGGACATCGAAGAAGTAGCTTAGAGCATTAGAAGATAAATGAAGAACGGACTGTCCTTATGTCCTAACCACAATAGCCTGCCTTCATATTTCTCGTATTCTGTTATTTCCCCCCATCTGTCATTATATTAATTCTCTATGTAGAAATGCTCTTATTGAAATAATTCCCATAATCTTAAACAGCTCATAAAAGGTTTTCTCACGTAACCTAGGGTCTAGCTAACGTTAAAGTTGTACAGCATGAGATTTTTCCGGTGATATGTCCATTTCTTCTAAAACAAATGCTGCTAAATGTCTGAAACTCTTTTGGAGAATCTGTTGCCACTCATCCCTCTTCCTAAGCAAAGCATTACTAAAACCAGTCTCGAACTGGCCAAGTTAACCCTTTCTGCCGACCTAGCACTTTTCTGTGCTTGCTCTCTAGCTTACTGCAAAGGAATTAGATATTCCGATGAGCCACAAATCATATCAAGCCTGGGTCAACTTCTGAAGGGTTTTCACTGGAGAACTCCTTGCTCTAACTCCACGTCTCAAAATGCCCAAAATACTCAATTGGATTCATGGGTGGATTTCGGGCTGGCCAAGTTAGTGTCTTAACGGCATTGTTTTATAGATGCTGGACAACGCCCTGTGCACGATGTCTGGCATTGTCGCCCATGAAGATTGCACGTGTGGCGAGATCATGGTTGACGAAATGAGGGACTACAATCAAGGATTAGGTTCTGGTACCTCTGTCCATTTAGTGCTCCGGGAAATGTGACATGGTCAAGCTTACAATCACTGGAACAGTTCTGTCTGACATAAAGTCGTTTATAAAGTTTAACATTTCCCCTTGTATGCCTTTTTCTTTAACTTTGTGTATCAAGCCTGTTTTCCAGACCATGTCAAATGCTTTACTAAAGTCTAGGAAGACTGCTGTAGTGAATTTATCATTTTGTTGAGCTTGTCTGATGGAGTGTTGTAATCTAACAATATGGTCAGTGGTGCTATAGGATTTTCTATATCCTGATTGATTTTGTGTTATCAATTTGTTGGTTTCTAGATAATGTTGTAATCTTTTTGTTGCCATAGCTTCGAGTGTTTTACATAGATTAGATGTTAAGGAGACTGGTCTGTATGAATCGGATTTGGTAGGGTCTTTTCCTTGTTTGTGTAATGGTATAATAAGACTTTCTTTCCAATCTGTTGGTAATTTACCGTCTTTCCATAACTTATTGTAGAAATCTAATAACACGTGTTTACATTTATAGGGAAGATGTTTAAGCATTGTGTAACTGGTTTGATCAATACCAGATGCTGTTCCATTTTTATTATTTACAATATTGTTGAGTTCTGATATTGTGAATGGCTATATATTATACCATAAGTTTGGGTTGTTTTTGTCCTTGGGGCAAGGTTGTGTATTGTTTACTTTATCTTGAAAAGCAGTTTTGTAATTATTGGTTGAGCTTGCTTGTGAGAATTGTTTGCATAAATTGTCTTTTTATCCTGTTTATTTTTGCTGTTGTTGATACTTGGAATATGCGATTTAGTGTTTTTACCTCTAAAGACATTAATCTTCTTCCAGACATGCCTCGAGTTAGATTTAATATCTAATGTGCTACACATTGTTTTCCATGATTGCATTTTTTCCTTACTTATTAAAGTTGTAACCTTATTTCTAGCTGCTGCTGCTGCTTGTTGTATTAACTTTTTATCCATTTTAGCTTTTTTCCTGAGACGTTTTCTTTCTTTTCTTGCTTGCATTATTTCTTCATTCCACCATGGTACAGGTATATGCTTGTGAGTTCTTTTGGTTGGAATGGCTACGTTAGCAGCATTTATGATTACCTCGGTGATTCTTTTGTTGTATATGTTAACATCTTCGTCTTTTACATCATCGTTTAAGTTTTGCTCACAAATATTTTGAAATATTTCCCAATTGGCTTTGTTAAAATTCCAACTGTTATGGATATTATTTTGTGTCTGTTGTGTAGTGTCATTTTTTAATGTGGTGAATAGTGGGAAGTGATCGCTTCCCCAACTGTCGTCATGAACATATAAACTAGCATCATTAACTAGGTCCGGTGTAATAATGCTAAGATCTATTGTCGTATATATACCTTGTGTTAGCCTGAGAAAAGTAGGTTCGCCATTGTTGAGAACAATACCATTTTTGTATGACTGTACCTCTCGTATCGGTTCTATCGTTTGCCTCCCAGGTACGATTGTGTACATTAAAATCGCCTCCCAGATAGGCTGAGTTGGCGAGATAGGGTAGTAATTTGTTGAGTAATTCAACTGTTATTTTTGTGCTGTGGGGTAAATAGACATTGATAACATTTGTTGGTTTATTACCATAAATGTTTATTGTTATGCCATTAGTTTCTATGCCTTCAATGTTTATGTCTAAGGGTTTGTAATCAATACCATGTTTTACGCCAATTATAAGTCCACCTTGTGGGGTTTTTCTTATATCCGTAAAACGATCTTTTCTTAGTATGTTATATCCTGGGATTTTATAATCCCTTCTTTTAGATAATTTTGTTTCCTGTAGAAGTATTACACTTGGTTCTATTAATTTGTTTTGTATCAATACCTTGAGTTTAGTACCATTTACGTTTTGTTGGAGTACTGTAAAGTTTGCCATTATGTTCAGAGAAAACTAGGATTAGGTATGTAAGGTCCTGATCCATTTTTATAACCAATTGGATTTATTTCCCAGTAGGGTGTGGCGAATTTTATTGGTGTCTGCCCTATGGTAGTTTGTGACTAGGAAGCCTTGGCCACACTTTTTAATGTAGGATGGTGGGGTTTTTTTTGTAGCTGTCTTACAATGTTTTGCGTAGAGTATGTTTCTGAAAGTATTTTGTTGTCGGTGGCTAGCATGAGCTTTTGGATAGTATGTGTTTTTTGCTTGCTGTGGTCCGTCTTGTTTGGGGTTGTTGTTTTTGTTTTTTTTTAGCCTGATTTGCTCCGTTTGATTCTTGGGAGATATTTGATTCTAAGTCATCTGTGTTATCTCTAGCCCTTTTTTTGCTAGATACAGTTTCCATGGGTTGTTCCTCTTGTTGGATGTGATCAATGATATCATACGGGGATGATTCATTTAATTGACTTGTTAGAAAAGTTAATTGTCTAGATTGAGCAAATAGCTGCTCTTGATGAGGTGTCTCATCCGGATTGTAATGCTCTATGAATGATTGTAGCTCGTCCATAGAGGACTTGTTTCTTGCCATTGTTAACGGTATAACTAACCCTATAAGCGAAGTGTGTTAATATATGTGTGCAGTTGGGTTCCTATTGCTGTTAAAGAACCTAAAACGAAACCGCCTAAAATAATATTAATTATTCTAAAACTCGTCACACCTCCAAGCTCGACCTTGTAGGTCACACCTGACCATGTACACGCTAAGGAACAAGGTGATTCACTTGGACGCCACGCCGGCAAGCCGGCTATGTAATCCAACAATGGATTACCTGAGCTTCGTAAGCTAGATCTCTGCTGCTTGGGGTTGGGTATAGAACACACTTCTTAGTTAGATATAATTTATTTGATATTATTTCAAATACATCTAAAATGATTTGTATGCGCTGTGGTGTGTGAATGCGCTGTGGGGGATGCAGGGTTAGTGAGGGTTGTGGGTGGTGAGTACTCGAGTGGTTAGCAAAAGTGCTAATTGGTATGTTGTTGTTGTGCTTCAAGGGAGTAACTTAGAGAACTCACGTTGAAGACTTATAGTCTATTTGGAAATCCAAAAATGATCCGAATCGGTAAATCCGAAAACTTATTCCGATCTAGGTGAACGGGTTGAAAGTCCGAATTGTTGATCCGGGTAGATCCATGAGCGTTAGCCATGATGAGAATTATTTATAAAATGTAACGGTGAGCGAAATTTACTTACTCAACATCCCTTGTAACAACACAGGATTAGATCTGGATTAATGGCTTATCCAAGGGATTAATCAACATGTCCAACATCAAAGCTTACCGCGGTTCGACTTCGTGAGACTTTTGAAATTTCAATTGTCGGCGTCGTGAGACGACACCCGCATAGCATCATATTAAAACACTGTCTTTCGCTTGGAACAATACAAATAATTAAAGATATATTTACCATCAATTTATCGGAGGATTGAGTTGCTTGGATGACTTTAAATATGTTTAAACAGTTGTTAAGACTGTCAGATTTCCTGTTGTTTTTTTCATTAACTAGCATTAACTTCGACTAGCACGTCACGCGGTAGGACACGCTTTAGTGACCACGGGCCAGTTCAGTTCTGTCGGCCGATTTCGAAAATTTAAACTCAAGTTACTGGCAAATTAGAATACATATCTAATGAATCACGAAAGTTGCCATGGGTCACATGAAATCTTAGAAATGACACTCGTTGGGAAAGCAAACATTCAAAAAATTATATTGATTTAAGTTGGCGGAAAAGTTTGACTAGTCGAGTTTTTCCAATCATTGATAGTATAAGTAGACATCAAGTTAGACGGCTTTGCTTATAGGCAATATCAAAAAGACAGTTGCTTAGTTATTTAGTTATCTTTAATGTTACAACATGTAATTCAAGCTTAAAAATTCAAGACGTGTGCTTTCTTTGCCATAAATGGATTTTCGGTGACATTCATTCTGATCTTAGAAATCTAACAAACATATTTTGTAATATTTTCAAGTAAAAATGGCAATACTTCCTCGAGTTGCACAGCCAGGAATTAAAATACCGGATGCTAAACGTGTCCAAAGATCATTTACTAGATAGGTTTCTTGAGACGTATTTTGAAGAATGGATCTATTACCAATGATTTCTTAGAACATTTTTCAACTAAAAATGTCAATTATTAAAAGGGTGCATAGTATGTCGTTTGGGTAATAAATGTAACGCTTTATGAATGGTGATATTCGATCGAGAGGTACTGATTATTACTTTTTTAAGATGTAAAGTTTTAGAAATAAATAGGTTAAATTCTAAATTTGTGGTCGAAAACCAGAAAGTGGCGCGCGCAAATAACTCTAACGTCATTTTTGAATAAACGTAATTTTTAAAACAGACGCAAAGAAAAGTGTAGTTTGGTATTGGTTAATAGGTCATTTAACTAGTATTAATGTAAACGAGATGCATAATTTCGATTTTTCAATTACAATTGAAAACAAGGAAATATGAAACTGTAGATATTTAAGAGATAAAGATTCAACTTTTTTAAGTTGATTTGAACGCAACTCGGGTCGGTTGTTTGGTTCTGATTTAAACCGGATACAAATTTACGTAACATACTGTATCACTTTAAAGGTTGGCATAAGTCAAATATATATACTAAATATATTTTAAATGTCAAGTTATCGAAGGTTGGAGTTGGATAAATTTTATTATTTCGATTTGCATATCAATGTCGGTTATTCATTGGCCAAAAGCAGTCACGTGCCGTTGGAAATATTTTCTCTGTTTTTAGTTTAAACATATTTTATTCATGGAGAAAAGGATGAGGAACAAGTTCTCCAACTTAGAATACCTTCTCCTTGGAATGTACATGGATGATTTACAATTTGTACAAAGATTACATAGTATGAACATGAAGACAGACAGGAAATTATAGAACAACAAAGAATACAAATTATATGTTACAAGAATCTTTTTTGTACTTTTGATTGTACTGACTTGAATACATTTATATTTTGACAAGGTGATAAGTCAGCACTTCCTTCCAACAAAAGTTTAAGGTTAATTGGTATATCTGCTAATGTACATATGCACTCTACTGATAACGTTAGGTTTAATCTTTGTTGTCTGTACATTGGGCAATCAAAAAATAGTGATAATAATTCTCAACGGGATGTCCACATGAACAGTTGGGGTTACATTTTATTCCAACTTTATATAAAGAATTTTATTTAAGAAACTGACTGCATAACGCATTTTGGTATGGATAATATTAAGCTTTCTTTAACCAAATGAAAAGTATGCTGGCGCACATGCATTGTTATTTGTAATATGAGATTTAAATAGTGAAATACTTTCTAGGTTCTCTATAACTTTATTTCCATACTGAGAGGCCACAGGCCTGTAGTACATAGAACATAGTTATACATTTACAGGTAGTAACACATTCTTTCTAAACATAAACGCTTTGTGTATGTTACGAACGGTGGTTGGTAGGTTGTTCCAAGAACTTATCGTCGACGGAAAAAACATTTCTTTTGAATGTTTAAGTCTTGTGTTAGGAATTGATGTATTTTGTGAACTTCGTAGATTATAACTTGATTTTGAACCAACATTTGTTGGAAGCAATTCGTTCAGATATTTTGAATTTTATACATTTAAAACAGAGGGATTTAAGCCTCCTGTTTTGCCTAGAACTGTGTCGTGGGGGAATAGCTCAGACTGAATTTGAAAGATGTAAAACTTCTGGATTTTCAATATAAATTTCTGCATAGGGTTATTTATACAAAAAGAGAACTTTTTAAAATGAAATTAGTTGACAATGAATTATGTAATTTTTGTAAGGTTCAGAATGAAACTTTGTCATGTATATTGGGAATGTAAGGAAACCCAGGCTTTTTGGATGGATCTGGAAAATTGGATAACTGTAAACATACAGACAATACAAATAACAAAATTCCTGATTTGGTTTGGAACATTTGGTTTTTGCCCATTGATTCTACATATATTACTTTTTGCTAAAAGATATATCTATAGTTGCACCTTAAACAAATTAATTCCAAAATTGAATAATTTTCTCAAAAGTTTTAAAGACATTTACATTGTAGAACAATTTATAGCCAACTTGATATTTTGAATTTTATACATTTAAAACAGAGGGATTTAAGCCTCCTGTTTTGCCTAGAACTGTGTTGTGGGGGAATAGCTCGGGATCTGCACACCTTCAAAAACAAGCAGAGAAGATTCTTTCAGGCAGGGAACAAGACTGTTTATTCTTAAGAAAGTAAATGAATCAGACAAGAAGTAAATCAATCAGACACAACAAGCCATCAAATAATAAATGAAATCATATGTAAGTTACAGTTATTGAATATAAAAACAATGATACCTGAGTTAGAGAACTGATAAGTATGATTAACATATTTATTATGTAACAGTATAATATGGGAGTAATGGTAATTGAGTTCGATAATCAATAAGTATAATAAACATAATTGTATATAACAGTATAATGCAATAGCTATAAATGAACAAAGGATGTGAGCATCTCAACAACTTCTAAATGTAGCTCACTAAGTAATAATTATGTGACAAACCGGAGCTTAACAATTTACTTAATATAAATGAACATTACATTCATCTAGATAATACAAATGCATATATCGTCTTAATTTCCATGTTTATATGCCATTAATAAACATTCATTATACACCTAACCCTTATATTAAAATACTTGCTTGAATAGTGATCCTCTTACAACACGTGTGCAATATAAGAAGTATTATGGTAAAGTAAATAAAACGATAATTACATCTAAAGCCTTAAACAAATAATAAATATAAAACATGTCCTACTTTATTAATGTAATGATTCTTTACAATTTAATACTATTGAAAATATTAGATATATTACGGTATGGAAGGCTTTGTTAAAACACTTGAACAAGAGACAACATGAATACAAATTATTGCTAAAATAATGGAGGACCTATTATAATTTTAAGTGTGAATCGTTCTAGAGTTATTACAGTACGGAAGGTACACTGATAATTACATTTAAAGCACTTAAACAAAGGTTAACTCTATTGCCTGTTCTTGCTCGCATAATGGATAGACTCTTATTTCTAGTTAAACAAGGTGAAATATTAGACTTACTACGGTACAGGAAGTTATATGATAATCATATCTTTCATCACGATAATTTATCCTAACGTTTACAGAAACCTATACATGATGAACTCTGTTAATATTTATAATTGCCTGTATCTTATGAACTATTCTAATACTTTTCTACATCGCCGTGGCATCATAATAATTTGTGTAAATTACGTAATAAGACATTGCCCGAATGTGCACGTTTAGCTGGGAAGATAACATTAAAGTTTTGTACCCTAGAACATATGCGCTTACAGACAGGATACCTTGAACGTAAATATATATATATAAGCTTCCGGCGCTACATGCCATTTAACATACACAGACGCGTTAAGTAGTATAACATGATACACCACAAAGATATGAATATGAACATTTGAAAACTTGAACATCATCAACACGTTGTACATATATGTGCTTTTGCATCCACGACACCCGACCGAGAATGAAATATACATTTTAACATAATTCTCTTCCTAAATACTTCTACATTTGAAGCAAACTGTATAAACACTATTTATGAATTAAAACCACCCAATGCATTAGAATTGCCTTACTGAATTCTGACTAAAAATAACATAAGTTCATTATTGAAGGCAGCAGATTTTAAACAAAGTTTCAACACAAATAGCAAAGTGAAGTGACTTACCTTCAAAAACGAGCAGAGAAAATTCTTTCAGGCAGGGAACAAGACTGACGTTAGAACGTTTAGTCTCCCCTTTTATAGCCCTGATTCTCTGTGTGAATTTGAAAATATGTCGTTTCTATCTACCTCTTAATGGATAATCTTCATTATGATTACGTTATGTAACATTTGATGCAACATTTGCTGTCATCGGCAAACGTTGAGTGCCGGAATGATAATCAAAGTTTATGCATGCCATTGACTGTTGAAGTAAATGCTCTTGTTGTTAAAGTGATAAGCTGTTGTTTGTCCAACTGGTCGCTCCGACAGGTTAGTTAATACTTATTGCCTAATAGCTGGGCTTAGCACCTCATGTCAACTTGTATCGGAGAGAGATAAGTGATATCATGCAAGCTGACTCTACACATTAAGACATCTAAGACTAAGACTGGGTGAAATAATGTAAAATATAACTTTGTAGTGTATAACAAAAATTATGAAAATTTTGAACTAAAATAAAGCAATTTTGGCACTGTTATACATTAAACACAATTTTCGCTTTCTCCTTCGTTCTTGTAATGTTTCCCAACCAGTTTCATAGTAAAGAAATCTAATCGGTGTATATTTTGGTAAACCAGTAACTATTCTTGCCGCTTGTAACTGAATCTGTTCAAGCTTATTAAACTTCACTGGCGTATTCAAGATGTGGACGAATAAACATGATATAAATCTTACTTAGGGTATCTCTTCATAACGCATATTTCAAAAGTCGCATTGAGGCAACCATTTTTGAAACTTTTTGTATCATTTTTTAATTTGAACCGCCCATTTTCCATTACTTGCTAGGGTTATTCCAAGATGCTTATGTTTGTCAACAATTTTAAACAAATACTTAAAAACAACTCTTTCAGATACTTTCCCAACACAACTTATAAGTGGTATATTGGTCTATAGTTCGAAGCGAAAGTTGGATCTCCCTCCTTTCTCTGTTAAACAGGGTCACGCACGACCCTAGTAACGAGAGACGACGTACTGCCAAGAGTTATCTCCCTTATATAAAAAGATTTCTATAATCATAAGTAACAAGCGATATATTTTTTTAAAAAATAATATAAATTTTTTCATAATTCAATAATGAAATTTCCAGTAAAAGAATTGTTTTTATTGTCCCCCGCCGCAACGCGGAACGGGGGACTATGAATAAAGCGGCGTCTTTCCGTACGTCCGTATGTACGTACGTACGTCTGGATTCTTGTTAACGCGATAACTCATGATGCTTAGCACCTAGTGTGTTCATATTTGGTTACATCCTTCAATGGCGAAAGACTCAGATGCCAGTCGACATTGGTGAAATTGACGTCATGTTCAAATGTCACCACGCCACCATGACCACTTTGTAATACATTGTTAACGCAATATATCATAAAGCTTAGCACTTAGACTGTTCATATTTGACAAATGCTTTCAATGGCGGAGGACTCGGATGCCAGTCGACACTGTGACCACTTTAAAATACATTGTAAACGGTATATCTCGTAAAGCTTAGCACCTAGAGTGTTCATATTTGACGAATACTTTCAATGGAAAACAATCTCATTGAAATCAGCCCGAAACTAATCGCTCGTACCTCGCTGCGTTTCTTGATCTGACCACGGCTCCATAAAAGCCGTGTCAGACGGCCTTGACCGTGACCTTTCACCTCCAATTATTCTAACCAATCATGGGTCCGTGTACATATCGGTTTTGTTTTCTCACGAAAGATTGCGGAAAGTTGAAAATAAGGGACGCCCTGAAAAATGTTTTGCAAAAGTTTTGAAAAGAAAGCATAGAAAATGAACATCATTGTTGTTGCAACTGAGATCTATTATTTTGAGTTGTATGATAAGCTTTTTACTGAAAACATAATTGTCACTCTTGAGATACACACCAGTGGCGGATCCAGGAAATTAGAGTGAAAGCGAAGAAGCGAGAGGGGGCACCCTGGTTGTCGATAACCCCCGGGGGTAGAGGGTCGGGGGGGTCGGGTGAATGGTCAGCCATTGCACACTTCTGAGTTCTAAATAAATAACAGTATGTCACTTATAAAATACAGTTGCAAAGGTTTCTTTTTCTACATTTTCTGATTTATTTACCTGCCCCCATTCACAACATACTTAATTTGAAATTTAAAAATTGATATGAATTCCTCGAAACCCTTTGACAAAATTGTTGTCGACCTAATTTTGATATAAACTTTGTAGACCTATTCAATAATGTGTCGTAGTTTGTTTTTGGTAAATTTCTTCGCTATAACTTTTTTTAAAACGTCTTTTGGACGGAGAATATGCCAAATCAAACGCAAATATTGTCACGATAATACATCTTAATCACAATCCTCCTCGGGTCGCAGACTTAGCTAAATTTCCGACCAGCGTATTCATCGTGAAAGTCAACACACCAACGATCATTTTGCATTCATCCCAGCTCGGCTTTTCTCGGGTCCATTCAGAAAAAGCTCGAATCCCGAGATACAAAGGTTAGATGTGATGTTTTGAATGTCAATTCAACAGTTGCCGAAGTCTTTCCAGCCTCAATTCTTATTGGCTGGCACAGTCTGGCGGTCAAGGCCGTCTGACGCGGCTCTTACGGAGCCGTGGTCAGATCAAGAAACGCAGCGAGGTACGAGCGATTAGTTTCGGGCTGATTTCAATGAGATTGAATGGAAAAAGACTCGGATGCCAGTCGACATTGGTGACCTTGACGTCATGTTCAAGGTCACCACGACACCATGACCACTTTGTAATACATTGTTAACGCTATATATCATAAAGCTTAGCACCTAGAGTGTTCATATTTGACAAATACTTTCAATGGAAAAAGACTCGGATGCCAGTCGACATTGGTGACCTTGACGTTATTTTCCAGGTCACCACGACATTTTGACCACTTTGAAATACATTGTTAACGGGATATCTCGTAAAGCTTAGCACCTAGAGTGTTCATATTTGGTTACATCCTTCAATGGCGGATGAGTCAGATGCCAGTCGACATTGGTGACCTTGACGTCATTTTTAAGGTCACTACGACACTGTGACCACTTTGTAATACATTGTTAAGGCAATATATCATAAAGCTTAGCACTTAGACTGTTCATATATGACGAATGCTTTCAATGGAGGAAGACTCGGATGCCAGTCGACATGTGTGACCTTGACGTCATTTTCAAGGTCACCACGCCACCATGACCACTTTGTAATACATTGTTAACGCATTATATCTTAAAGCTTAGCACCTACAGTGTTCATATATGTTGACAGCTTTCAATGGAGGAAGACTCGGATGTCAGTCGACATTGGTGACCTTGACGTCATTTTCAAGGTCACCACGCCACCATGACCACTTTGTAATACATTGTTAACGCATTAGATCTTAAAGCTTAGAACCTAGAGTGTACATATATGTTGACAGCTTTCAATGGCGGAAGACTCAGAAGCCAGTCGACATTGGTGACCTTGACGTCATGTTCAAGGTCACCACGACACCATGACCACTTTGTAATACATTGTTAACGCGATATCTCTTAAAGCTTAGCACTTAGACTGTTCATATTTGACGAATGCTTTCAATGGCGGAAGACTCAGATGCCAGTCGACATTGGTGACCTTGACGTCATGTTCAATGTCACCACGACACCATAACCACTTTTTACTACATTAAGGCAATATATCATAAAGCTTAGCACTTAGACTGTTCATATTTGACGAATGCTTTTAATGGAGGAAGACTCGGATGCCAGTCGACATGTGTGACCTTGACGTCATTTTCAAGGTCACCACGCCACCATGACCACTTTGTAATACATTGTTAACGCATTATATCTTAAAGCTTAGCACCTACAGTGTTCATAAATGTTGACAGCTTTCAATGGAGGAAGACTCGGATGTCAGTCGACATTGGTGACCTTGACGTCATTTTCAAGGTCACCACGACACCATGACCACTTTGTAATACATTGTTAACGCAATATATCATAAAGCTTAGAACCTAGAGTGTACATATATGTTGACAGCTTTCAATGGCGGAAGACTCAGATGCCAGTCGACATTGGTGACCTTGACGTCATGTTCAAGGTCACCACGACACCATGACCACTTTGTAATACATTAAGGCAATATATCATAAAGCTTAGCACTTAGACTGTTCATATTTGACGAATGCTTTCAATGGAGGAAGACTCAGATGACAGTCGACATTGGTGACCTTGACGTCATTTTACAGGTCACCACGCCACCATGGCCACTTTGTAATACATTGTTAACGCAAACATATCATAAAGCTTAGCACCTAGAGTGTTCATATTTGGTTACAGCCTTTAATGGCGGAAGACTCGGATGCCAGTCGACATTGGTGACCTTTGACGCCATGTTCAAGGTCACCACGACACCATGACCACTTTGTAATACATTGTTAACGCGATATCTCTTAAAGCTTAGCACCTTAATATCTCATAACGGCGGGGGACATTGCCATGTTAGTTGCAAACACTTTTTATGAATTAAAATCAAATTAGTTTTCATTATTCATATTTATGAATGTTTTCTTATAAATTGATAGTTTATCAAGTAACATTTTCAGTACCAAGCCTGGACAAAATGTTGTTATAATATTATGTATACGTGATATTTGTTATGTTGAGAATATGATGTTGAATTTATTAAATTCCTCACCTTTATATATTTTATACATGAAAGAACAGATATAGAATATGTCATTATTACAATTGATTATTCATTTACAGTTTTTTTTGTTTGCATAATGTATTTTTCATTAATAAACATTCAGATACATATATTTCATCTCCTTTTATGTTTTGCTTCGATATTAGCCCAAAATATAGGGTACACCTATTATTACATTCATGTAATCATCTTTTAGTGTTTATTGGCACTCTTTACAAAAACTTCAAACTCTTGTATTTGTGCACTTGCAATATAAAGAATATTTGCATTAAATATAACTTTTGGAAGCATTTTACGGTCGCTTCATCAATTTTTAATTTTTGTTTAAATCTTTAATGATCATAGCACGCACAACCATTTATATTCCAAACATTTTACATTATATCGAGAAACTTTATTTTATTAAATATATGTGAGTTTTGAAGGGAGCTGTGAAAAAAAATCGTAGATACGCAACTGAGGCCAAAAATCTGAGATATTATGGCAAACATCTCGCTAACAGGAAGGGCACTGCGCATCGGCGTGTAAGTTTTAGAGATGAGTGTCGTGATGCGCTCTATCAAGAGGTCAAAATTGGAATGAACCATTTTAGTTCACGCATTAACGCATATATCCCCCATTTCACCTCTCCTTGCGATCCACGGTCTAACCCAACGAGATCTTCGCTGTCGCTGCTAAACAACTCACGTGCAGGTATGTAACTTTCATGCAACATCATGTATGCAATCTGTGGCATGCAACGTGTTGTATGCCACAGATTGCATCGTGTGAACGCGCCTTTAGCAAAACAAAGGCTACGCTACGCTAGTTTGTTGAACCTTTCCATTACGCCGAAGGTATATTTTCCAAATGATTAAAGTAATTTCTATTCATCACGCTGCTCGAACACGGAAGCTTTTAATGAAATGAAATGTTGGTGAAGCGAAAGAACCCTTGATAAGGCACTAACGGCCTATTGGTTTACTCGCTCGCAGCGAGGTTGTCCATCAGCGAGCTGGAGATGGGAATGCTATAAAGACATATAATAGAGGTCATCGCCGACGCTTCATTCATATCAAACTTTCAAAACAACCTGTGTATTAAGCTGTGATGCCTGCATGATCTGTGCGTGCGACAATTTCATACTCATTCGCTCCTCTCACGATGGTCCGCCATGACAGTTAGAAATCTACGGAGATTTAAGCGCGGTTTCAAAACGTCCAAGGTGGAACACATAAACGAGGTCACGTGACCGAACAATCAAAACTAAAAAAGCCCTGCAATAGTCGTTATGTTATGTTCATTTCATTTAATTTCATGTTTTGTTTTTTTAAAAATCATATTAGTAATTTCATGATAAAAGAATAACACTGACAAGATCAGCCGCCATCCCGACCCATCCAATCTTTCAGCCATTTTAAACGCATTGAAGAAGGGTCGTCTTCGAGATAAATACGTTAACATGTGTTTTCGAGTTTGATATGGAGATGTATCATGTGTTCGAGTGAAATATCAAACTCGACGACACATGGTGACTTTAAAATGTTTAAACATTTATAGGGACGACTACTAATCGCGTCACGCCACAGGAATCACGCTTCAGTAACCATAGGCCCTTTAATTCCCTTGCAATTTCGAACACATTTTAATGAATTTGCCGTTGGTCATTTCAGTCCGTCTCTAACAGAAAACTAGGATGATTTTACCTAAATAGTTCAAAGTGAACATCAAAACCGCGCACCTGCTTTGTTGATTGTGTCACACAGCGTAAAACGCATAAATCACGCACACGATTCGAGTCTTACGCATTTAATGAGTTGGTCTTACGTGGAACCTTCGCAGTACTGCGCTGTTTTGCGTAAGTTTTGCGTAGTATGCATAGTTCTTACGTGTCGGTAATCCTTCGCGAACATGTTAACGCTATCGCGTTCATCGACGACTTTCTA
This sequence comes from Phorcus lineatus, assembly GCA_921293015.1. NCBI lineage: Eukaryota > Metazoa > Mollusca > Gastropoda > Trochida > Trochidae > Phorcus > Phorcus lineatus. The sequence continues at coordinate 24,277,931 of OV121093.1, forward strand.
CTGACGATTAGCGGACATACGAAGCATGGTTCGCGCATATGTGCCCGTTGTGCGGAGTTTTATACGTGAAAATTTTCAGCAGACTTTTCGTCGCTTGCCAACCACGTATTATCCCTCTTTGCGTGTCTATGCGCTGAAATGCGTGGTTTCTTAGTGATTTGTGCGTGCTCTATCCGTAAGCTCTTGCGCAATTCATCGGTAATTTTTAATCGGTGAAAATGGTCAAATTGTCGACGGACCAAACTTTGTGCGTATACGCGATTTTTGAACTGTGTGACCAGGACTTGAAATAGTTTTGGAGAGTAATAGTATTTTCATCACGTGAAGGCAAATTATTATCAAACGACTTAATGATTTCGTATAAAACGAGTGAAAGCGAGTTTGATAAAAAAAAGATTATGAAATCTTATTTTTCTGGCGATCTGATCGTTCGAGAAGCAGCCAGTCGATAGAAAAGCATATTAACATTTTTTTCCGAGTCTGACCAAGTGATATCGTCTTGAAATAGACACAATGATGTCAAACCGTTGTTAACTCGACGTCATGATATTGTAACGTTATTTGACCGTCATGTTGCCCACTTTATCCAAATTTATGATTAATTTGTTTTTACTGGGTTTTATTCTTATTCAATATTGCTTTGCTAGGGTCTAAAAAAACACGTATTGACCTTAAAACCAGTAATATAATTGCACATAATTAAATAGTAGGAAATTTAGTTTTCTGATAATAGTCGCCCCATAAATCAAGCATGATTGCCGATATTGATCCGAAACTAAAATATCTGCGTCATAGCTGCCATTGTGAAGGCAGTGCTTACAATTTGATGTCGGAACTTCACACTATTTTAACGTAAAACACGCAGCGGTATTACATAAGTTTAATTTATTACCCTTATGGTTTATCATAAGTGATGACATATTTTCAATATTAGCACATGTGCACTTATCACTATTGCCTAGCAACGATTGTTTCAGCCCGACTTACCGTATTATGTCGTCTGTGACGTCATCAAACCATTGTTCGTGACGTCATTGAAGCGGCCCGCCGTAAAGAAAGCAGGCCACTTTCTGTGTGTTTTAAATGAAATAGAATCGATAATAAAGAAACTATAACCTTCGGAATTGTGTCATATGACTTTTACGAAATGATTTTTTTTTATTACCCGAGCGAGAGCGAGGCTCATACAAAAGTTCGCATGAGTAATCTCTATTTATATAATCATTACCCATAAGCGGTGACATGTGCAACATGTACTCAAATTGAAAATATATCACTTTTGCCTAACAACGATTGTCTAAGCGCGAGTTACCGTACTTTGTCGTCTTTGACGTTATAACCGATTGTTCGTGACGTCATTGTAGCGAGCCATCGTAAAGTAAGGAAGTCATTTTCTTAATATTTCCATGCGTTGGAAATAAAAAAGAATCGGTAATAAAGTTATTATTCTCGGAAGTGTTTCATCTTACTTTTACGAAATTCGTAGGAAATTTGTTTATAAACCTTGGTCTCACTCGGGTTACAAAAACATTCACACTCGTTTCGATAAAGTCATACGAGACACTTCCTCGAGTAATAATCTTTATTTCCTACCCAAGCAGGCACAAATATGCCGGGTATTAAAATGTTTTAATGGTCAAGACGAGAGCCGATTGGCTGAAAGCGGTGATATGTGAACTCGTGTTCGCTACAACTTTGAATTTATGACTTTATAACAATAATCCACTCAGGACAGATAAACTGTAATTCCTCTCATTTTGTTGATTATTCTTTTAATATTAATGGGTTCAAGAATAAATTTCAAAAATCATATTCTTACAGGAGCTCCTGCTGGTTTCATTCTGGCGAACATTACAACTTTCTGTGAGTGACTTGACTAATGTAGTGTTGACAGTACGGTGCCTTTTCTTCACGATAATAAAAGATCACAGAGAAGGGCTTGGCCAGCGGCATTACCATTAATTACCAGATACAAGCACCCAAGATGAACACATGGAACAATTATTAAACTTCAAAAAGCAACATTCCATTGGTTATGTCACAGCAATTTATAGGAAGTCATGTATCATTAGTTTCCTCCAGTATTGATATTGTCCGTGAGACAATTTTTAAACTTTTTTCTTAGTTATGCAATGTATTTCACTGTTCCATGTTTTCATACTTCGACAAAAGATGTTGTTTTGAATGTGCAATGTTTTGTTCTGTTTGTTGTTTGCAGCTTCTTGACAGAAATGGCACTGCTTTTGTGATTTTGCTCCTCTACCTCCACTAATTTTTCGATTTTATAACTGATAGAAGTAAAAATGGTGCATTAATTAGTCCAACAATATCACTATTCCCGTTTCAAATAAATGATTTTTAATGTGTTTGCAAACCGATGGAATGACGTCATCTGTTAAATATGAACACAGACACTTTTATAGCATTGACACATGGCACATTTACGATAAAAAATAGATATGTCATGAAATTATGCACATAAGTGTACAAGTTGGCATGTTTAGATCAGTTTATTTCACCTTGTAGCCAAACTACAGAAAAAGCAGAAGACGAAACTTTATTGTTAGGGCATCTCTTTCTAGCTTATAACATGACAACTGATATACGTCAAATTGAGTCAATAAATGTTATAATATATTGATTCCAAACTTACTTATAAAAATTAAATAGGACGATGACCTTTTTGACACACGAGTCAGTGCTTTTACAAGTTCACTTTAACGCTTAAGATGACTTTTGGTCCATCTTCTATCGATGAAATCGGTTTAGGCCGGATAGTACTATTGTATACAGTAGCTAAAGGTTAAAGACACTCTTTTTTTATATTTCAAATACGCAATTTATCGGTCAAAATAAAATCCGTATTTCAACTTCGTGAAATAACAGTAGAGTTAATGTAGTAAAATCGCATTCTGCCATGAAAGTTGTTTATACTCGATTCTGATTTGTTGTTTTTTTCCGATTTAATGGGTATCCATTCACGATTGAAGTTGCTCTGTTTACAATGTTTCAACACAAAACTTTTACTTTTACTTCCGACTATCCCACTGGTAACTTCACAGCGCGTTATTCTGCATTTATGAGAGAGACTTCTGACCTTATAATCCAAATTACGCCATATTTCCTTCATAGAGTTGTTGCAGTCTTAGTTTGCTTTAAAAGCAGACTTTGGAAACGATTTATTTTTTATCTCCCTAAGTCGGAACATTTTACACTTTTGCTAAGAAAGAGAGTTCATCATTAAAATCGTCGTGGTAAAATTTGGATAAACCTAGTGAGAGAAATGTACTGGATTGTTAGCGAGTTAAATTAAAATTATAAACCAAAAGCGCATAATAATCACTAGACGTCAATGAATAGTTTGGTGTAATGAGACGGCCGCGATAGCGAAGCGATCATGTTATTCAATTCATACAATTAAGGACACTTGGATAATATAATAAAAAGAATATTTGATATTTCTCGTCGATAGCCATGGATATCTCATCTCATTAAGTACAAAAAAAAATTAACACTCGTAAATTCTTAAAAATATTGATTTCTAAATCACTAGATAAATTTATTCCTCGAAACACGGTCGATTTTAGTGTCGAATACTATAGCATATATATATATCCATAGTTATTCGCCGCTGTCATTTAAATCGACCGTGTTTCGAGGAATAAATTTGAGATTGACGCCACCGGGATTCGAACGTACTCTATCCGTGACTATCCTCTGTATAGTATCTAGCTTTTAGGGTTTGTCTGATCGGCAAACATACGTTTAGTTCTAAAGATTTCAGAAAAAGCCATTTCTGAACATGTTTCAGAAAAAACACAAAAACAACCCATTTTCGGCAGTGAAAATGTATGCTACCCAGTTGAGAATAACAGTAAGATAGTAGTAAAGTTTCAGCAAGTTATTTGTAGTAAAAAAAACCACAAAAACAACACATTTCACCAATAAAACCATATTCCACTTCGTAGAACGATAGCAAGTCAAAATATACAGTTTGATAGTGGTAAAGTTACATGGGTTCAGTTTCAGCTGATACTTTTTGATTTGAAACGTCCTAACATTAGGTCATCCTGTAAATTCCAGTAATTTGGAAGTATGCAATATTGCAAGAATACGTTTCTACTGATTCGAAACTCTGAACAATTCGATTTGCTATTAGAAATACTGTTTTCAGAAGAAATAAATTTTTAGCAAAGGCGAGCTGTCAAAACGAAATTTAGTCCGATGCAACACCCATTAAAACGTTCAGTACTAAATATCTCGGAAAAGTCTTTTCTCCGACATGTTTCACTAACGAAACTGAAATATACCTCTACGATTAACATGCATTAGGTTATCTGATCGATTTCAACACTTTGTATTTGTAAAACTTTCATGTATCCTTGAAAACTGGACTAGCGATACTGAGCAATGTGTATTGACAAAAATCACAAAAACAATACATTTCACCAATAAAACCATATTCCACTTCGTAGAACGATAGCAAGTCAAAAAAACAGTTTGATAGTGGTAAAGTTACATGGATTCAGTTTCAGCAAATTACTCAAGTTAATACTTTTTGATTTGAAACGTTCTATCCCGGTCACCCGGTAGATTCCAGTAATTTGGAACGTGGTCACTTAAATTCACCAGCTAGATTTACCCACTAAACAAAACGAAATTTTGTCTAGAATAATTAATGATTGTGGACTGCTGGGTTCGATACATCGTTCGTGCAGAGAAAACGGTGGCTTAATACTATCATTTCCTGCTTAGAATCAAACCCGTGCTAGCTCTCTTAATGTTTTCATGAAAGCAAGAAGTGGAACCTTCCTTTTACCTCGGAGTTTATTTAACATCGACAAATAAGACCAAGATAAGCTTTAGACAACATAATTTTCTTCTGGCCTGATTCTTAACAAAAGTGTTATGATGAGAAATAAGTGGGCGGGTAAGAAATTTGTCGTTTTTTATGATACGGGACAGTATGCCCGTTAGGCCTAAGGAAGTATGCAATATTGCAAGAATACGTTTCTACTGATTCGAAACTCTGAACAATTCGATTTGCTATTAGAAATACTGTTTTAGGAAGAAATAAATGTTTGGCAAAGGCGAGCTGTCAAAACGAAATTTAGTCCGATACAACACCCATATTAAAACGTTCAGTACTTAATATCTCGGAAAAGTCTTTTCTCCGACATGTTTCACTAACGAAACTGAAATATACCTCTACGATTAACATGCATTTAGGTTATCTGATCGATTTCAACACTTTGTATTTGTAAAACTTTCATGTATCCTTGAAAACTGGACTAGCGATACTGAGCAATGTGTATTGACAAAAATCACAAAAACAATACATTTCACCAATAAAACCATATTCCACTTCGTAGAACGATAGCAAGTCAAAAAAACAGTTTGATAGTGGTAAAGTTACATGGATTCAGTTTCAGCAAATTACTCAAGTTAATACTTTTTGATTTGAAACGTCCTAACATTAGGTCATCCTGTAGATTCCAGTAATTTGGAAGTATACAATATTGCAAAAATACGTTTCTACTGATTCAAAACTCTGAACAATTCGATTTGCTATTAGAAATACTGTTTTAAGAAGAAATAAATTTTTAGCAAAGGCGTCAAAACGAAATTTAGTCCGATACAACACCCATTAAAACGTTCAGTACTAAATATCTCGGAAAAGTCTTTTCTCCGACATGTTTCACTAACGAAACTGAAATATACCTCTACGATTAACATGCGTTAGGTTATCTGATCGATTTCAACACTTTGTATTTGTAAAACTTTCACGTATCCTTGAAAACTGGACTAGCGATACTGAGCAATGTGTATTGACAAAAATCACAAAAACAATACATTTCACCAATAAAACCATATTCCACTTCGTAGAACGATAGCAAGTCATAAAAACAGTTTGATAGTGGTAAAGTTACATGGATTCAGTTTCAGCAAATTACTCAAGTTAATACTTTTTGATTTGAAACGTCCTAACATTAGGTCATCCTGTAGATTCCAGTAATTTGGAAGTATACAATATTGCAAAAATACGTTTCTAATGATTCAAAACTCTGAGCAATTCGATTTGCTATTAGAAATACTGTTTTAAGAAGAAATAAATTTTTAACAAAGGCGAGCTGTCAAAACGAAATTTAGTCCGATACAACACCCATTAAAACGTTCAGTACTAAATATCTCGGAAAAGTCTTTTCTCCGACATGTTTCACTAACGAAACTGAAATATACCTCTACGATTAACATGCATTAGGTTATCTGATCGATTTCAACACTTTGTATTTGTAAAACTTTCACGTATCCTTGAAAACTGGACTAGCGATACTGAGCAATGTGTCACTACAGAAATGACTTGGTTTCCTGAATCCGGGAAACCACAAGTAAAGTGGGTAATTGGGGTATCCAGTTGGTATCCATTCACTGAAACTAAGTAACTTGGTTTCCAGCTACAATCCATTTTGGATTCTTTGATTTGTATATATCCATATATGGAAACCAACATGAACCTGTGGTCATAAGTATCGTGTTCGTTTCCATTTCTGGAAAGTGAAAATGATGATTTCTTTGAATGGAAACTAACATGAAACCATAATGTTAAGTTTCATGTTGGTTTCCAATCTTGTTTTGAACTAAATGAATAGATCGACAAATTATTTAGTTTTATCATAAGCAGTTTTGTTTGACTAGTATGGCACTCACTTGGTATCCATACACTGAAACTGAGTAACTTGGTTTCCTACTGGAATCCATTTGGCATTCAGGTTTTATATATTTCCGGAATGGAAACCAACAAGATACGATGGTTGCGCGTATCTATACTATGACTGTGTGGCTTCAAGATTAACCCTAGAAAACATCTAGAAAATTGCAATACTTCGGCTACATCGTGGCAATGTTTAAACTTTGAGTCAAATCCTGTTTAAGGAGCAAAATAGTTTTCCATCATCTTAAGATCGTTTACAAATTATTAACATCAACGGAGAAGATTTAATATTCAAGATAAAAACAATGCATCAAAGTTTACATAAGAACACTCATTTTATCGATATGTTGAATTGAATAGAATAGAGGTTTGCCTTTAGTGTGTTATGAATCAATGATATCGTCGTTATAAGAAATTTACGTTTCATATTCAGTTACAAAAGGATTTAAGTGAATGTTGTTGACATGAACAGTAATCGGCTATATTGATGGAGATGGGCGGAGCCTATAATTTATTAATGGACGAAAGAAATGTGAAGTGAAAAAGTATCAATTGTACACCACGGTAAATAGTCTTGAATGTTGATTGTTACCATTATAGCTAAATCCCTTTATCGGTCAATAAGTTGTAAACATATTTGGTTTTTTGTTTAGTAAAGGACACCAGTTACTCAGCATAGAGAAATATAATCTCTATGATCAGCTTGCAAACAAATGATTCGATATGGACTGTTGAAAACGCCTGAATTAGTAACATGTGCAGCTTTTGAGTTAGCGTTAATATTTGAACTCATAATTAAGGAAGAAATAATGTTTCTTAAGACACCCCTGAAAATGAACCAATTTCTTAAGCACAGTTGCATTGAATATTTCCGGTCTTACAAAATTGGCTTTGTAACCTGTATGCGTACATATTTGCGGAATAATACCTTTGATAGGTTACCTTAATGTTGGTCGTTAGAGATATAAACATATGCGTATTTCATTGTAAACAGATAAAATATTAACTAAAGATAACAAATAATTTTTGTAAAGAATTAACTAAAGGAAACTAACAATTCAATATTCAATAGAAACAAAAATAAAATTAGGAATATCTTGTTTTTGATACATCATTTCCTTATTTCAGCCAAAAAGATGTTCATAGAATACTATATTACTTTCTGAAAAACCTAAGAAGAATACGTTTTTTTAACACAACCATTTGACATAACCTTTTCAAATACTCTTCTGTTAGTAAATCATCACCTTCATCGTATCTCTACAACATTAAATACATTTCGCTTCACTCCTTAAGAGGCTAGACAAAATCTACCAATCAGAACCACTGTAATTGAACTGGCTGATTGCATAACACTTCCTGCTTGACACCTGGCCTTACCGGACACAGGTCAGTCACTAATGAAGGAGACAAACATGGTCGCCATCAACATAAACGACTGTAGATAATTTCTCAGCTGAGTAATAAGTTCAGAGGCAGCTCTACAGTAAAGGATACCAAAGTAAGTACCCCTTAACTGCATCAAACTCACTTACATTGCTCTTATAAACTGTTTTTTAAACTTCCGTGAGAGAACTGAATAAAATCATTCTTAAATGTTGGCTTCACACTCAATCGAAATGAGTGTTTTTAACTGACAAGCTTTATGGATTGGTGTGTTTATAAGAATGTTAAATTTGCATTGTCATCAGGTTTGTATGTATTATGTTGACCTGTAAGTAGATGATTCACTTAGTTCCCTTTATTTAACAATTTTCAGCCGAAGATACATTGTTTACACAAGGGTGCACTGAACCATGACAGCCGTGAGCTGAGACAAATGAAGTGGATTATGCAACAGGTAACATCACAGTCAGCATGCTGACCTAATTCTTGAATAATCACGCAGTATATTACTTAACTGTTTAGATGGGAAAATTCAATAGGTAATGCAACCAAGGCAATTGGTTGTCTAAATTGATTGATTTGTTTAATCTACTGTAACTGCATGTGTTTTGATATGGGAGAACTTGACATCAATTGCATTTGACTTAGAACAAGAATTTATTTTGGGATTTCATATTTCCGTCAATTTCTACTATATCTATTTGTTTTCATTGAAAGTATGTAGGTTTTCTGTGTAATAGTAGAATTTCGACAAGGTGGGAACAGTAACAGTTGTTATACCATGAGTCAACTTTCGATTTCAACTAAATGTTTGTGTTTTTCTTTGGATACTATTTAATGTGCAAGTCACAAACTCAATGGTTTTCCTTTATTCAACTTATAAGAATATTGTAAAATAAGATATTTTTTAAAATATAACTTATGCAAAAGAATATTATTTGGATAAATGAAAATGAAACAATTGAATTGGTTTTTAAAACTGCTCGACTTATATTGCTGATGTTAATTTTAGTGTGAACCATCAAGATACATGCAGTGCCTCACAGCAATGCTTATTTAATGTGAGTTGCTCTCTATTTACCAATCAGTGTTACTATTGTAAGTTTTACTGATATTACACTATGCACTGGGTTGCAAGTTGGGCAATTGAAGACTGCTCTGAGAAATAATTGTTGTGGTTTAAACATAGTTTATTCAATTAAACATACAGTAAGTTCTTTTGTTATCTACAAATTATAATTTTATGACGGCTTTGCAAAAGATTTTTACTTCATTTTTATCATTTTATATGTCTTAATAGTATTCGTTGTTATGGTGATAAATCCAACATATTTTAGTATAACTTGAAAATGAAATTACTGATTTTTATCGAAATTCAAAATAAGAGATATATAAATTTCATTTTCAATTCAATTTGCTTATCTGAGGTGTTCACTGAAGCAACAAGGAGGGTTGCAAGGCCGTAAGTACATTCAATTGTTAAGTAAGCATACGGATTGATTGTTAACTACTCTACCTAATTGATATGTATGCTTGCGAAAAGAAGTAACTGTGGAAGATTGAAAGTGTCTCATCTTCATGTAATCATATGAATATTTTAAATATCTATACAATTGTTTTCTGTTTCAGAATAAAGACCAATCCAAAACATCTGAAAAGTGAACAGGGTGAATTGTGTATATTTTGCACTTTTGTAGATTGTTAATTTTGCAATGAATAACTAAAGGCATTTCTAAACCATCATATATTTATATTCATAGCTGTCATAGAATAATTATTTCAATGAAGATTGGAGATTTCATTAAAAGGGATTAATTTGTAAACTTACGTTTTCTTACTACTCGTTTAAAGATGAATTCATTCTTCGAAATTGTGTGTTTGAATAAACGTTGATAGTGAATGGATTGGTAATATTTTCTATAAAATGTTTTTATAGGAGGAATGCTTTTTAAAAGATCGGCATACACTGTGAACTACCATAAATTCACGCTTACATTTTACCTTGTAGGTATTTTAACTTTCCATGAATGTTTTTTGTCTTTATTGCAATAAATATTTTATGGTAATTAATGTGTTTGTTCATTGTACAACCTACATAACACACAATAAACACTACATGGAAACTAATTTGAAACCTACGATAAACTTACAAACCACGGAAACCAAGTTGAAACCTACAATATATAAGGATATGGAAACCAGTTTGAAACCTACGTTAAACTAACAAAACACGGAAACCAAGTTGAAACTTACAATAAACCTGAATATGGAAACCAGGTTGAAACATACAATAAACTGACTAAACAAGGAAACCAAGTGGAAATCTACAGTAAACTAAAATCATGGAAACCAAGTGGATCCTACTTGGAGGAGTGTGTAAAGAACGGTGATGGATACCATCCGGATCTGGGGCAAAAGTAGGTTTCAGTTTCATGGAAACCAACATGAAACTATAGAAACCTATCTGGATACCAAGTGGAAATACTGGTTTCCATGTCGTTTCATGGTGGTTTCAGTGATCCGGAAACCAAGTCATTTCTGTAGTGGTGTATTGACAAAAATCACAAAAACAATACATTTCACCAATAAAACCATATTCCACTTCGTAGAACGATAGCAAGTCAAAAAAACAGTTTGATAGTGGTAAAGTTACATGGATTCAGTTTCAGCAAATTACTCAAGTTAATACTTTTTGATTTGAAACGTTCTATCCCGGTCACCCGGTAGATTCCAGTAATTTGGAACGTGGTCACTTAAATTCACCAGCTAGATTTACCCACTAAACAAAACGAAATTTTGTCTAGAATAATTAATGATTGTGGACTGCTGGGTTCGATACATCGTTCGTGTAGAAAAAACGGTGGCTTAATACTATCATTTCCTGCTTAGAATCAAACCCGTGCTAGCTCTCTTAATGTTTTCATGAAAGCAAGAAGTGGAACCTTCCTTTTACCTCGGAGTTTATTTAACATCGACAAATAAGACCAAGATAAGCTTTAGATAACAAAAGTGTGATGATGAGAAATAAGTGGGCGGGTAAGAAATTTGTCGTTTTTTATGATACGGGACAGTATGCCCGTTAGGCCTAAGGAAGTATGCAATATTGCAAGAATACGTTTCTACTGATTCGAAACTCTGAACAATTCGATTTGCTATTAGAAATACTGTTTTAGGAAGAAATAAATGTTTGGCAAAGGCGAGCTGTCAAAACGAAATTTAGTCCGATACAACACCCATATTAAAACGTTCAGTACTTAATATCTCGGAAAAGTCTTTTCTCCGACGTTTCACTAACGAAACTGAAATATACCTCTACGATTAACATGCATTTAGGTTATCTGATCGATTTCAACACTTTGTATTTGTAAAACTTTCATGTATCCTTGAAAACTGGACTAGCGATACTGAGCAATGTGTATTGACAAAAATCACAAAAACAATACATTTCACCAATAAAACCATATTCCACTTCGTAGAACGATAGCAAGTCAAAAAAACAGTTTGATAGTGGTAAAGTTACATGGATTCAGTTTCAGCAAATTACTCAAGTTAATACTTTTTGGTTTGAAACGTCCTATCCCGGTCATCCTGTAGATTCCAGTAATTTGGAACGTGGTCACTTAAATTCACCAGCTAGATTTACCCACTAAACAAAACGAAATTTTGTCTAGAATAACTAATGATTGTGGACTGCTGGGTTCGATACATCGTTCGTGCAGAGAAAACGGTGGCTTAATACTATCATTTTCTGCTTAGAATCAAACCCGTGCTAGCTCTCCTTAAAGGATTTTATAACCCCACTTAGAAACTATTGTGGTCAAATACGTGATGTTTCAATCATACGAACCATCTTACGACATCGCCCAGATAAAAAATTTGTCCCTCGTGGTAAACTTGCAATGTCACGCTTTCCGAGCGAAAGCTGAAAACAACCGAACATTAATGAGCGCACGTACTAGTGACGTAATAGTGGCCCGACGAACCCGGAAGTGTGCAGTTGTTGACATGTGAACGTAAGGAGAGTTTTTCGGCGTGAGTTTATAAAGCCGAATTTTGATGTAACTGTCATTATAAATAAACATATAATGCTACATATTCTATAACAAACTAATTATGAACTTATTAGACAACAAACTTTATTCTATTCGATACATTATTTTCCCATTTTATAATCAGTATTTCGGGCCATTACCCTACCACGTGCGAGTGAAATCGTATTTGAATCAGCATTTCATTTCATGTAGCCCGAAACTTGAGTTATGGGTTTATATTGACGAAACGTCCGACTGTCTAAATAACAGTTTTTGACGAAATATCTTTATGATTTTTTTTATGACAAATGGATATTATAATAATAATAATATATTATTATGTTATTATTGTTGAAACTGCGATCGTTTACTGTAAGGGGGTCTCAGTAAGTGTCTCTAAATACGGCCATTAGGTGGATAGTTTATAAGCTAATATCATTAATCAATTCTTATCTTTTTCTGTTTTCCAAGTTTGCAGAATCAGACAGCGAAGCTGAATGAATTTTTTCTCTCAATATTTATAGTATATCTAATACCAAAGATAAAACTAGGGAAATGGACAGCAAACGGAATATTAATAGAAAAATATTACACATAGGGAAAATATTTTTGACATTTATCATTTGTTTGATTTGTAAATTTGTTTTAAATGATGATTATGTTAGCAGACAAATTCAATATGCCTGTCTATTGCTACATCTACAATCTACAAAATCATCTGCTTTCTGTGATTTAAGTTTTGCAAAGAATCAAATTTTTGAAGATATTTCTGTTTTCAAGTCAGAAGACTAACAATTTAATCAGGCAATAATAATTGCAGGTCCAAAGAGTGAGTTATGTCCAGATAATTTCCATGTTGAATTAAAATATTTGTTAAATATTTTTAAATATTTTACAAATCAAATCACTTCAATAACACCCCCCCAAAACAAAATATAAGAGATTTTTTTCCCTATTACTCTCTTCCTACAAGTAAGCCAAATCAATGCAAATTTTAATTTTTTAACAACAGAAATAATACTGTTAAGGGCAGATTTTACTTACACTGATTTTGGTGCTTCTCCTACTTATCATATTTCAATTAATATAGTGTTTTTATATTAACAAGAGTTCTTGCATGAGAAGTTATTTTTTAATTGATGTTTTCTGATTAAATTACACATGCAATATGCCAGAAATGTACATATGTGTAAGTGTAAAAATATTCTCAGAAATTCTATCATAAATAAATTAAGGTGAGTATCAGAAATTCTGAATAATAAACTTAATTTGAGAAGAATGCCTGCATGAATTTAAGTATGTTGCATACATGTTTTCTGATAACTAAGTATTCCCAAAATCATTGTAATCGAATGATACATATTTACTTTAATTGTTATTTTCATTCACCTTCCAACAATTAATTATCATTTGTAAAATTCCGATAAGGGGTATATATCTACATCATGATATTGAAAAAAACAAAAAGGGGATTACTGTCTGTATTCTAAAGAGAATTCAACACTTATACTTGCTAATTATCTCTTTAAATTCACGTGATCAACATTGTTTATTTATTTACATATAAAGCTCCAGTATCTCATTGTGTAATGTAAATTATTGTTTTTGAAAAAAAAAATATTTGTGACTATATATATCTAGTCTTTGTTTTACTTCTGGTACTAGATACAGTATACAGTAAGTATAATTTCAAGCCCTAGACAAATGTCTCATGAAGCTAAAAAATGATGAGACATTTTCAAAAACAACGAGTCAAGCATTAAAACAAAAAAAAGTCAAATATTTTGTATTGATATTTGTGACATAAACATTTCCATTTCCATAATTTCATTATTAAAGCCGGTCATAAAAGATATAGCTAGGCCTATATTGAAAAAAAATATGGGAACCATGCAGGAGGTGTTTTAACTTGAATTTTAATTCAGTTTCTCAAATAATTCTGACGTGTAATTTACCGTGCTGTGGTAAAATACTGAAAATACATTACATTAAGTAAACTAAATACACTCAAGTTCTTTTAAACATTATCAAGTAGAGTTATGATGTGTACAAATTACTTGACACACACCACGTAATGTTTTGACCCTGTTAAGAAAGCCGACAGTAACAATCACTTCAGATATGATATAGGTCGCTGTTCCTTTGTGCACCCCTTTTAACGCAAGCTCCAAATACCGTGGGCTTTTTATATACCGTGCTCAGTCGATGCATGGAGCTTGGTAACCGGAACTTGAAGTTATTGGAGGGAGGGTATAGTAACAGCATGTAAACAATAACGACTTGCGATTTCCCGACAGTTTATTATTGTATCCTCTATGAAGATAAGTTGACAGCTCTTTCAAAATTTATTTGTACAATTAAACAATTAAACGGTCGCGCCGTTAATCTGAAACACTGCCTAGAATTTTGTAACTATAGGAAATATATGTACAATCATTTTATTGTATTTATTGAAAATAAAGATCTACCTTCAACCAAATAAGGAAATAAAAAAACATAAACCCAACGACAAAGGCACAACGAATTTTAAACGTCGAAATGACGAACCATAGCCATATAGGCCTAGTGATTCGTATCCAAAATAAATTTATTTTTAAATATAAAAAAAAACCAAAAAAAACGATCTTTTTACTTCGTCCGACAATGATTTGATATCTTTGACGTATATTTTGGGGGGAAACATGTCACAAGTGTCGGAATATACCAACCAAAAGCATGTTTTTGAACTGCTTGACATCGGCATACTGCAGTTCTTCACGCCTGGGCGAAAGTGACGGGCCACTATTACGTCACGTTACGGAAAGTGCCGAAAGCTGCCGATCTTTTTGCATATCGGCCAGCCGGATTCGCAAAGCGGCGCACAAGTGTCAGCGCGGGTTTGCAAAATTTACGTAAAAACATGGGGGCTTGCATTTACCTTTGAAATCTAGCACAATAGTGCAACTAAATAACACAAAATAGGGTTTTGAAATCCTTTAATGTTTTCATGAAAGCAAGAAGTGGAACCTTCCTTTTACCTCGGAGTTTATTTAACATCGACAAATAAGACCAAGATTAAGCTTTAGACAATATAATTTTCTTCTGGCCTGATTCTTAACAAAAGTGTTATGATAAGGAATAAGTGGGCGGGTAAGAAATTTGTCGTTTTTTTATGATACGGGACAGTACGCCCGTTAGGCCTAAGGAAGTATGCAATATTGCAAGAATACGTTTCTACTGATTCGAAACTCTGAACAATTCAATTTGCTATTAGAAATACTGTTTTAAGAAGAAATAAATTTTTAGCAAAAGCGAGCTGTCAAAACGAAATTTAGTCCGATACAACACCCATTAAAACGTTCAGTACTAAATATCTCGGAAAAGCCTTTTCTCAACATGTTTCACTAACGAAACTGAAAAATACCTTTGTAAATGTAAAACTTTCACGTATCCTTGAAAACTGGACTAGCGATACTGAGCAATGTGTATTGACAAAAATCACAAAAACAATACATTTCACCAATAAAACCATATTCCACTTCGTAGAAAGATAGCCAGTCAAAGATTACATGGATTCAGTTTCAGCAAATTACTCAAGTTAATACTTTTTGATTTGAAACGTCCTAACATGAGGTCATCCTGTAGATTCCAGTAATTTGGAAGTATACAATATTGCAAGAATACGTTTCTAACTGATACAAAACTCATATCTCGGAAAAGCCTTTTCTCAACATGTTTCACTAACGAAACTGAAAAATACCTTTGTAAATGTAAAACTTTCACTATCCTTGAAAACTGGACCAGCGATACTGAGCAATGTGTATTGACAAAAATCACAAAAACAACACATTTCACCAATAAAACCATATTCCACTTCGTAGAACGATAGCCAGTCAAAAAAACAGTTTGATAGTGGTAAAGTTACATGGATTCAGTTTCAGCAAATTACTCAAGTTAATACTTTTTGATTTGATACGTTCTATCCCGGTCACCCGGTAGATTCCAGTAATTTGGAACGTGGTCACTTAAATTCACCAGCTAGATTTACCCACTAAACAAAACGAAATTTTGTCTAGAATAATTAATGATTGTGGACTGCTGGGTTCGATACATCGTTCGTGTAGAGAAAACGGTGGCTTAATACTATCATTTCCTGCTTAGAATCAAACCCGTGCTAGCTCTCTTAATGTTTTCATGAAAGCAAGAAGTGGAACCTTCCTTTTACCTCGGAGTTTATTTAACATCGACAAATAAGTTAAGCTTTAGACAATATAATTTTCTTCTGGCCTGATTCTTAACAAAAGTGTTATGATGAGGAATAAGTGGGCGGGTAAGAAATTTGTCGTTTTTTATGATACGGGACAGTACGCCCGTTAGGCCTAAGGCATGAACTATTTGTGTTTTTAATTTTAGTTGATATTGTATTGTATGCGTAATGTTTTGGGGTTGCGATGAGTGTTGTGGAGTGTGCTCTGTTAGAGTATGTGATCGATCGTTTCTGTTTTGTTTCTGTATGGAGTGTTTGTGTCTGTTTTGATGTGTTTGTGTCATCTTTCGCCTTACGTGTGATGTGCTGTTTGGAATTTAGTAATCGCCGTATGTTTCGTAATTGATCAGAGGTTTTGGAACGAGTGTTTGGGTGTTTTTAGTAATTGGGGAATATGCTTGTTTGTGCCATAAACCCCTGATGTGTCATTATAGCGAGGCTTTTGGCTTTTTGTGAGTGTTGTAATGGGTGTGTTAATGGTGTTTTAGTTTTAGGTCCTCTTTTACCACTACCGACTGCCAAAATAGCCTGAAGTTCTGCCGTGAACACAGATTGGTCATTTGGCAGCTTGTGTGATGAATGTGTGTGGTGTGTGTTTTGTATATGACAGCCGAAGCCTGTGGTGCGATTGGTGAGATGCAGGTTCATACGGGGTGCAGGTGTGAAGAATTGTGTCATGTTGTTTTGCGGAAGCGATATGTGGTTGAGGTTTGCTTGCCTGATGAGTATATATATGAGTATGAGTGCTGTGAGAGGGTATTTGTTTGGGAGTGCTGCTTTGTGTTTAGATAGTTTAGGGTTTTAGAGGTTGGGTTTGCATAGGGCTTCCAGGGATGTCCCGTGTCGTGTGCGTGTATCAAGTTCATGGTATGTGATTTAAAACACGCTGATCCGTGAAAACATGCCATATAAAGTTTCTCTTTTTGATAACGTTTGAAAACATTGAATTTATTGCCAAAACGCATCTGTCTCCAGTACATTGGTTTCAACGAATTTCATGTTTTGCACGTGCAACATGAGCACTATTCTTGGTTTCCATAGCTCAGTTTTAAGCCGCCGACACGTGATACAGCGATGCCCAGATTGACAGAAGTCCAGCGTAACCAGGCCATTAGCCGCAAAGAAGCAGGAGAATCACGGTCGGAAGTTGCCAGAGCCGTAAATGTCCACCCAAGCACCATCACAAGACTATGGAATCGTCATCAACAACATGGGTCAACTCTTGACCGTCCTAGATCCGGTAGACCTCGTGTGACGACGCCCGCACAAGACCGCTACATCCGGTTACGTCACCTCCGAGACAGGACCACCACTGCGACCTCTTCTGCCTCAACCATACCAGGATTGCTTAGGATGTCTGATCAAACCGTACGCAACCGTCAACAACAAACAGGTATCCGGCCTCGACGTCCAGTTAGTGGCGTCATCCTCAACCAGTAACATCGTCAAGCACGGCTACAGTGGACTCGGGCACATCGGGTAAGGCCTCATCATCGATGGAGGCAAGTTTGGTCCAGTGATGAATCACGTTTCATGTTTCGTAGGCAGGATGGAAGGACTCGTGTTTACCGTCGGCGAGGTGAACGTTTTGCTGCCAATTGTGTACAGGAAGTTAACAGATTTGGTGGTGGCAGCGTCATGATGTGGGCTGCCATCGCTTACAATGCCAGAACACAGCGTGTGCACATTCGAGGAAATCATACGGCACAACGGTACATCGACGAGATCCTGAAGCCCCATGTGCTACCAATCATGGTCAACGTCAATGACGTTTTTCAACAGGACAACACCCGCCCTCATACGGCCAGCATCACCACTGCCTTCTTTACACAACACAACATCACTCAGCTTGCAGCAGCCTTGCAGCCTGAATGGACAGCCAATCCACAGAATGTGATTCGACATCTCATCGCTTCCATGTGCAGATCCCAGGCAGTTATCGATGCTCACGGGGGGCATACACGTTATTGACGTTGAGTGACGTTAAACTTCACCTAGTGACCATGGCCTTCACCTGAACAGAACTTGATTGTTCTTTAGTGAGTGGTCAAAGTTTCAATAACATTGAACAGAACTAAACTTGATTCTGTCTCCAAAATTGTCTTTAGCGTTTCTTCTTTTGAAGAGTTTACTTGCATACCTGCTAAGTATTAGAGGGTTTATTTAATTGGAAATAAAGACATTCTTTCAAAGCATGTAGATGCTAATTAAAGATTAACGGTACCATCTAAATGGGAAAAAAACACAAAGATAGAGCTATTTTTATTCATGTACTTTATTATTCTTAAGGGTTAAGATTCACATATTAGGTTATAAGATTAATGGCATCACCCCTGGGTTTTTTGTTATAGATACAATTTTTAAAAAAAGTTATTGCCACTAACATGGCAATGTCCCCCGCCGTTATGAGATCTTTAGGTGCTAAGCTTTAAGAGATATCGCGTTACAATGCATTACACAGTGGTCTAAGTGTTGTGGTGACCTTGAAAATGAGGTCAAGGTCACCAATGTCGACTGGCGTCTGAGTCTTCCTCCATTGTAGGCTGAGCTTTACGAGATATCGCGTTAACAATGTATTACACAGTGGTCGAAGTGTTGTGGTGACCTTGAAAATGAGGTCAAGGTCACCAATGTCGACTGGCGTCCGAGTCTTCGGCCATTGAAGGCTGTCACAAAATATGAACACTCTAGGAGCTAAGCTTTATGAGATATCTTGTTAACAATGTATTACAAAGCGGTCAAAGTGATGTGACCTTGAAAATGACATCAAGGTCACCAATGTTGACTGGCGTCTATGTCTTCCGCCATTGAAGGCTGTAACCAAATATGAACACTCTAGTTGCTAAATTCATGAGTTATCGTGTTAACAAGAATCCTAGGAACCACATGCAAGACGAACAGCTACAAGAGAGTCTGAAATCCTCCCAACAGCTGCAGGAAAATCAGACCTCCTTCCAACAGCTGCACGAGTATCAGACCTCCTTCCAACAGCTGCAGGAGAATCAAACCTCCTCCCAACAGCTGCAGGAGAATCACACCTCCTTCCAACAGCTGCAGGAGAATCACACCTCCTCCCAACAGCTGCAGGAGAATCACACCTCCCAACAGCTGCAGGAGAGTCTGATCTCCTCCCTACAGCTGCAGGAGAATTACACCTCCTCCCAACAGCAACGGGAGAGCCTGACCTCCTATTCTCTACTCATAGATATTATTAACTTTTATTCTTCCTCTTTTGTTCCTTTTTCTTTTTCTTCTTTTTCTTTTTATGGGATGAAAGGTCTTTCTCATTATCAATTATTGATTGGTCCATTTGGTCACCTTGACGTTTTCCAAGTTTTGTCATGGTTTGAGAGTTCATTTGTTGAAGCATCTCTTGCTCCATATGCTTGATGCGTTGCAGCTTCCCACTCAGTCCAAGGCCATGCCGTGCCCCCCTGAAAGATACATTTTTAGTTTCAATGATGATTTCCTTGATTATGTGAATTTGGTTTACACTTTGAAAATGGAGAATCAACAAAAATGCAATTATAAGCTACTGTTTAGGGTATGTTTGTTTAGTATCTGAGTTGTATAATATCTGAGATGCATAGTGTCTGAGTTGCATAGTATCTGAGTTGTATAATATCTGAGTTGCATAGTATCTGAATTGCATAATGTCTGAGTTGCATAGTGTATAAGTAGCATAATGTCTAAGTTGCATAGTGTCTAAGCTGCATAGTATTTGAGTTGCATAGTATCTGAATTGCATAATGTCTGAGTTGCATAGTGTCTGAGATGCATAGTGTCTAAGTTGCATTGTATCTGAGTTGTATAATGTCTGAGTTGCATAAAGTCTAAGTTGCATAGTGTCTAAGTTGCATAGTATTTGAGTTGCATAGTATCTGAGTTGCATAATGTCTGAGTTGCATAGTGTCTGAGATGCATAGTGTCTAAGTTACATAGTGTCTGAGTTGCAAAGTGTCTGAGTTGTACAATGTCTGAGTTGCATAGTATCTGAGTTGTATAATGTCTGAGTTGCATGGTATCTGAGATGCATAATGTCTAAGTTGCATAGTATTTGAGTTGCATAGTATCTGAATTGCATAATGTCTGAGTTGCATAGTGTCTGAGATGCATAGTGTCTAAGTTACATAGTGTCTGAGTTGCAAAGTGTCTGAGTTGTACAATGTCTGAGTTGCATAGTATCTGAGTTGTATAATGTCTGAGTTGCATGGTATCTGAGATGCATAATGTCTAAGTTGCATTGTATCTGAGTTGTATAATGTCTGAGTTGCATAATGTCTAAGTTGCATAGTGTCTAAGTTGCATAGTATTTGAGTTGCATAGTATCTGAATTGCATAATGTCTGAGTTGCATGGTATCTGAGATGCATAATGTCTAAGTTGCATAGTATTTGAGTTGCATAGTATCTGAATTGCATAATGTCTGAGTTGCATAGTGTCTGAGATGCATAGTGTCTAAGTTACATAGTGTCTGAGTTGCAAAGTGTCTGAGTTGTACAATGTCTGAGTTGCATAGTATCTGAGTTGTATAATGTCTGAGTTGCATGGTATCTGAGATGCATAATGTCTAAGTTGCATAGTATTTGAGTTGCATAGTATCTGAATTGCATAATGTCTGAGTTGCATAGTGTCTGAGATGCATAGTGTCTAAGTTACATAGTGTCTGAGTTGCAAAGTGTCTGAGTTGTACAATGTCTGAGTTGCATAGTATCTGAGTTGTATAATGTCTGAGTTGCATGGTATCTGAGATGCATAATGTCTAAGTTGCATTGTATCTGAGTTGTATAATGTCTGAGTTGCATAATGTCTAAGTTGCATAGTGTCTAAGTTGCATAGTATTTGAGTTGCATAGTATCTGAATTGCATAATGTCTGAGTTGCATAATGTCTAAGTTGCATAGTGTCTAAGTTGCATAGTATTTGAGTTGCATAGTATCTGAATTGCATAATGTCTGAGTTGCATAGTGTCTGAGATGCATAGTGTCTAAGTTACATAGTGTCTGAGTTGCAAAGTGTCTGGGTTGCATAGTGTCTGAGTTGCATAGTATCTGAGTTGCATAGTGTCTGAGATGCATAGTGTCTGAGATGCATAGTGTCTAAGGCCTTGTTCACATGCCATCAAATACTTATATAAGTATATTTGCTTATATAAGTATATTTACTCCTAATAAGCAAATTGGTCATGTGAACGCATTTGCTTATATAGGCAAATTTGCTATCTTAGTAAATTTACTACACCTCAAGAGGTATAGTAAAAGCAAATTTGCTTATATGGAAATTTGCCTATACAAGTATTTGTGTCATGTGAACGCAAAATACCTTTGCATATATGAGCAAATTTGTTTCATCATATCTAAAATAAGTAATATATTGCATGAATTCTAAAAAAGGGTATTGTGTTACGAGCATTTTGATATAAGGCCATATGCTGAATGGCATTTTGAGTTTAAGGAACTATTTGGCGGGACAGACATGAACTGGAAAAGGAGGAACTCTTGGACTGATGATGAATCGGAGACATTTCTGTCCATATGGAAGGAACATTGAAGAGCAATTGGAAGATCCAAAAAGAAACAAAACAGCCATTTTTCATCGTGTCTCTACAGCTTTAAGAATTCATGGGATTGAAAAGACAACGTCACAATGCAAAAACCCGATGCATACACTCATTTCGGGAGTGCAAGGGATTACATCGCCATCCTCCGCATCGACTACATCTGCCTTCTGCTGGTCTTCCCCGTCAAACTCTTCACGCTGTATCTCATAGAGATTATGGAGAACCACGCATCCAATGACCACTCTGCTGGTGAACTTGACAGAAGTGTCCAGGCGCAAATGTACTTTCTATTGTCAAACGGGCGCGACTCAAGCGGAAATTAAAAGTGGTCTGAGAGAGGTTTGGTTCTGTTAGTGAAGGGTTTCAGGAGACATGGTTTCAGGGGATGAGCTGCATCAGCAAGGAGTCTAAGAGGCATGTAGAAACCTCGATAAGGAGTCGTCAGTCTCTTCGACCACTGTGGAAAAAAAAAGTATTTCCCCCGCCTTTATAGAATAGCTCATGTTTACCAACTATTCGGGCATCGTGAACGCGCCAAGGCCAGAAAACATTTATGTCTGTAAATATGTACCAGTGGTCACAAACAGTAGAATCACTGAGTCAAACGCCTTTCGATTCAGGTAGTCGCCGTGGGCATGGTCTGGAGCATTAGAAATATTGGTTCCATCAAGGGCACTCGCACAATTAGGAAACCCCCATGATTCAAACTGATTCAAATCCTTTGACACATATTTTGAAAACATTGTCTCCTCTATAGCATCACACTCTTCCCGAACACATTTCCAGACTGTTGACTTGCCGACACCAAACAGATTTCCTATGGTCCTGTATTCAGCCGAGGAAGCGAGCCAATAAACTGTGATAGCAACTTTGCAATCAAGTTCTAGTCGCTCTCGCACAGGCTGACCTTTGTAGTTTGATGACAATTCAGGTTCCAGTTCACGACACAGAATGTCAAATGTCGTCTCTAGTTCGAATTCTCTACTCAGTTATTGGTAAATATTTCTTTGACAATAAAATATCATCAATGTTGTGATCTCGGTTTCACCCATATTCAACCCTCTTGAATAAGTATTATAACAAAACCAGTACCCAAGAAAGAAGGAAAGAACGACGCATTTTAATGCCAAAAGTAGTGTTTGCATCTTCAAAGCTAATGGGAATACAGTCATAAGAGAACAAATTACAAATACTTCTATAAGCAAATGCGTTTTGCACCCGCCACATTTTTGCCATGTGAACGCATAGTAAATTTACTTTTCCTCATATAAGCAAATTTACTTATATGAATAATTGATGGCATATGAACAAGGCCTAAGTTGCATAGTGTCTGAGTTGCAAAGTGTCTGAGTTGCATAGTGTCATAGTTGCATAGTGTCCGAGTTGCATAGTTTCCCAGTTGTTTGATGTCTGAGTTGCAGTGTCAGAATTGTAAAGCATCTAAGTGATGTTCATTAATGAATGTGAAGTGTCATAGAAGAGAACTCACTTGTGAGCGGTGCGCCCCCCGCAGTGCTGGAAGAGCTCTTGCTCGGAAGGCCTGCAAGTAGACAAGTCAGGTCATGAATTCAGATGACTGGGCACTTGTGCTTCATAAAGGCAAATAGTTTAATAAAAGTTATATTTAACAATTGCAAAGTTCTGGTTTTTGAAAGAGAATTATGTTGCAAAAAGCTTAGGAAAGTTGGAAAGTAGGCGTGTACTGCAAATGATTTTTTTGTTTTTTTGAGAACTAAAGGTACATCTTTAAATGGATATGTTTGTGTATGATACGAACATAAAGTCAACATTTGTGTCAACAGCTGCCTTCTGTGAAGATTCATCATTTTATGCAATTTTAATCACTCACCATTTCTTAACATCATACTGTCAAAAAATAAAAATAAGAATTTGGGATGAGTATGTACGTGGATCATATCTATACCATACACATACAAGGGACAGATATATGTGGTATGCAAGAAACCATTCAAACTAAAACAATAGATCCACTGGCTCTGCAGTGCATCCGCCTTTGTGATGTTGATGTTCAACACCAAGGTATACATAGTTAGTTGTCAAATACCTCATCAAAATTGTTAAAATTATGCATTAGATAAGATGTCTTGAGAAAATGTGGAAGAAAGTCAATAAAACAATAAATTAACCCTTATGGAAATGCAAAGGAAAAATGGAAATAAAAAACCAAAAAATTAACCCTTAGTTTAGCTGATTTAAGTTCAGGTTCAGGTTCAGGTTTTCATGCAATTAACTCATTACTGCAGTTGTTCTCAGTGGCGAATACCAGTCCTGGACAAGTAGTGTCAGTTCTAAATAATGTGGGTTAATGTTCCAAAAGTTATTTTGACATTGATCATGTCCATTGTACCTAATTAAGCATAACACTCACTCAATTTCCCCCACTCCATGCCACAAGTGCTAATAGCCTTAAGGCACCTCTGGCACACGCATGCACTGCCACCATACATGCACTGCCACCATACAGAAGGTGTAAGATTTAAAACTTTTGAGAGAATCAGCAGGTGGGAAAAAGTGAAGATGAAGCAGAAGGCGTGAAGATGATGCGAAAAAGGTTAACTATAGAGGGTTGTGGGAGAGTAGCATAAAGAAAGATAGCAAGTTTCTAAGCTTATAATTGATCTTAGTTCAAACAGTCTGGGGCATAAGGTCACAGAGGTATTGAGGGGCAATATATTTTTGTATATATCAAATAATGAGTATACATAACAACATGTTCTTCTCTAATGCAATGATTGCCACCCTATTTGATGGGACCTCGATTATCAGGAGGCATATTTAGCAAGGCCAGTAACTATCATGCCAGCCTCAAACTGAACTTTTTCAATTCTATCCAAAAATGATCATCCCCCAGTTCACAGGCTTAGTCAAGATGTGATCTTATAAAAACTATATAAATCTTATTTACAGTTTCTGTAGGTATAAATGGGGGTTTCAGATCAACACAGATCTTCTCATTACCCCCATGTCAAAATTACTCCGCTGTTTTAACCTGTAGGGGTTAATGAGTAGACACGCCCCTCTCATCATTATACCTACTACAAACAAATATTTTTAATAGATAACAGATTCAAACCTCCCGTTATCAATATTCAATTGGGCATCCATGATAACATATAGGTAAATATGTACTGGCCCAGCCGCTTCTGCTTCTTTGGTGATTGCAATTGTCATTCCTTCACTACCATTTTCAATTCTTCTTCCAGAGCCATGAAGTTCATCATCAGCTGTTCTTAGATCAAACTACAAAGCGTACTTGTCAGTTAAAAACTTACCTATACTCATATCAGTCAGACACAAATCTTTCATCACCATATTTGTTATTGGATGGCGTTTTATACTGGGAAGTTTCTTAATTTCATTCCATAAATTATGTTTTGATATGTTGACTGTAAAGTTGATTTGGTACTCCTTCAAAAGTCATTTGTATAGTTTTGATTTTAGGATTATAAAATTATTCGGTCATTCTGTCAAACCCAGCGGTAGGGGTTTAGAATAGCATCAAAACACCTTTCATCGACTTAGCAGGTACATTTATATTAATATTCCACACTGAGTCACTTTTATCAGCCAGTATCAGATGATGACGAAGTATACGATCAAAAAATATAGACAAGGGACTATTATATAAAGAATGGATTTCACAGGCCAAATCTAGTTCTGTAACTTTGTCAAATTCTAATGCAATATTCTTAATTTCATACTTCATTTCATTACTACCTATAATAACATGTTTATATTCATTAAAAGTTAGTTCATATTCTAATCTATCTCCCAAAGCAGCTTGATAGAATGGCATATGACTCTCTAACAATTCAAAATCAAGAGGAATATAAAAACGGTTTCCTATAATATAAGCTATTGCTTTATGTTCCACAACTGAATCATTTCCAAGGGCAGATCCCATCCACAATCTGGTTACATTTTGATTTTCAGTTGTATCAATACCCTGATAATGTATACTAATTTTTTCTTGTGTAGATCTCCAAAGATCCATATAAGTATCCATATATATCACTGTCATCTATAGACAATACTTCATTACTACTAATTTTAACAGTGGTTTTCTTTATCATAGCTCGGCCAATGTTTTGAACTACGGTACTATCTGCATCTTTTGTACCATCTGATGTTAAGAATGTATCAAAAGCCAATCGAGCTGTTCCTGGAACGATTACATCCTGACTTCTAAGATTTGGAAAACGAATCAACAGTTGTTCATTTTGGCTGATAGTACTAGGGTTATTTGTAACACTTACAGAAGATCGGATTCCTTTGATAGCAAGATTCTCCCTAAGCTGGCGCAACGGATTGAGTTTCTGACCATAATGCGACATTTAATACATTTATTTTTTATATTCAAATAGAATATCTTCTTTAATAAAATGTCTGAACCTAGAAATTTCGATGATGATGCAGGAGCTTTTGGAGGTGCTCCGGATAAAGAGATTGAAATGGATCATTTGAATAGCTCATTCCGGTTTAATAGCCCAGGTACTAGAAGTACTTCATTCATTTCTGGAAATAATAAAGGGGTTAATCTACAGGAAGAAATAGTTAAACCCGAAGCAGAACGTTTGTATAAAGTATTCGGCAACCCTAAAGGGGGGGAATTGATTATACCAAATCTACCATAGATAAAAATGTCCAAATTAGACTAAAATACCCTAATATAGACTTGGTCTACAAACGAGATGGGATACCTCGCAGTCTTGAGTCTATAAGAACTCAAAGAGGTGCAGGTGTCAATGTTATTCGCAATGAATTAGGATTTACAGATTATACAAGTACATGTACACCAAAACCAAAACTTATAGAAAAGATTGAGAGAGCACTTCAAAGTTCAAGGGCACAATTAAATGAAGCAGAACAAACTTTAGTAAAACAACCAATCCAAGGCGTAAATGAAGCTAAGGATGCAATATACAAAATCATACAGACTATTAACGACCCACCATTAAATACTGAGGGGTTAGAACTAAGTATAAGAGAATTGCGAGGACTTGACGAGGCAATGCGGACTCAAAGAGGCGAACTGATACATAACCTATCCAAACTAACAAAAATAGATGAACATTTAGAATATGAAAAAGATAAATTAGCCAAAGCCAATAACCCAGAACAAAAGGAACGGGTTATTAAGAGAATAAGGGATTTGGAAGATGAAAGGTTGGCACATTTGGAAGCTGCTTCAACAAATAAAGAAGTATTACGAACACAAATTCAGCGTATAAGACAGACTATTGATAAGATATTAGGGGAAGATACATCCCTTGGGGAGCGTCTTCGAACTTTGTTTCGGGAACAGGGAATAAACAATGCCAGTATTTTAACAGCGATAGGACTTCTGGTATCAACTCTGACTCTATCTATAACTGGAGGCCCCTCAGGACCCCCTTCTCCTCCTACACCAAACCAGAAACCCAATAAACTAAAGGAACGGCTACAATATATATCCACATCATTAGCGAACTTAGCAGGAAAAGCTGCAGCTGCATTACTAGGTATAATAGGAAGTATACTATCATGGCTTTTTAACTTTTTATCTAAAACAGCATCTTGGTTGAGTACAAATATCTGGGCAATAATGGTAGCTATTGGTGGGTTGATGATTGTTTTTATCAAAGCTAGAATAACCAAATAACAACAAGCAGACAGAGTCAGCTATATCCCCCGCCAAAGGGAAAGGGTAGTTAAAGGCACATCTCTGCATGATGCCCATTGCACATACCAAGTTTCGTCGAGCTAGGTCTCACCGTTTTGGAGTTGTGCTCCGGAAACATTATCGGGACGGACGGACAGACGGACGTACGGAAAAAATGCAAAGAAGTTGAAAACCCCAAAAGGCACATCTACGCATGATGCCCGTTGCACATACCAAGTTTCGTCGAGCTAGGTCTCACCGTTTTGGAGTTGTGCTCCGGAAACATTAACGGGTAAAAATAAAAATGCAAAGAAGTTGAAAACCCCAAAAGGCACATCTCCGCATGATGCCCGTTGCACATACCAAGTTTCGTCGAGCTAGGTCTCACAGTTTTGGAGTTGTGGTCCGGAAACGAAATCCTATGTTACTTTTCCATGGAAACGGGTAACAATAAAAATGCAAAGAAGTTGAAAACCCCAAAAGGCACATCTTCGCATGATGCTCGTTGCACATACCAAGTTTCGTCAAGATAGGTCTCACCATTTTGGAGTTGTGCTCTGGAAACAAAATCCTATGTTACGTTTCCATGGAAATGGGTAAAAATAAAAATGCAAAGAAGTTGAAAACCCCAAAAGGCACATCTCCGCATGATGCCCGTTGCACATACCAAGTTTCGTCGAGCTAGGTCTCACAGTTTTGGAGTTGTGGTCCGGAAACGAAATCCTATGTTACGTTTCCATGGAAACGGGTAATAATAAAAATGCAAAGAAGTTGAAAACCCCAAAAGGCACATCTCCGCATGATGCCCGTTGCACATACCAAGTTTCGTCGAGATAGGTCTCACCATTTTGGAGTTGTGCTCCGGAAACAAAATCCTATGTTACGTTTCCATGGAAACGGGTAAAAATAAAAATGCAAAGAAGTTGAAAACCCCAAAAGGCACATCTCCGCATGATGCCCGTTGCACATACCAAGTTTTGTCGAGACAGGTCTCACCATTTTGGAGTTGTGCTCCGGAAACAAGTAAAGAAGTGAGCACAGCTGACATACCCCCGCTTCAAACTATAGTCTGGCTTTCTTTGTTGGTCTTACCCTCAAAAAGCTCACTTAGGGATCATGGTTGATAAGTGTATTAAGTGTGTTGAAGCTAGCATGTATAGTTGAGGAGATATGCTCAGGAAAAAGCACTTTGTCAGGCACATCAATGGATCATGGTTGATAAGTGTATGAAGTTTGGGAAAGATGTATAGTTATGAAGAAATACTCCCTACAAAGGACTTTGTCACTGTTTAAGTCATGTTTCCATGGAAACCGCAAAAAATAAAAATCCTTTGTTGGTCTAACCCTCAAAAGGCACATATAGGGATCATGGTTGATAAGTGTATGAAGTTTGGTGAAGCTAGCATGTATAGTTTAGGAGATATATTCTCCGGACAAAGGACTTTGTCATAGAGTCACTGTTTTAGTCATGTTTCCATGGAAACCGAAAAAAATAAAAATCATTTGTTGGTCTAACCCTCAATAGGCACATCTAGGGATCATGGTTGATAAGTGTATGAAGTTTGGTGAAGCTAGCATGTATAGTTTAGGAGATATGCTCCGGATAAAGATTTGTGACGGACGAACAGACCGACAGACGGACGGACAGAATGAACGCTATATACCCCCGCTTACGCTGTAAGGCGGGTGTATAACAAAATCCTATGTTACGTTTCCATGGAAATGGGTTAAAATAAAAATGCAGAGAAGTTGAAAACCCCAAAAGGCACATCTCCGCATGATGCCCGTTGCACATACCAAGTTTCGTCAAGATAGGTCTCACAGTTTTGGAGTGGTGGTCCGGAAACAAAATCTTATGTTACGTTTCCATGGAAACGGGTAAAAATAAAAATGCAAAGAAGTTGAAAACCCCAAAAGGCACATCTCCACATGATGCCCGTTGCACATATCATACCAAGTTTCGTTGAGATAGGTCTCACCGTTTTGGAGTTGTGCTCCGGGAACATTATTGGGACGGACGGACGGACGGAGACCATTTCAATATCACCCGCCAAATACGTTGGGGCGGGGGATAATTAAACCAACAACTACCCCTCCAATTATAATATATTGTTTTTTATTCTCATGATGCTGATCGGGTTTCCCTTGCTTGGGTCTTACATATAATGTTTTAGGCGTTTCAATATGTTTAGGCATTTCAGTATGTTTTGGTTTTTCAGTATGTTTTGTTTTTTCAGTATGTTTTGGTTTTTCATGCTTTACTGTGTAACCCCTGTATTAATTTCTGTATTTAAACCCAATTTTCTATTATCTTCTGCAATAACGATTTCATTATTATAGCCTTTAACTTTACCAATTTTTAGCTTCATATCACTAGGCGCCATATACAAACCTATCCCAAAAACATAATCTACCTTTGAACTGGCATCTTGTAATACATCTTGATATCTTTTGATAGAAGCAGGGAGATCAACCGGACTGGAAATTGCATCCTCCACATTTGCTATAAACTGTTTCTGAGCATCGAATGATGTCGCCACGGATTTGATACTAGTTCTAGTTTGGGCTTGAGCACCCAGTAATGCCCAGACATATGTTCATATATAATCATTTAATCTTTGAACTCCCGGCTGAGCAAATCCCTTAGAATGATCAAGTATAAAAGTATCCCAATGTACTTTAGTCTGTTTTATAAATACAATTTGTTTTTTAGGGGTTGTATATTTGAGTGTTTTCTATTGTAGGGGTGTCCATTTTTCATAGCCATAGCATCTTTAAGTACTTATTTCTTATCAGTTATAAGCTTAGGTTTTGGTTGTGATGTGAAAGAAAATTTAGAGGGATGATACTCTCCATCAGGGTTAGTATGGATAGGACCATTTATCTTAGCATCATGAACGAATACCTCCCCCATTTTATTATATTGATCCCAATTAATTTTCGGAGAAATACCAACTTCAGTACAAATTGTTTCATATCCTCTAACATCATATGAGTTATTATTAGCATTCCAAGCAACATCTTGTGGTAAGGGTACCTGCATAACGTTTAGAATGCGTCTAACCTGATAATATACATGAAACATAAATAGTGCCTTTGTTAATCCCCTCTTTGATGATAGATGGCCATTGTAGGAAGTCCAACAACCGGTAGTAGCGCACCATAGAGCGAAGTGAAGTTGATTTTGCCAGAATTGCATTGGTTTATTCTTCCAATCCTCCATCTCCTCTTCATTAGATATCTTTACATGGTAATTCTTGAAATATCCATGAACCTAGTGACAAAATCAGTCCCTTTAGTATCTACCCATATAGTTTGTATTGTGAAGTATATTTCTCTTTTTTTATAATGATATTTATGACTGGTAAACCCACTGTAAAGTCCTCCAGTATCATACTTTGCTTTGGTATTATACTTATAGGACAACGTTGCCATTTTATTATTTAAAAATAAATGCTTAAATGATAAAATGTATCTGACTATTCCTAATCTTAAGGATGGGTAAAGAATCGAACTTCCTAGAGCTATAGACAACACTAGTGGATGTTTGGAAATAGCTTTATGTGAAATTTTGTATTACCCCCATTGGTATAATATCAGTGAGGGAAATAATAAATTTCTGAAAGGGACAAAAAATATAACTATTCCAGATAGCTATTACAATGTTTGCATGTTAAATGAATTTAAGGAACATAGTTGTAAAGTAACTATTAATTCTGCAAATGGTAAATTAAAACTTGAAAACTCTGGAGATGAAATTATCTTAACGCAGTCTCTGGCGACAACTTTAGGTTTTGAGTTGTTAACTATTATCAACACCCATTATGCGAAAGATTTACCAAATTTAGCAGTTTTTAAAGACCTTTGTGTATATCTCGATTGTATCAATACAAGTGATAATATTCTTAGAGAAAAACCTTCCACTTTATTGAGGATAATTCCTGTGGGAAATGAGAATTACAACAGTGGTAGATATGAAATGTTTACAAACCGGCAGTATAAGGAACTTAAACTTGGTCGAATACCCAACTTGAAAGTTTCAATATTAACTACAGACAATCAATCAATTAACATTGGGTACACAACTTATAAATTACATTTAAGGAGTTATGATAATTAATTAAAAAATGACCGATTCCACAGAACCTCAAAGCATATCATGTGTGAATATTGGAATTGCAGATTTAGGGGATATTGAAGGATTTCTTGAACCTGCACAAAGGAACCAAACATATGGGCTTCAGTTCACGGATGGGGGTGTTTACAAGCAGTGATCGAAATAACGGCCTGCCCGGCTGCCCGTGGCTGGCAAATTTCTTGTCGGGCTGTCTAAAATAATTCCCCACCAGCCCGATTGTCTGGCTGATAATATGACAGATAATCCGAATACTTACTCTTTCACTGAAGTTTATTTCATGTTGTTTTGATAATAAAGTTTATGAAAGAAAGACGAGCGTTTTTTTATTTGTTACCGATCTTTTTGTACATTCCTAACTGTAAAAATCTTCAGTCTGTGAAATAAGAAATTACACGACAGTTTGTCAAGTAATCTGCGCCGTGATTGGTTATTCTTAGTCACATGGACCAATCATAGCTAGTGCTACAGTCAAGTTTACATTTTCAAATAAAATGGCGCCGTAAACATTAACTTTTTAGCGTAACGATGTCACAATCCAAAATTTTTAGTTTTTTATCCAATGCTGAACGGTTTGCAGAAAAAACTCAATCTGAAAAAAAAGCTGAGAAAAAGGAAAAAGAAAAAGATTATGAACAAAATAAAAGATCGCGGAAGTATCAAAGTAAGTGGAGCTGTGAATTTCCGTGGCTTATAACAGACAAGGAATCTCTTTTTTGTCAAGTTTGTCGATCTTGTTATGGGCCATTGTCACAAGCGAACATCCCATCATCTTATGACAGATACAAACGTGGGCCTTTTGTTATAGGGTGTAGCAATCTCTCTCTACCTGTAATGTTTATACCAACCCCTGACCATAGAGCGACGAAATATAAAAAATTTATTCAATAACATGCAACAAATAAAAAACTAAGGAACATAATTTAAAACATGTTTATTAATGTTAACTCCTTCGATGTATATTAATTTAGCATCAGCATTAATATATATATTAAGTTAACCAAATGAAGTCAGAAATATTTGAACAGTGATGCATTATTTTAGTTTGTTTATTTACAATTATACAACTTGTGTGTTACAAAGTGTGGGCAGGTAACTTCCCAGATGGGCAGGTAACTTTCATTGCTCCCCTGCCCGATTGTCTGGTTGAGTTTAAAAATTATTTCAATCACTGTTTACAAGAGAACAGAAGTAGGGGGTTCCAGCATTTCTAATGAAGAGGGGGAAGAAGACAAAAACTACATGGTTAAATTTAAAGATAGGGGATATAAACTAATACCACACGAACAACCAAAACTGGAAGAATTAAAGGATGTCAAGGTTGATGGCAGCCATGATCCATGGGCAAGTAGCCTAATGTTTAAAATGTTGTTGTAGATGGGCGGATGAGATTTGAAGAGGAACCTCGCTGGCATTTATATATCATCTCTGGCAAACCATCGAATGTAATAATGGGCGGAAAACAATGTTTTCTAAAGAAGATTACAAATTTAGGCAAGGCCCGGGTATCATAAGTACCCCAGCCTAAGAAAAGTATAGTTGTTATTAATGGTTTCGGTACATTGGGAAGGTATGATGGGATTGATTTTAGAAAACAAGTGTTCTTATCGGTGATAGATGAATTTTACAATGTCAATAACGGATACTATGTTTATCTAGAGATAAATGTGCATCACTACCAAAACGATTTTATACCAATATTACCTGGATTTAACACAAGATGGAGGGATGGGGGCGTTTGCTGGTTTAAAATAGACTATGGTGGTTTGGTGGAGGGGTATGAAATCCTCGCTGGAAGGTTTGATGGATATGCAGAGTCAATGGGTCTTGAATGGGAAACTCCAGGAAATAAAATTACATTTGATAAGATATATTTCCATCCACACCTATATTTTATGATGTTAGAAACTTCATATTCTAACTTTTCACCTGAGCTATGTTGATGTGTCTATTAATTTTGTGCTTCTGATGTTGAGTACACCACATTTAAAAGAATGATATCTGTTAATAAAAAATATGCCACATTGAAGTGGACCTAGACCTAGACGTGAAAGGTGTGTTAATTTAGGAATAGTAGATTTAGGTGATTTAGAAGGATTCGACGGGCCAGCTGAGAAGGATCGATTATATGGATTTTAGTTCACTGAGTTTGGTGTTTATAGTAGAGTAGAACTTAGTAACAAAGAAATTTTCAATGATAAGGGGGAAGAGAATACTGTTGACGGGTTTCAATTTAAAGATAACAATTATGTGCAAAAAGCAATCATTAAAGAACCTAAATTTGAGCTAGATATTAGTGTTACACCTGGGAACACAATGGTCGGGAAACAAAATTTTCTTAGAAAAATTATAAATAATGAATCCGCCCTGGTCTCTTATTTTCCAAATAAAAAGAAGGGGATTGCAGTATCAAATGACGCTGGATTAGGTCTTACCGGAAATAAGGAAGTAAAGGCCGACATACCTGTGTTCCTGGAAATATTAGAAATTTTTGATAGGAATTATTACGGGGAATATCTATACCTGGAATTGTTTTTGGGAGCTGTACCAACAGACTTTGTGACCATACTTCCCGGATTGAATATAAAATGGAAAATTCGTAATAGGCCCATTAGTATTTACATAACACCTGATGCAATGGTAAATAGTTTGGAAGGTGAGGTAGAAATCCAACGCCCTGCAGGAAGTAGGATTAAGGTTAACAAGATAGCTATGGATAATAGTGTTTTCTTTAAGAAATTGTGCACTTCTGAAGAACCATTTTTGGATTATCTTAGAGACATTGCTTTATAAAGGTATATATTTAAAGGTTAAAATATTTAATATAAAAAATGCGTTCTGAGATGTCAAACGACGTTGAGGCATTCCGATTAGCCAGGATTAGTGAAATAAAAAACGAGATTATTAATGAAAGGGATTCCCATAAACAAAAACAAGAAAAATATAAAAAGATAGTTAATGTAACAGACATCTTGGACAAAACATTTATCACATTAAGTGTAGCACTGGGCACAGCTGCGGTAGGAGTACTATCAACAGTAATCTTGACACCAGTAGCAATTGGATTAGAAGCAGCCAAAACTTTATCTGGTGTCCTTGGTGTTTCTTTAAACTTTGTTTTACGCCAATTACATTCAAAATTGAAGAAACATGAACAAATTTGTATTCTGGCGATTCTAAATTAAACACCACATCTGACCTTATTTCTAAGGCTTTAGATGATGGCTCAATCTCAGACACAGAATATGCCCAAATATCTCTTGAGCTTTCAAAATTTCAAGAAATGAAGGAAAATATCAAAGTGGTCAAATCTTCAAAGGAAGATATCATGCAAATGTTCCTGAAGAAATCCCTGTTTAAAAGAGATTAACTTCATATATTCATTCAAGTACAATTACTTGAATATTGTATCTAATTTATAACAACTGATCTTTGAAATCTGGTTGGGAAAGATCTTTGCCCTCACAAATATTAACTCGTAATTTTACACTCGAAGGTCCTATGCAAATTGAATCAATTTTTATTATTAAATTATTTGAATTCTATATTATCCTCCTCCACTGTGATAAGTTTGGAATGATAAAACTTTGCAAACAGGACATTAGAGTTGGGTTTAAAACATTTACACAAATCTTCCAAGACATTATCCCTCTAATCACCACTCATTTTTATCAGAGTCTTTGATTCACATCTCCCCTTTTTAGTTAACTCATTCGATTCATCTATTTCCATTTCGTAGCTCATCAAGTGAGCTTTACATTGTAATACAATTCTTTATAATGACAACCGAGACCAATTTCAAATTCACATATTTATTCATAAAGTTTGGCATTGTGGGGAATTGTCAATGATTACATAACCCTTGATCAAGCATTGATCAAACCCGAGCATGGGGCCCATTTGGTCCAAGCAACACGTGAGACCAAATTGGTCGTACGAACAAAATGCAGTACATAGTACATAGGCAAGCAGTGCCTATGCCCAAGCGTTGGGACCAAAACTGGGATAAGCGTTTCTGAGCATCAGAATTCCCAATTTTGGCTACTATTAACGGGTTGCACGTGCAGGAATTAAAGCAGGCGAGTGACGGGGATGAATTGTCATTTGTGATGATAATGAAACTGCAGACAAAAAGTTCATGACCAAGCATTGGTCACGCCTGAGCATCAGGACCATATCTGGTGTAGCACTCTGACCATCAGACACCAGGTATGGCAACTTAGAGAGAAAACTGCTTACATGATTTAACAAACAATACACAATATGTATTGAACAAACTCATAGTGGTGTAACATACTTGGTGCAACATAGCATTACATAATAAGGATTTACAAGGTTGAAAAGAACAGAGAGTGGTGTGTAGGTGTCTGAATACATTGCTACATAACATGGTAGGTAGAATTCCCAGAAGAATGAAAATAAACAAATTGCACGCTAAAGCTGTATAGCAAGGTGGCTGAAGGTGAAGGAGGTGGGTAACAGTATTTTTTCTCGAGTCAAAACAACGATGAAAGCATAACAAAGCAAAACTGCTGCACATGCGCAGAACATATAAAAATCATTCGCAATTCTTAAGTATGAGGATATTGATTGGTCAAATTAATAAAAATACTAAGAATAATTTTCATTGGTTATGAGGAATTAAAACGGAAGTACACGAGGTAACAGTACAATAATAGAGAGAACATTTCTGGACAATGTGTCCGTATCATAAAGTAATTATGATCACGTAAATAAAACTTCATGAAGAAGTGACTATGAACTGACAAAGGTATAAAAGCGCAACAAAGTATATACATGTCAGTAACTGAATATGATGGATAGTATCAGGAGAACAATACGTAATTACATATTTTTTAAGAAAACGAAGTTTAGTACAAGCAATTGTGCAACAAGCATAAAATGAAACAACGTCTCTAATGTCATCATAAACGTGCTTAATATCTTTAAGCTGAAATTGATATGGTATTATTCAATTCTTCTGACAAATATAATGGTA
Source organism: Phorcus lineatus (assembly GCA_921293015.1). Taxonomy (NCBI): domain Eukaryota; kingdom Metazoa; phylum Mollusca; class Gastropoda; order Trochida; family Trochidae; genus Phorcus; species Phorcus lineatus. Next base: position 24,314,660 of record OV121093.1, read on the forward strand.
TGTAAAATCCTCCATATAAATCTCTTTTTACGAAGGATTTGATATTTTTCATAGGAAATATCAAACTATTCCCATCCTTCGTGGGGATATCAATTATTTTATATGTAATATCATTAAACACAACTTTTCTTGAATCACTGAATAAAATGCTATAATTTTCAGGATTTGATAATTCATTCATTCTCTTTTATTATAATGTTTAAATCTTTAAAGCAAAATAGCTTTCTTTGCTTAAGCAAATTTTAGTAAAATGTAGTAAAATTAAGCTAAATTTAGCACCAGCTAAACGGTATCTGAAGGTACAATAAGCAGTTCTTCCTGGGACAAGCTTCTACCAGATATATCTTTGAGGTAGTATAATTTTGGCTCACCTTTTTTAGAAACATATCGACTTATTTGAAATATTTTAAGTGACCAAATTGGATCTGTTGCTCTAAACCTTCCACCTTCGAGTTCCCCCTGTTGATATAAATATCTAACACTAACTCTACCAGGTATTAATTTTTCTGGCCCAAATAGAGGTGCTGCAGCCTTTGCTGTCACAGATTTCAGTTTAAAAGCATTAACCATTTTTTTTTATCAATAAGTCTAGTTTCTTCATTATTCAATGCTGAAATAACTGGTGGTAATCCAACAATCCATTCTCTGGGCCTCTCGGACAATTTGGTATTGTTACTGGATATCATTTTTAATTCCTCTGCATACTGATAGCCGAATAAACGCTCGGATAAAGTCTTATTGAACCTCTCCACAATAGCTTGACTTCTATGGGCCTTTTTATATCCCCGTCTTATTCTAACATTATGCTTTGTCAAGTAAGATGTTACCTCACTGAAAAATTCCCTCCCCGCATCGACTTGAAATGTACTTGGAAATTTCAATGGAGTTGTTTTGTAAATTTTTTCTAAAGCTTTAGCAACCTCTGTTGAGTTTTTAGATGTTAGTGGTACTGCTGCTTTATATCTAGATGCCACATCAACAACTGTCAATGCGTATCGAGAAGTTTTTCTCCTAACTCTGTCATGGGGTAAGAATAGTAAGTCAGCTTGGTGGATTTCATTAGGTCGAGTTGCATCAAATTTCCGCCTGGGTATGTACTTAGGTGGGGGTAAATATATTTGCCAAATGGCTTGTTTCATTAATCAATTCTTTGCTTTAGTTTTACTAACCTTAGCTGCCTTAGCAAATTTATCTATAGCCACAAGGCCTTCCAATAGCTCCTTGGACTGTAAAAAACCCTCTGGAGTTTCTTTTCTTTTGGAGTTTATTTATTCTCATTGCATAAATGTTATGACCTACACTTCTCAAAGTATTCATTTCACGTTTAAAACTCTTCTTTCTAAACAGTGCCTCTTTGTATTGACCAAAGTTCATGTATTTCCTAACTACATACCGTTTAAATCCCTTGGCCTTCTTAATTTCCTTTTCTGCCATCTGTATGCAGTACATTTTAGGTCTTAACCCCACATATTCAGAAATAGGTGTCCCATTACATTCATCTTTCATCTTACCTAAAACCTTTTTATTTTTCACATTGTGTAATAGGTGGTCTTTATCAAAATCACTGGTATCATACAAGTCAATGTTTTTCTTCATATCTTCATACACATCATGCATTTGTATTTCTAGTAGTAAAGAATCTGTGTCGGTGTATAACACCTCACATCTATCCACTTAAGTCTTCTTTAGCTCATGGTAATAAAAGTTGTACATCAAAAGTTTGGATAAGTCTAGGATGCTCATACCAACGTATATTGGTTTATTGAAAACTATCTTGGATTTATTCATGTGAACAGCAGCTAAATCATGATAAAATATTTTGAATTTGTTAAAAGCTATATTAGCAATAGCCTTCCTGAGAGGTTCATTTTTTCCCTCTGCCCTGAATAATCGCACATCCACTCTCTTTCTTAAATTCTCCATAGTTTTACCGAATACTGAATTATTCATGAACTTGTAAAGATTCTTTTCGATATCACTTGTAGCTTTCTGCCCCAGTTCAGTATTCAATCTAATATAAGGCTCCATCCAAGGACTCTGGTCAAATTGAAGGACCCTATGTACTTTAGTTAATTTCATGCCAAAAAAGATATATAGCTGTAGATTTCTGTAGTGAACTACATATTTTGATTTTGTTCATTAGATTTGGTACCAATTTTTGCACATCTGATAGCTTCTCATCTCCTAGTAAATTATGTTGGTAATCAGACAACCATTCTTGTTTAACTGTTAGTCTCTTGGGGGCTAAAGGGTAAGTGTTGTGGGTTTTATGTAATTCTTTCGGATATTCGATATCAACTTCGAATATATATCCTGAGTTAGAATCTTTTGGCATTTTCATGATGTCTATATCGGGGTTAACCCACTTAAATCCTCCAGTTGGTAAATATTGGCTCATCGCCCACCCGTAAAGGTTATTAGCATCTTAATATAATATATAATTAAATGGCTTACCTGCATCATATCCTTCTACGTATGTATTGTTTGCTTTAACATGTCTCTTGGAAACCATGGATATAACCCCTCTAAGGCCCTTCTCAATAAATAAATGCATATCATAATCAGTTAGAAGTTTTAATTTTATACCAGTTTTCTTAAGCAAGGCATCCCAAGAAAGTCCTGGACTAGTGAAATAATGTGCAGGATCCAATCCGTACTGAGACAAGCAAGTATTTCTGAATGCTTCAAATACATCAGCCAGTAATAATACATCAGTTTTTAGATAAAGGTCATGGTAGTCACCTAAATTCTTACACACTAATGAGTTCCACACATTTTTCAATAAACCGAAGGTGCCCTAATGAAAAGGTTATATTTTTCTCCATATTATTCGGAATACATTTGATATCCCCAGGAACTTTAGAAATAGCCTGCATGATAAGGTTTGCATCATAATGTTTCAGATTGTGAAACACCACTGGGATTGTTATACTTTCGGGCTTTATCTTTAGTTATTGGTTACACTTATTATGATCTGCACCACGATATTTTCCTGTAATATGACAATGATCACGTACTCTATCATTCCCTAGGGTCTTATTACAAACGCTACAATTTATAGTTGTATTAAATTCACTTATTTCATTCTTTGTCATTGGTAGCATTGGCTCTGGGTGTTTTAACCATTCCCGGAGATTTTTTTCTGTTTCTAGGAGACTTGTTAAAAATGTCTCTGTTGCATTTGGTCCTCTGTAAATAGTTGGTTCATAGCTTACCCCATCACATTGTGTGACCAGATATCCAAATCCGCAGGCCTCATGTGATTGTGATATAACAGTAAAACTTAGCTTTGGATCGGGTTGTGCGGTATGAACTTTCTTGTTGATCGACTCAAAATCAGCATAAATAACATAAGGTGTAGGATAATTTTTAAAACAGAGAGTTTCCTTCCCCCATTTCGGCATATCAATTCTAATAGCAGTTTCACTTACACTTCTACAGTCTGCTTTATGTGCTTTGAGTAAATCTTCTCTAGAATATCCGTGTAGGCATCTTTCACAAAAGTATTTTTTCTCTTTATGTTTTGACTAATCACACAAAAGCCTATCCAAATTCTTTATCCAAGTATGATATTTGTCATTGTCCTCAATTAGAAAGAGGTTTATTCTAGTAATCTTTTCATCAGCTGAACTATTCCTATGAATAATGATACCCTTGTTACTTTTATTATTCCCGAATACATTAATAGCTAAAGTTTTTCTAGTCTTGAAATTTGTGAAACAGGAGTAGGCATGTCTATACCAGTGAAATTAAGCCCATCGTCAGTAGGATAAGAAGAGGGTCTATTAGAATTTGAAGTAGCTGGGAATAGGGCAGATCGCAATGCCCCCCTGATACAGTTATCACCATTATTCTTTACATTGATAATGGCCCTCTTTTTCTTATAATATTCTGGTAAATCTATCTAATATCCTCCCTTCAATGGGTTATATTTTGCTATGTCTAACAATAATTTTTCTATATGGTTTACCACTCCTCCAGAGTCATTTCTTGTGTATCTTTCTAAACATTCTTCCACCACTTGTTGAGCTTTAGTCAAAGTTGAAGGAACATCATCTGGATTGGTTATTACCATTTGTTTGCTTCTAAAAAAAGCGTGGGTTATAGTATTTTCACCATCCTTGGTAAAGCTAACTTTTGCCAATTGGTATTTAATGTTAGTCATGTCTTTCAATTCTTCTGTTAATTTGTTTACTAAAATCTTTTCTGTATTTATATATATAGTGTAGATAAATCCTTATAATTAGGTTCCCTTTCCCAGCTTCGTAGATATCCAGTAAAAGTATTTGTTAATTGGAATTGTTCTGGTTTGATACTTAAATCTCTTTTAATATCTAAATCTTTTAAATATTCCTCTTCAAACTTCTCTGCCTTTGGACTTGATTTAGTTTCAATTCTATTTTTGATTTTGAATTGTTCTGGTTTGATATTTAAATCCCTTTTGATATCCTTATCTGAATCTTTTAAATATTCTTAATCTAACCTTTTTACCTCTGCTTCAGTTCTAATACTATTTTTGATATTTTTTAGTTTAGGTGTTTTCAAAAAGGTTTCTGCCACAAATTTGGTGTCCCTTTTCCGGACCTTTTGATTACCCTGCCTTTTACTGCTTCTAGTTGAAATGGTCCGCATTTTATTATAATCAAGAAAAAATATTTTTTATTTTTTCTAATTTTTAATCAAATAGGTATTCTATAAAATAAATCTATCACAACATATTCCCTAAGAAACAGCTTTTGTATAAGAGTTGTATAAAAAGCAACCTTTATTTATATACTTCTTACTAATCCCAAACTTTTTCTGAATTTCATTTTAACTTTTGTCAATATTTATTTCTTTATAAACTTTATACAAACAAAACATGATCAACCCCAATCTTTTGTTTCCTCTTAGAATTATGTTTAATTTTTCCACTACCGCAATATATTTCTTTGCAACAAGTTTTTGAATTGAGATGGGAATATTTATCTCCTTTTTTCTAAAGACCTCATGGATAAGAGCAGTTTTTTTTTATTGATAGATTATTATTTATCGGATAATCTTCAAAGAAATTAAGAGTTTTAAATTCTTCCCCACAGGCTATACATCTGTGTCCCATAACTATTAATAATATTCTCATGATTACATTCTTTAATAGTCAAGTCTTCACAATTATCACATCAGATAACAATTTGACAACAATTTTCACAGAATAATTAAGTTAAATATCAAACGAGAACGAAGTTCAAGTTTGATATTTCACTCGGACACATGATATATCTCCATATCAAACTCGTGGACACATGGTAACGTATTTATCTCGATGAGGACCCTTATTGTATGCTTTAAATATGGCTTGAAAGATTGGATGGGTCAAAATGGCGGCTGATCTTGTCATACTTTTATATCAATGAAGTTACAAACATGATTTTTATATCACCATTTAAAGCTCAAAAAGTATAATCTATTACCGTGCAGCAGTACTAGACGGTAAATGCGGATTAACAAAATTAAATAAACATAAAAAGTATTACAGGGCTTATTTCAACTTAATTGCTTGATCACGTGATCTAGTATACACGTTCCACCTTGGAAATGTTCGATTTGAAGCGGCGCTAAAATCTATGTAGTTTTCTGACTGTCATGGCCGACCATCGTGAAAAGAGCGAGTTAGTTTGAAATTGTCGGGCGCACAGAACATGCAGTTGTTCAATTATGAAATCTAGTCTTGCGACTGTTTGTTTCTCCCACATATTCTTGGCAGTTGCCAGTTCTTCCAAAGCTTTGTCATGTCTTGCTCTTTCTCCATTGCCCATTTTTGAAAACAAGTAGTTGCTCCCAGAGAATGCCAATGCATTCACAACTGCACCCCCCACCATCATAGCAATTGTTGCCATTTTTATAAATAAAGTTATATATTTTTAAGGATACTAAGTCACTATATCAGTGGGGATAAGTTTATGTTTTTCAAGATAGTCTTTTATAAACATTGCTCCCCAAATATGTAATGTGACCATCCCAACATCATTAAAGTCCAGTTTAGGTGTAC